>NW_026844367.1:18167343-18294843 GCF_025583915.1 Anolis sagrei ordinatus
TCCTCTGTGCTGTTTATGGGGTCATCCTTCAAATGAAATTACTCTGCTATTGATCTCGGATGGATGAAAGCTCAAACCAATTCTGCTATCCCATTTCTGAAAATGAATTCCTTTATTTTACTTTTTTTTAAAAAAAAAACCGTCAACAATCCAATAACCTTCATTGACCCTGAGCCTCCATTAGTTACTCCTCTTCTTTTCTGAAATGGCCAGCACTATCCTGACCTTGAGGCTGGGATACAGATCAATAACTATCTACCAAACACAGGTGCAATGAACATCTACATGCAGGCTGTTCCTAACTAGTTTACTTGTTAGGTTACCAGGCAAGTGGGGTCTATTTATCTGTGGCATGTCCAGGCTGGGAAAAAGAACTCTTGTCTGTTGGAGGCAAGTGTGAATATTGCAATTGGCCACCTTGATTAGCACTGAATAGCCTTGCAGCTTCAAAGCCTGACTGCTTCCTGCTTGGGGGAATCCTTTGTTGGGAGGTGTACCTCTCGCAGACAAGAAATCTGTCCCCACCATGGACCTGAAGTCGAACATGATTCCCCCCCCCCCCATAGAAGATAGTAACTTATAGTTTTGCTAAGGACAAGGACACCAGACTGGATAATAAGGGTTAAGCCTTGGCCAATTTGCAAAGACATAACAACAACAAGGACCCTTCCCATGTTAGATAGTGTGTACATTTAATCAAGGTTTTATGCCCTATGTTTCGTATATAGCACAAGGTAGCACATTTATTACTCAGAAACCACCTCCCTTTACACTTATGTACTCTCTTGAACTTCTATGGGACTCTGGTGGGAGGGATAAGTGGGTATGTTTCCTATATCATAATTTCTATATTTCTATATTTCTATATTTCTCCTTGTGTATCTGATGTTTTCCTGACCCTTTTTGCCCAATTCCCCTTTATTGAAAAATGTATAAAAATATAAGAAGCCACCTCTGTGACCCTGGAAATCCTAAAATGAAAGGAAATCCTCAAATGAAAAGATCCTTATCAAAAGACACTTTTTGCATGGACAACAGCAATGGATCATGACTTTTGGGGCTCAGAGTTGGTCCCCCCAGGGGAGGTGGTTGCTTGGCATTAATGATCCTATCTCAATAGGACAAAGGAGACCTTCGGAAAATCACACTTCGTCCTGATCTGTTACTCATTCAGCTCTTCCTCTACCGGAACTTCAGCCAAAATTCCCTCATTGTTTCTATATCTCAGCGCTGGAAAAATCCGGATTATGGCAGGCTTGCCAGACATCAACGTTTCTTGCAGCCATTCAAAGACAATAGAAATGGCTGGCTCGCAGGCCCCCCCAGGACTCGCTGGTTGCTTGGACATTCCATATCACCATAATCCACTCAAGAATGCATTGTTTCCCCCTCTTCCCACCTCCCTCTCTCCTGATTCATCAGGACGCCGAGGCGGCAGAAGCCCAGCGATTGGCCCAGGCACTCAGGAGGCGGCCAAGCCTCCTCCCGGCTTAGAACGCCAGCCAATCACCATCAAGCCAGCAGAGGGGCAGGGAGCGGGAAATTCAAATCTGGCAACTCTGTTTCTGTATAAAAAAGGCTTTTATTTGTGCACATGTTATACTTAGCTTGGTGAAATATTGCTGCTTTGCATCCTTTTCAGCTGAATCGCAATAAAATCATCTCGGTGGTGCTTCCTTCAACTTTGGTGAGATTTCTTTTGGGAACTTAGGAAAATCTTTTAAATTGTGGCTTCTCTTTGCTCACCATTGTAGCGAACCCTCTCCTTCAGGGCCAGACCCTTTTAAATTTCTCCTCATTTTCAGACCTGGCCCTGATTGTTTACTCTCTGGAATTCCCCTGTTTTCTGAGTGTTGTCCTTTGTTTACTGTCCTGATTTCAGAGTGTTTAAATCACACTTCATCCACAGTAAGGCGTTTTGCCCACCTCTATTTATGGCAGGCATCCTCAGAGGTTGTGTGGTTGGAAACTAGGCAAGTGGGGTTTATAAACAATCAGGACCAGCTAATACCTCCCAACAAAGGATTCCCCCAGACAGGAAGCAGCCAGGCTTTGAAGCTGCAAGGCTATTCAATGCTAATCAAAGTGGCCAATTGCAACATTCACACTAGCCTCAAACAAACGAGAGTTCTTTCTCCCACCATGGACATCATTCCACAGATATATAAACTTCACTTGCTTAACTCTTGTCTACTTGAGGCATGTGCGAATGTTGCAATTCCCAACAAAGGATTCCCCAGGCAGGAAGCAGCCAGGCTTTGAATCTGCAAGGCTATTCAATGCTAATCAAGGTGGCCAATTGCAACATTGACACTTGCCTCAAGCAGACAAGTTTTTTTCTCCCACCCTGGACATCATTCCACAGATATATAAACCTCTCTTGCTTAACTCTTGTCTACTTGAGGCAAGTGCAAATGTTGCAATTCCCAACAAAGGATTCTCCCAGGCAGGAAGCAGCCAGGCTTTGAAGCTGCAAGGCTATTCAGTGCTAATCAAGGTGGCCAACTGCAACATTCATACTTTCCTCCAACAGACAAGAGTTCTTTCTCCCACGTGGACATTCCACAGATAAATAAACCTCACTTGCCTAGTTTCCAACAGACCCTTCAACCTCTGCCATAGATGTGGGCGAAACGTCAGGAGAGAATGCTTCCGGAACATGGGCATACAGTCCGGAAAACTCACAACAACTGAGTGGTTCTGGCCCTGAAAGCCTTCAACAATACATAGTTCCCGTTTAGATTACAGTTCCCTGATGAACCCAAACCCGACAACACAGTTTACGTGTTTGTTGTTCAGAGCAAAACATTGCCCGGACCACTGTTTTTCGTCAAGAAAACACGCATAATGGATGTGAAGGTCCATAGTTTTAAACTGATTCAGTCCACTGCAGGAAATGAGAAGAAAAAACGGACAAACAGGTTTGGGAAAATGTTTAAAGTGCCCGAAAACATGGCTGTGTTGTAATAAAGGTATGTTGTTTTGCTGCAAATGGCACATACCATTATTTACTCATCTCCTGTCACTTGGTTGTCCAGTTTTCTGTATAATTCCAAAAGAATAAAAAGCCAAAAAAAAATTACTTGGTTTGCCAGTTCTGAGAAAATAAAAGGGGGGGGAGAAAGGGGGGGGAAGGAATAAAGAAATAAAAGGGATGAAGAAGAAAGAAAAAAAGGGGGGATAGGAGAGGGTAGGCAAAAGGGGGTAAAAAAATTAGAATGGTGAAAATGAAAAAAAGGAAAGGGGTACGGAGGTTTCCTTACTAATGGGAGCGGGGGGGGGCTATGTCTTCATAGCCACTTTGAGTTTCCTTCGAGAGAGATAAAGCAAGATATAAATAAATAGAATTATTATTATTATTATTATTATTATTATTATTATTATTATTATTATTATCATCTAAACAGCCTAAGTATTTTTCACATGCACTTTTGATATTTGACTATATTATATTCTCTGAAATAATAATGCTTAGGAGTCTTTAAAAAAAAGATATGGAAAAATATGAGCAGGACAAGTATGGAGAAATCTCAGAAATACAACAGAGTCTCGCTTATCCAACCTTTGCTTATCCGACATTCCGTCTTATCTGACATCCCCTTTTCCTCCAGCGTTTCCCCTTCAATTAAAGGAGCACTCCCCAACTCTCTCTCCATTCCCAATAAGTGAAAAAGGCAAAATGAGGAGGAAGGAGGAAAGGGGGAAAGAGGCAAGACCGGAAGCGGAAGAGTCCTCCCTCCTTCCCTCTTTGATTTCCATGCTCCTCTTCTGCATCTGGCCCTGAGGTGTTGCCTTGCCTTAACCCTTAATGTCTAGCGCAGCATCGGACGAGTAACAGTAGGAGACTCTGAATTTTCCGACATTTTCGTTTATCCGATGTTCTGCCGACCCGCTTATGTCGGATCAGCGAGACTCTCCTGTAGCCACAATTCTTTTCCACACATATGAGGGTTGAATGAAAAGTAATGCCTCCACCTTCGTTACTTGGGTTTGGATGGGAATATTTTAATAAATCAAACCCAGAAATGAGTCATCCATTTATCCAAATACCTCTTCTTTTGTCCCCAAATAGAGGAGATCAGCTTATCTGAAAACAGCATTGGATGCAAAGGTGCAATGATTCTTATAGAGCAGTTGCCGCTATGTTCACAACTCAAGAAGATCGAATTAAAGGTCTGCAACATCAGCGACAGTGCCTTCAAGATGCTTGCCTTTCGTGTCATCCATTGTCCTTTGATTGAAGAGATAATGTGAGTTGGATTGGAAATCAGGAGACCTCAGCTTTGCCTGATAATCATAGGTCATGCTAGTTGGGGATGATGGGAATAGCGCTCAGGCATATCTGGAAGGTCCAGGTTGGAGAAGACTTCTTGATCTCTACATCTGCCCCTTTCAGTTGGCAGATCAGCTGCCTTTGCGCCCTGTATTTGGAGAAAGGAAAGTGGAATATACATCACATTACAGAGAATTAAAATAATTTAAACTCAGAAATGATCCTTAGAATGTGCTCTTTAACTCCCACTATTCACTTTCCCACACAATCACCAGACAATTGGATACGTTTCTGCCAACGATGAACAGGTTTTCTGAAGCCGTCACAGAAGAAGTTGACACTCTGTTTCCGCAACCAGCATCTCCTGGTTCTCTCAACGTCTTCATCAGAAGCATCATGATGTCCCTGCAGATCTTCTTTCATTATCAGGAACAGATGGAAGTCAGACGGTGCTAAATCCGGACTGTATACGGAGGATGCCGTACGGTGGTGAGATCCAGTCTCTGAAGTTTCAATTCTGTACGCTTTCATTTCAGGCGTCAGCATCCATTGAGCACAGATCTTCCAATAGCCAAGCAAAGCAATAATGTGACCCACACGTTCTTGTGAAATGTCGATTATGCTTGGAATTACTTTCTGAGTGAAACGATGACCATCCTGAATCAGTCAATCTTTTGCTTGTGAAACTTGGTGGTTGTTGTCATAGGACATCCAACTCTTTGTCATGCAAGTCAGAAAAGTAATCCCTCCACCTTCGTTACTTGGGTTTGGATGGGAATATTTTAAAAAATCAAATCAGAAATTATCCTTAAAATGTGCTCTTTAATGACCACTATTCACTTTCCCACATAATCACCAGACAATTGGATACATTTCTGCCAATAATAAACAAGTTTTCTGAAGCCGTCACGGAAGAAGTCGACACTCTGTTTCCACAACCCATCGTGCACAGATCTTCCGATAGCCAAGCAAAGCAATAATGTGACCCAAATGCCGATTATGCTTGAAATTTCTCTCTGAGTGAAATGACGATCGTTCTGAATTTATTTATATTATTATGATTTATTTAAAACTTATATCCCAATCTTCTCAACCTCTGTAGAGGGACTCAGACCAGATCAATCTGTCAACCTTTTGCTTGTGAAACTCGGTGGTTGCTGTCGCAGGACATCCAACTCTTTGTCACGCAAGTCAGATGTTCCCACCTCAACATCTTTAAACTTACTCACCCAACGACGCACAGTACTCACACCCACACAATCCCAATAAACAGCTTGCATTCTCTGATGAATCTCCTTGGGGTGACACCTTCTGCTGTCAAGAATTCAATGATTGCACGTTGCTTAAGTCACACTGACCCACTGTCTGTGCAGGGTTCCATACTTCGCACTTTAACAACACAACTGTTCAATGCTAAGGCTTCCCGCCAAAATGGAACTGTAAAGGAGAGTCTACTGAACAAGCCAGTACCTGCCGCATCCGTTGCTTAAGGCGCATTGACCGACCATCTGCGCAGGGTTCTCTACTTTGCACTTTAACAACACAATCATTCAATGCTAAGGCTTCCTACCAAAATGGAACTGTAGAGGAGAGTCTACTGAACAAGCCAGTACCTGCCTCATATGTTGCTTAAGGCGCATTGACCGACCGTCTGCGCAGGGTTCCATACTTCGCACATTAACAACACAACTGTTCAATGCTAAGGCTTCACACCAAAATGGAACTGTGAGAGGAGAGTCTACTGAACAAGCCAGTACCTGCCGCATACGTTGCTTAAGTCGCATTGACCGACCGTCTGCGCAGGGTTCCATACTTTGCACTTTAACAACACAACCGTTCAATGCTAAGGCTTCCTGCCAAAATGGAACTGTAGAGGAGAGTCTACTGAACAAGCCAGTACCTGCCGCATACCAGTACTGCCATCTGTTGAGGAGTTACGAAGGTGGAGGCATTACTTTTCATTCAACCCTCATACCTGCGTGTAAACATAGACACATTCCCGAAATAGTATAAAATGCATCCCTCTTTTTTATTGATTTTTATATAGCATAGCAAATTGTTATAGTCATAAGGCCCTGGAAAGGACCGAGGATGTTTGCAAACAGTGATAATTATAGGGTGTGTGGTGCGGTGTTTTCTTACTCACATCCTTCTGCTAAGAAAGAAAACCACGTTTATTTTAAGTGAATCTCGCACTGCCTGCTTAATTCGGTTTGCAACTCTGGAAGCTGCGATGGGAGCTATTTTTATTACTTAATTACACGGGTTTTGTGTCGCACCTGTTGGGATCCGATGCTGCGCGTATGACTTCCCAGTTTCGCATGTGGTAATTTATAGACTCAAATGCACACGCTTGGAAGTGATAGTCACATGCATATCCTCCCTCACTTTGCAGATGTAAGTTAGGATATAGATGACCAAGCAACATCAAGATAGCAAAAGTTAAAAATTGAGATGTTATAGAGCAGGCACAGGTGTTTTGGACTTCAACTCCCACAATTCCTAACAGCCTCAGGTCCTTTTCCCCCTCAGCCACTTAAGCTCTGGGGGTTGGTGCTCACCTCCATTTCTAAGCTGAAGAGCCGGCTTTGTCCGTAGACCTCTCCAAGGTCATGTGGTCAGCATGGAGTGTTGCACGCTCTATAACAGGCATGAGCAAACTTGGGCCCTCCATGTGTTTTCTACCTCAACTCCCACAATTCCTAACAGCCTACTTATTTATCTACTAACATTTGCATGTTTTCAAACTGCTAGGTTGACAGAAGCTGGGATGAACAACAGCAGCTCACCCCATCTGTGGATTCGAACTGCCAACCACCCGATCAGCAAGTTCTGCAGCTTAGCGATTTAACCCACTGCGCCACCGCAGCCCCTACATAGAAAGGTAACGTATAGCATTGTATTGTCGAAGGCTTTCATGGCTGGAATCACTGGGTTGTTGTAAGTTTTTTCGCGCTATATGACCATGTTCTAGAGGCATCTCTCCTGACGTTTCACCTGCATCTATGGCAAGCATCCTGAGGATGCTTGCCATAGATGCAGGCGAAACGTCAGGAGAGAATGCCTCTAGAACATGGCCATATAGCCCAAAAAAACTTCCAACAAGCCAACGTATAATATTGTTTCTAGAAGTTGGAAAAGTTACCATTTAGATTACAGTTCCCTGCTGAGCTTGTTGACCGAAAGATCGCAGGTTCAAATCCGGGGAGCGGCGTGAGCTTCCACTGTCAGCCCCAGCTTCTACCAACCTAGCAGTTCGAAAACATGCAAATGTGAGTAGATCAATAGGTACCGCTCCGGCAGGAAGGTAAGGACGCTCCATGCAGTCATGCCGGCTACATGATCTTGGAGGTGTCTACGGACAATGCAGGCTCTTCGAATTAGAAATGGAGATGCGCACCAGTCCCAGAGTCAGACACGATTGGACTTAATATCAGGGGAAAACCTTGACCTTCCCCGAATAACCCAAACCCGCTTGACCAGTGCTGGTAATTGTAAATGCAACATGGAATAATAAGGAATGAGACAGAGGAATTCTACACAACTAACCTGCTTTTCAAGACCATGCTTACTCATTGCTAGAATCGGCGTCATTCTTCTGTCACAGCTTATGTTTGGTGTGTTCCATCAGTCCTGACAAACTTCCGTACAGTGGCCCTTATTTCTCCTACCAGGAAGGGAATGCTCAAGATTCTGCAAGGAAGACTCCAGCAAGACATGGAGCGAGAAAGAGGCCAGATGGACAAGCTGGGTTCAGAAAAGGCAGAGGAAAGAGAGACCCAATGGGCAATATCCGGATGCTGGAGAATGGAGAAAGGCAGGGAGTGTCAGAAAAACAACTATTTCTGTTTCATTGACTATTCTAAAGCTTTGGACTGTGTGGATCATCATAAATTGTGGCAAGTTCTTGGTGGTCTGGGCATTCCAAATCCCCTTGTCTCTCTCCTGCGAAATCTGTATAAGGACCAAGTCGCAACAGTCAGAACTGACCACGGAACAACAGACTGGTTCAAGATTGGGAAAGGCGTACGGCAGGCTTGTATATTCTCACCCAACCTATTCAACTTGTATGCAGAACACATCATGCGATGTGCAGGGCTCAACAAATGCAAGGCTGGGGTGAAAATTGCTGGAAGAAACATTAACAACCTTAGATATGCAGATGACACCACTTTGATGGCCGAAAGTGAGGAGGAACTGAGGAGCCTTCTAATCAAGGCGAAAGAAGAAAGCGCAAAAGCTGGGTTGCAGCTAAACATAAGCCCCACCCGCAGCCAAGCAAAGCTTAAGATGCGGGAGGGCATTTTGAATTACCCCATGAAAGAGCAGACTTGGTTTGGTCCAGCTAGCTTGCTGGCCCATGCATGTGAGGGGGCGGAGCAGAAAGTTGGGTGAGGCTGCTCTGTTCCTCTCTTTCAGTTTCCTTTTGACAACGTGAGAGGAGGTTGTGCCTGAGAAAGTCAGCTTCTGATCTGGACTTCTACAGGCAGAACTGGGTCTCTTCTCTTCTTCCAGGCTGGGAGGGGGTGAGCTAGGAAAGCACCAATCTTGGCTGCTCCTTGCTCAGGTGGCTCAAGTGGCATGGCAGCACCTTGTTCTTTGCCTCTGTGAGGAGCCTTTTCAGGACTGCCCACCTCCTTTCTTTGCTCCTTTGCCTGCAGCCCTTGCTGCCTCCAGGCTTATTTCTTCCTTGTAGGGACCCCTTTGGGCCTGCCCTCTCTTGCACCAGGGCCAAGGGAGCCCACTCTTCCCTCTGTGTGCCTCTGGGAGGAAGTGTGCATCCTTCCACCCCTCACCCCCCATTCCACTTCCCAAGAGGGGCTTTTCTAGTGGGACTGCCTTTTGAGGGGCCCCCTTTGGTTCTTCTCTTGCCCCTTTAGAGGCTCACCCTCCTTAGCAGTGGCCAGCAGCTCCCTGGGCTTTCACAGTGCCAACTGCTCCTGGGAGGAAGGCCTGTTTGTTGGGGGGGGGGTGCTAACTGCCTGGGGGAGTGCCCCTGATTGCTGCTCTAATTATACCATTGCTATTTTCCATACTTTCTGCCCCACAAACATTGATAAGACAGCCATCATTGATTTTGGGCCTAAGCACATGGCCTGGAGAAAGCCTGCCTGGTAGTGTGGCAGCCATTTTGTTTTAATACCTTTGCTTGGCAGGGCGGCCATTTTGATTTGAGCCTAATCTCTAAACAGCAGGGACCCTCTTTGTTGGTGGGGTGGCCATTTTGTGGTAACGTTATGGAAGCCTGATCTCCTTCTGGTAGCCATTTTGTTTCATTATTATTATTATTATCATTATTGTTATTTTCATCGCATTTGGCAGACAGTGCCATTAGGGCATAGGCCATCAATTAGGATTGACTTCTTTATTTCCTTTTTCCTAATATAGTATGGCTTCCCGGAAGGGACAGGGAGGACCGAAGGGTAAAGGGCCTGCCAAGAGGGCCCTGCCCAAACAACCTCTTCCACATCGGGCCACACTTGAGGAGGACACAGCTACCTGTGAGAGGCCTCTTACATTGCCACAAGTGGGAGAATTTGAAAGGAGGCCTGGCATCCCTCCTCAGGCTTTGAGCCAGGCGTCAGATTTAACAGCTGCAGAGGCATTTAACAACATGGTTTTGTCTCGCCTAGGGGCCCTTGTGGATTGCTGGAAATGACAACAATCATCAGCAGCCTCATTCCCGGTGGAGGATACACCAGATGATGAGCCAGGTGTTGTGGTCCCATCAACTTTGGGTGTTTCCACCCAGGCTGAGCAGGCAGTACCTTCGTTGGACGGTGTGGGGGTTACTCCTCAGACCGTGGAACAGCCAACGTTATCAACAGGTAGGGAACATCACAGAACCCCAGGACCACTGGGATTGGCAGACCTAGAGAGGGTACCTCTGGTCCAGCAGGAGGCCACCTTGGGGGCTGCAGCAGTTTCTGAACTACAGGAGGCCCCTGTGCTTCAGCAGGTAAGCACAGTTATAGGGGAGGCACATTCTGAGGGTCTGGGTGGCCCTGCCACCCAGCAGATGGCCACTACCGCCTCTGAAGCAGTAGCGGGGCCACAGGGGGCTTCACCAGTTCAACAGATCACTTCTAGGGGGGCTGCACCATTGCCCCAGCTACCTGCACAGATGTTACAGCAGGTTACCCACCAGGGTACATGTGCAGCCACACTTTCCCAGCCACAGTCATTTGCAGGGCCAGCAGTATTGAGCTCCTCATTGGCTTCTCAATATTTGACAACCCCAGGAGCAGCACTGGGGGCTTGGCCTTGGGATGGTATGAGGGTCCCTGTGGCGCTATCACAGGTGCCTCAGACTCCTGCGTACCCAGCAGTACTACCACCACTGCCTCAGGCTCCTTCCTATTTTCAGGTGCCACCAACGATGCCCCAGACTTCTGTCATTTCTACCACTAGGGCTTCTACATTAGTATCTCAAGTGCCTAAGACTTTGACCCATTCTCAGGTGGCACCAACAGTGCCTCAGGTGCCTGCCTTTTCTGGAGCAGTGGCCCCTGAAGGAGTACGCCCAATGCCTCAGTTTGCACCAGTGGTGCCTCATGCGCCTGCCTTTTCGGTTGTAATGGCCTCTACAACAGCATTATCAGCACCCCAGGCCCCTGCATATTCTCAGATGGCACCAACTGTGCTTCAGGCCCCATCTTATGTAGGTGTTACCCCCTTGGTTCCTTCGGCAATAGGCACACAACCAAGCTTGGTGGCGGGCCCCGGGTCGCTTTCTGTTGGAAATGTTCTGTCAGGCTCGACATCAACAGTATCATCAGGTGGTGCCATTGCACACACCAAGCCTCCAGGAGGAACTCAGCCTGGACAGTTGGTTTATGGACAAGGCTGGGTGGGACAACAGCCCACCTTGCAGGCCTACTCAGCCATCCCACCAGGTGATATGATTATGGAGCTAGGAGATCATCTTATTCAGGGAACCATTGATAAAATTTTGAAGGGTGAGTATGTTGATATGTTCTCATTATTACATAGGGAGGTTGAGAAAAAAGACTGGGAGCAACTGGATGACAAAGAATGAGAGACAGTAAAGAAACGGAAGGTAGACAGAACCTGGCGTAACTGGTTAGCAGGTTATGTTATTTACATGGGAGTCATTGTTAGGGTACAGCCATGGCGGGCTTACACCTTGACTTCAAATACTTAGACATTATACAAAAAGCTTATACAGACTATCAAGGACCCGCATGGCTCTCCTACGATGAGTCTTTTCGTATGAAGGCAGCCTCCTTTCCTACTTTGCCATGGGATCGGCCATTTTCCGAGATGTGGATGAGGATCATGAACCCTGCCCGCCCCATGCTAGGGGACCGGGCCCACAGTGGCCATTTGTTGGCAAGGACTAGTTTTTCCCCTAACAATGCTAGCTTCAAACAAGGGGAACAAAATAAATGCTGCTGGGAATTTGGGGTTCAGGGTAGTTGCAATAGAAAGATGTGCCGATTTAAGCATGAGTGTTCATTGTGCAAAGGACCACATTCCTTTCGTAACTGCTCAAAAGGCCGCAGCAACCCACAAGTCAAGAGTCAGTCAGGCACTAGGAACCAAGGCAATACCCAGTTTCCTCCTAAAGGGCCCCAGCCCAATTAAATTGGAAAATATGATGGGCTGGTTGGCTGAATACCCGGATCAGGTTGCTGCCAACTATTTGCTATTGGGTTTTTCTGAGGGTTTTCGAATTCCATTTCACGGGGATAGGCGGCCTTTTATGTCAGGTAACCTCCGGTCCATTGTTGGAATGGAGGATACAGTCCGCCACAAGATACAGAAGGAGGTTCAGGAAGGACGTGTGGTGGGTCCCTTTGAGACTCCCCCTATTCCAAACTTGAGGGTCTCACCACTGGGGATTGTCCCAAAGAAGGCCCCGGGAGAGTTCCGCCTCATACATCACCTCTCATTTCCTAAAGGTGACTCTGTGAATGACGCCATCCCAGCTGAATTATGTTCAGTGTGGTACACTTCATTTGATGATGCTGTCTTGAGAGTTAGAAGGCAGGGACCTGGGGCGGAACTAGCAAAATGTGACATCAAGTCAGCTTTCCGCCTGCTCCCAGTTCACCCTCATGATTTTGAATTATTGGGGTTCCGTTTTGCAGGTGCATATTATATGGATAGAGCCCTCCCCATGGGTTGTTCTGTTTCCTGTAACGCCTTTGAACGATTCAGTTCATTCTTGGAATGGGCAATTAGGAAGAAATGTGGCCTGTCAGGGATAGCACATTATTTGGATGACTTCTTGTTCATTGGTAAAGCAGGAACAGGACAGTGTGGATACCTACTGCAGCAATTTCACCAATTGGCCGATCACTTTGGAGTACCTCTGGCACACGAGAAGACGGAGGGACCAGCCACGGTACTCACTTTTTTGGGGATTGAAATTGATACAGTGGCACAGAGCTGCCAACTGCCATTGGATAAGTTAGAAAACCTGAAGGGCAAGTTAAATAGTTTTTTAGGTCGCCGGAAAGCAACACTCAAAGAATTTCAGGAGCTCATGGGGCATCTTAATTTTGCCTGTTGAGTAGTTGCTCCAGGTAGGGCCTTTTCACGTCGTTTATGTGATGCTACTTGTGGCGTCACCAAGCCCCACCACAGAATAGCTATATCTCGGGGCATCCGGGACAATCTGATTACCTGGTCAGAGTTCTTAAACTCTTACAATGGTGTATCATTCTGGAGACATGACTTGCAGTTGTGTGACGCTCTGAAGGTTGCATCAGATGCTGCTGGGTCTGTCGGTTTTGGGGTTTACTTTAACGGTCAGTGGTGCACAGAGCGTTGGCCAGTGCAGTGGTCATCTGCTGGAGTGTTATCTGATTTAACTTTTTTGGAGTTCTTCCCTATAGTGGTAGCTGTTTGGCTATGGGCCGCTGACTTCGCCAACAGTATAGTCCACTTTTGGTGTGACAATGCGGCCACAGTTCAGGTTATTAATTCAATGACATCACGATCACCAAGAACAATGCATTTGGTTCGAGCATTTGTTTTGCAGTGTCTCCGATACAATATTGTGTTTTTTGCCCACCACGTTGCAGGAATAGACAATGGGATAGCCGATGCTCTCTCTCCCGCCAACAGATGGATCGGTTCAGGGAGCTCGCTCCGCAAGCGTCTGTGTCCCCCATGGTGATGCCTTACAGCCTATGGAGCCTTGGCGGTGTGAGGTTAATCGGGCCATCGGAATCACTCTAGCTAACAACACCAGAGCAGGTTACCTTCACAGATGCAGATCGCTTCGCAGGCTTGTCCTCATCTGTGGCCATAGTTTGGTTTTCTGGGCTGAGAGACATGCCCGTCGGAGTCACTTTGGGACCCAGTTGGGTCTGAGTGGTCAAGTTATAGTGGAATGGTGGGGTAGATGGGGACTCCGATGGGGGAGCCGTCTACCAATGTTATTCAAGGAGAGGCGGGGACCTCCTCCTGATGTGTTAATTGTACATTTGGGGGGCAATGATTGGGTTTATTAAAGGGAAAGGCACTAATTTTTCAAGCCCAGAAAGACTTCGATCTCATCAGGCAACGGTGGCCTGGAGTTCTGATTGCATGGTCGGCACTGTTGCCACGATTACGGTGGCTAAGGGATTGTGATCCCAAGAAGCTCGATTTGGCCAGGAGGAAGGTCAATCGGGAAATGAAAACTGCCATGGGGCAGATTAGTGGCTGTTTAGTCCAGCACCGAGAAATTGTGTTTAAACGGCCGGAGTGGTTCAGGCCCGATGGAGTTCGCTCCTCAGATGAGGGGAATGTTTTGTTTTTGAGTGATTTGAAAGAGGGAATAAAAGAGATGTTGGCCAGCCTAGTGGGAAAAAGGGACTAGCCAGACGCCTGTCCCTTTTGGTGGCATGTTAAAGGTTAAATGGTTATGGTAGGCACCGTGGCACCCCCGCCTTAGGGGGTGAAGGGTGGACTCCCACAAAAGTCCCCAGAAGTTTTCATAAAATGGGAGCTACCCTTGGGGCTGGATTGAGGGTTCTCACTCTTGAAAAACTCTGAGGTTTGGGAGGGAGCGCCCTCATGATGGCCTTCCAACTATGATCGGCTGAGAGGTGCAGACAAAGAATTTTGCTTGGCCCTCGGGATCCTTGGTGCACGCTTGTCCTTGGAGGTGGTCAGAGGGAGTGACACCTGGCCCAGGGACTAGGCTCACTAGGTGGCCATTCAGCCATGAGTTATATGTTGCATTTTTTACAGATTTTTCCCTCTACAGCTTATTACCTGTTCTTTCAATAAATAGGTCAGAAAATGGCCCTTTAGATCCATTTTCTTGTGTCTGACTCTTTATTTCATGGTGGGAGTTCAAAAAAACCAAGAGTATGGCAACAAGAATGATTGACAACTGGGAAATAGAGGGAGAAAACATGGAGGCCATGACAGGGTTTGTATTTCTAGGTGGGAAGATGAGTGCAGACACAGACTGCAGCCAGGAAATCAGGAGACGCTTCCTTCTTGGGAGGAGAGCAATGGCCCATCTTGATAACATAGTGAAGAGTAGAGACATCACACTGGCAACAAAGATCCACATAATTAAAGCAATGGTAGTCACCTATGGATGTGAGAGCTGGACCGGAAGGAAGGCTGAGCGAAGGAAGAGAGATGCTTTGGAACTGTGGTGCTGGAGGAAAATTCTGAGAGTGCCTTGGACCACGAGAAGATCCAACCAGTCCATACATCAGGAAAGAAAGCCCGACTGCTCATTGGAGGGAAGGAGATGAGAGGCAAAGATGAAGTACTTTGGCCACATCATGAGAAGAAAGGAAAGCTTAGAGAAGACAATGATGCTGGGGAAAATGGAAGGAAAAAGGAAGAGGGGCTGACCAAGGGCAAGATGAATGGACGGCATCCTTGAAGTGACTGGATTGACCTTGAAGGAGCTGGGGGGTGGTGATGACCGACAGGGAGCTCTGGAGTGGTCTGGAGTGGATCTTTGGAGTGGATGAGGTCACCTAGAGAAGACAATGCTGCTGGGGAAAATGGAAGGAAAAAGGAAGAGGAGCCGATCAAGGGCAAGATGGATGGATGGCATCCTTGAAGTGACTGGCTTGACCTTGAAGGAGCTGGGGGTGGTGACGGCTGACAGGGAGCTCTGGCGTGGGCCGGTCCATGAGGTCACCTAGAGAAGACAATGATGCTGGGGAAAATGGAAGCAAAAAGGAAGAGGGGCCAACCAAGGTCAAGATGGAGGGAGGGTATCCTTGAAGTGACTGTGTTGAAGGAGCTGGGGGGTGGTGACGACCAACAGGGAGCTCTGTCGTGGGCTGGTCCATGAGGTCACCTAGAGAAGACAATGATGCTGGGGAAAATGGAAGGAAAAAGGAAGAGGGGCTGATCCAGGGCAAGATGAATGGATGGCATCCTTAAAGTGACTGGCTTGACCTTGAAGAAGCTGGGGGTGGTTACGGCTGATAGGGAGTTCTGGCGTGAACTGGTCCATGAGGTCACCTAGAGAAGACAATGATGCTGGGGAAAATGGAAGCAAAAAGGAAGAGGGGCCAACCAAGGGCAAGATGGATGGATGGCATCCTTGAAGTGACTGGATTGACCTTGAAGGAGCTGGGGGTGGTGACGGCCAACAGGGAGCTCTGGCGTGGACTGGTCCATGAAGTCACGAAGAGTCGGAAACGACTGAACGAATGTACAACAACAAATCAGTCCTGCAAACAGATGCCGTGCCCATAATTTGACAAGTCAAAACCTATTTGAAGAGCTCTGTGTAGACAGTAGAGCAGAGGCTGGGAACTCCTCCTGGCCATCCTCTCACCCATGTCATGCAATACGTTTGCAGAGGATGGGGCGCTTTTCACGGCATTGACCTTCCCCCAGCCATTTGTCTCCCGGCTCTCCCGGATCATTTTGCTTCAGAGAAAAGGAAGCTTGGCTTAGTGTTAGGAATCCCATCTCCGCCTGGGTCCTTTATCTTCGGCCTCCCTCCGATCCCCTTGAAATTTGGCTGGCTATCGCTTCCCATCCTCACTTCCCACTGCTGCATACTGAGGCCTCCATGCAGCTGTTGACAGCTCTTCGCAGAAGACAGATAGATTTCAGCATCCCATGAAACGATCCACCTGTGTTCCTTTTCTATCCTGCTGGCACATTGCTGGGAAGTTGAGTTATTTTAGGGCCATATTGCCCCTGCCATGGGAAATCTGGCAAGAGGAAAGAAACATCAAGGCCTGGGAAAGGCACTTTATTTTTTTCCAGGGAACTATAGCTCCCATTACTCCTGGGTGCTTGGAGAATTATACTAAGTGGAACTAGAATGACTAGTGGGAAGCCAGGAACCCTTTCTTTCTAGGTTTGTTACACGATTTGATTTTAAATGTCTGCATATGTCTCTTTAATGCAGCATTTCCCAACCTGGGGGTTGGGACCCCTGGGGGGGGTCTCTAGGGGGTGTCAGAGGGGCTGCCAAAGACAATCAGAAAACACAGTATTTTCTGTCAGTCAAGGGGGTTCTGTGTGAGAAGTTTGACCCAATTCTATCTTGGTGAGGTTCAGAACGATCTTTGATTGTAGGTGAACTATAAATCCCTGAAACAACAACTCCCAATTTTCAAGGTCTGTTTTCCCCAAACTCCACCAGTTTACACAATTGGACATATTGAGTATTTGTGCCAAGTTTGGTCCAGGTCTATCATTGTTTGAGTCCACAGTGCTCTCTGGATATAGGTGAACGACAACTCCCAAAACTCAAGGTCAATGCCCACCAAGCCCTTCTAGTAGTTTCTGTTGGTTATGGGAGTTCTGTATGCCAAGTTTGGTTCAATTCCATTGTTGGTGGAGTTCAGAATGCTCTTAGATTGTAGGCAAACTATAAATCCCAGCAACTACAACTCCCAAATGACAAAATCTGCACCCCACCCCCCACCCCAACCCCACCAGTATTAAAATTTGGGCATATCAGGTATTTGTGCCAAATTTGGTCCAGTGAATGAAAAGACATCTTGCATATCAGATATTTACATTATGATTCATTACAGTAACAAAAGTACAGTTATGAAATTGAAACAAAAATAATGTTATTCCACAACATGAGGAACTGTATTAAGGGGTCGCGGCATTAGGAAGGTTGAGAAACCTTGCTTTAATGTGTAACGCAATACTGTAGTTGGTATGTAGGTTTTAACTTCTTCTCACAGGTTACATCAATATAATCTCCAGCTGACTTTCAGAAATGTAACTTCAGTCCAGTAACTTGCCACGAAACTTTAATATATGAGTTGAAACAAAGAAATGTTTATTTATTAATTCTTATGCACATGCAGCATATTTGTTACACAGTACTGTACTTCAGTTCCACTTGGATATTGTTACATCTGTCTTTTACTTTTGAGAATACATAAAGCTGTTAATATATAATTTTCAGAACAGTTTAACTTATGTCATCTTGGTTAGGCAACTTCCTTCTCTTTCAAATATAATTTCTCCTCAGCCTTCCAACTGAATAACATATATCTTATAATCACCTTTTTATCAGTAGTCTGAATGTAAACTTAGCCTCAAAGTCTCATAATTCTCAGTTCCACCTGACTGAAGACTTAGACTCAAATTAGTCTCATTTTACTTCAGTACCACAATTGAAGGCACAATCTTCAGTTTATTTATGAGTTCTTATACACATGCAGCATATTTGTTACACAGTACTTTACTTCAGTTCCACGTGGATATTGTTACATCTGTCTCAAATTGGTCTCTTTTTACCAGTCCACAGGAAGTGGATCAGGGGAAATCTTTAATGAACATCCCTCGTACATTTTTTTTTGCTAAGACAGCTTGAAAGTCAACAGTAGGATGGGTCACCAAGGGCTTCCTACACCCTAGAAAGCTATGTTGTAGAAAGGCTTAAATGCATATTTGAAAGTTTAGCCAAAAAAGAGGTGGGGGGGGGGGGAATCACAGAGAAGCAAAACAACAGTGGAATTTCCCAAGTTATCTTTCATGTTTACCATGGCTTGGATGCAGCCAAATCATATTTAGACTAGATACTGATATCTATGGGACTCAATTAACTTAAGTCCTATTGATTCCACAGGGTACACTCTGACTCACATATGGATCCAACTCAATGGAATTCCTTAAAAGCACAAACAACTCTATGTTTTGTATTAAACCGTCCCACTGCAGACAAGTGAGACTTTAGAAATTCAAGAAAAATACACAACTTCTCCATCTTGAAGTCCATTCAGATCCTTGCTTCACTTGAGCAGACTTTGTGGCGAAAAGGTGCAGCATGCAGGAAACTGAATAATGTTGTGGTGTACCTTGTGCAAAAAAAATGGTCTTGTAAAAATAGGGACAAGGCTAAAAATATCTCTCTAATTCATTTGGAAAAACACAGCTTTCACCAGGAGCGTAAACAAGAGGGCCGTCAGGACGGGCAGAAAAGTCTGTTGCAAAACAAAGTTTGAAAAGCAAAAAAAGAGGCAGTTTCATAGGAAATCGATGGGCTGTTATAATGTAACTGTAATGATATATACAGCTTACCCAGAATTAATTAAGTTGAGCGAAATAGGGCTTGCTTTCATGTGAAATGAAAGGACTTGAATCATTTCTCCCAAGGCTTTGCCTGACCTTCTTGTTTTGCTGATGAATGCCCAGTTTTCAACTCATCTGGGATAATTTTAATATGCATTTCACATATACTGTCTTGCATTTTAGCTGTCAAAGAGACCTTTGGTATATCAGCCAGTGATTATAAATCTACTCAGATCTATACACAAGTTAGAGAACCTATGCAAGGGACATTAGATTGTGAGTACAACCTAAATGCAGCGTACATCCAGACATTTAATTTTGTGATTCTATTGACATTCTTTAGTGAATGTCACCAATGGGATGCTGGGCATAGAACGTCACCAACGGAATGCTGGTCATAGAATGTCCTCAAGGGATGTTGACCACAGAACACCACCAAAGGGATGCTAGTCATAGAATGCCACCAAGGGGATGTTGGTCATAGGATGTTGCCAAGGGGATGCTGGGCAAAGAATGTTGCCAACGGGATGCTAGACATAGAATGCTGCCAATAGGATTCTGGGCATAGAATGTTGTCAAGGGGATGGTGGCCATAGAATGTACCCAAGGGGATGGTGGCCATAGGATGTCACCAAGGGGTTGGTGGCCATAGAATATCACCAAGTGGGATGGTGGCCATGGAGTGTCATCAAGGGGATGGTGGCCATGGAATGTCATCAAGGGGATGGTGGTTATAGAATGTCATCAAGGAGATGGTGGCCATGGAATGTCATCAAAGGGATGGTGGCCATAGAATGGCACCAAGGAGATGGTGGCCATGAAATGTCATCAAGGGGATGGTAGCCATGGAATGTCATCAAGAGGATAGTGAACATAGAATGGCACCAAGGGGATGGTGGCCATGGAATGTCATCAAGGGGATGGTGGCCATAGAACATCACCAAGGAGATGGTGGTCATAGAATGTCACTAAGGGATGCTGGCCATATAATGTCACCAAGGGAATGCTGGCCATAGGGTGTCACCAATGGGATGCTGACCATAGAATGTCGCCAAGGGCTTATAATGTCGTCAAGGGGACGCTGAGCATAGATTGTTGCCAAGGTGATGCTGACCATAGGATGTTGCCAAAGGGCTGGTGGCCATAGAATGTCGCCAACAGGATGCTCACCATGGAGAGCTAAGGAGCAATTGGGACCCATTTTAGACTTAATCGCTAGGTCTTAATCTAGCCCTAATCTTGATATGTTGACATTGTTATCAAGAAAGTCAGCCTTTGCCCTTGAGTGTCTTTCCTTCCTCTGCTTCTCATTATTTCTTGGAACTCTTGCATGATTGGAAGGTTCCTGTTTATAGAGATACCCTTGTGCCACTAAGGAAGTGGGTTTTCCAGTTGTAATTGGTATACCTCCAGTTGTAATTGATCTACCTCTGCAGTGGTCCAGACTTCTAGATGTGTAGAGGTTTTGGAATACAAATTCTTTGCAGCTTAGGCAAAATTAACCTCCTTAACAAACTTTCAAAAGGCTACTTTGAGCTGTAGGCAGGGGAGGCTGAAGCAATAGGCAAAATACGCATTTGCGTATAGCGCGACTCCTCGAGGGGCGCTCTTGAGGTGCCCCCTCACACACACAGCAGGCAAGATAGATGAGAGTGAGAGACAGGACTCTTGTGGGTCCCTTGCTCCTGCCTGTAGTTGACTTGGAATGGTCTTGAGCTCTTTCTTTGGGAAGTGAGAGAAGCAACATGTACTGTTTAGAAAGCTTCTTTAGGGAGTGGGGTTCAACCAACATGACTTTTTCTTCCAGTCCCATGTGATAGAGAGGGGTGTATATCTAACAAATAAATCATAAACAAATTGTCACTTGGGGGCAGAACAAAACAAATGGGAGCGTGCGGGTTGTTTGTGTGTACGTAAGGCAATTTCTCAGAAAGTAATAGGAAAGGAAGCTGTCTAACGTGCTTTGACAAGTCCACCAGTCATTACCAGAGCTATTTTTGTGCCGAAAGGAAATGTGCTGCAAAAGCCTTCCAGTCAAATAGGCAAGTACGGCAAGGTGAATGTATACAGCACAGAAAGTACAGAATCTATCTATACTCCCTTTATTGGAAGTCGTTTATTAATGCTTTGATAATAGGAAATTTGCATACAAAATAAATACATGAAATATCAAAGTGTGACACAAAATAAAAAGGCATATACATCTTGCATGTTTAACAAGGCAATACAATTAAAACTCATTATTTATTTATTTATTTTTTATTTATTTATTTACTCCTTTTGTATACCGCCTATATCAGCCAGAAAAGGCGACTCTAAGCGGTTTACAGTAAAAATGTGCAACATTGAACAATGCATGAGACAAACATCGACAAACAATACACATAACGTCATCACGCCTCGAATAGAATCAGATCCAATCTCACAGTCGTTTTACCATTCCTTGTTCAGTATGCCGTCTATCTGAGTCAGATGTTATTGCATGCTTATCCGAACGCCTGTTCGAAGAGCCACGTCTTAACCCGCCTCCTAAACGCCAATAGCGAAGGGGCCTGCCTGATCTCCGCTGGTAGTGCATTCCATAGCCGAGGGGCCACCACCGAGAAGGCCCTGTCCCTCGTCCCCGCCAGGACAACAACAGGACTATAATTAGATGAGATCAGGCAAGAACATTAACAGAACAATCAATTAATGCTAAATCTTGCCCAAAAGAAAAGTCTGGTGACTTACCAAAAAGTCAGTATTTGACCTTGCCATGGTTCAATGTTGTGCGATCCTGGGAGTTGTCGTTCAGTGGACCACCAGAAAACTTTGGCAGAGAAGGGTATTTATTTAATTATCATGTCATAAGCAAATTGAGGGTACAGTAAATATGTATTTAAAACACAAACAAAGTTTTAGAAACTTGGCATTATGCTAAATGTCCTTTGACCAGAAGCTGGCCACTTGGAGTGCCTCTGGTGTTGCTGTAAGGAGGTCCTCCATTGTGCATGTGGCAGGGCTCAGACCACATTGTAGTAGGTGGTCTGTAGTTTGCTCTCCTCCATGGTCACATATTGTGGACTCCACTTTGTAGCCTCATTTCTTAAGATTGGCTCTGCATCTCGTTGTGCCAGAGTGCAATCTGTTCGGCGCCTTCCAAGTCACGCAGTCTTCTGTGTGCCCAGGAGGGAATTTGTCATCCAGTATCAGCGACTGGTTGATGTTAAGGGTTTGAGCCTGCCACTTTTGGACTCTCACTAGCTGAGGTGTTCCTACAAGTATCTCTGTAGATCTTAGAAAGCTATTTCTTGATTTAAGTCATTGACGTGCTGGCTGATATCCGAACAGGGATGGGCTGGAGATGTCAATGCCTTGGTACTCTCATTACTGGCTGCTACTTCCCAAAGGATGTCACATGGTGCAAGACCAGCTAAACAGTATAATTTCTCCAGTGGTGTGGGGCTTAGACATTCTGTGATAATGCGACATGTCTCATTAAGAGCCACATCCACTGTTTTAACGTGGTGAGATGAATTCCACACTGGGCATGCGTATTCAGCAGCAGAGCAGCAAAGCACCAGGGCAGATGTCTTCATTGTATCTGGTTGTGATCCCCAGGTTATGTCAGTCAGCGTTCATATGATATTATTTCTAGCACCCACTTTTTGCTTGGTATTCAAGGTAGTCAGACCATGGTCCAGAGTAACTCTCAGATATTTTGGTGTGCTGCAATGCTTCCGTGGGATTCCTTCCCAGGTCATCCTCAGAGCTCGAGATGCTTGTCTGTTCTTCAGATGAAAAGCACACAGCTGCATTTTAGATGGATTAGGAATCAACTGGTTTTCCCTGTAATAGGCAGTAAGAGCACCTAAAGCTTCAGAAAATTTCTGTTGAACCATTTAAAAGCTCCCTGCTTGAGCGGTGATGGTACAATCATCAGTGTAGATTAAACTCTGTCCCTTCTAGCAGTAGCTATGTTAAACATAGATGGAGACAGTGCTCTGACTTACAAGAAGCACTGCTTGACTATCAAGCAAAAAGTGGGTGCTAGAAATAATATCGTACGAAAGCTGACTGGCACAACCTAGGGTTTTCCTTGTTAAAGAAAGAAATAGTTCTCCAAGCAAGGTGCCCACCAGTTGGTTCAAAGCCTTGAAGCATTTGTTTAATTTGTTGAAGATCTAAGAAGTATTTGATTGTTTGTTGAAGACTTAAGCAATAATAAAGGACTTTGTTAAACCTTTCAAGCTTCTAAAGACTCTGTATAGGAAAATCCTTAGGGCCTCTCAGTCGAGGCACCCCAGCTTCCCACTGGGCACAAAGAGCACATCCTGTTCAAAAGCCAACTGCTATAGGCCCAGCGCGTGACAGCACAGCCATAGACATATAACAAATGTAGACAGACAATCAGAGACTATTTAACATTCCAACTTCTGGCCACCAGGGGAGCTGTTGCTTCACCGTCCGTTTGTGATATTGCTGAAGTACTTCCTCATTCTTTGCATACTTCCTGGAGTTTTTTATGGCCTCGTAAATCAGTTAAATTATATTTCTTCATATTGTTCTTCATTTTAATTATTGTATTGTTTTAAAGTGTTTTTTGCACTACAAATAAGATATGTGCAGTGTGCCTAGGAATTCATTCATGTTTTTTCAAATTATAATCCAGCCTTCCAACAGTTTGAGGGACTGTGACTTGGCCCTCTGTTTAAAAAGTCTGAGGACCCCTGCTCTAACCTATAAGATGCTTTGAGAGCTTTCCCTTTAAATAAGAAAAGAAGAAAAGGTGTTTCAGCACTGTAACCAAGAATATAATAAATGATTATAACACGTTGAGTTTGCTCCAAGCAGAACGAGAACAACACAGGCGAGCTAATCTCGTTTCCTCCCTCCCCCGAACCTAAATGTCATTTGACTCCTTGGAGTTTGTTCGCCACTAATCCATTGTGGAGGGATGTTTTTTTGCAGCCTTCCTGTCCACCTTCCGATTAACGTCAGCATGCTATTTTAATCCCAGGAATTTGTTTAGGATTTCACTTTTATTCCGAACGGTGCTTAACCTTTTCCATCACAATGCGCCTCCTGGACAAGGCCGTGGTGTTCTTTGCAGGGACCTATTCAACTTGAGTCTGCGTGGAAAATGAAGAGAGTTTAAAAATACCAAACACAATGGTTCGAAATGCCTGGTTGCTGAGAGAATTAATATCTGACCCTTGCATGCAAGATTCCCATACAAATATGCACAATAGAGAAGGTTGTTCTTTCACCGGGGGAGTGTGCTGGGTAACCAACACACGTCTCGAAACAAACTTTGATTCTACATTATATTTGGATTGCTAATTGCTAATCTATATGGTGCGCCCAACACTGATGATGGATGATGTCCTGAAATCGTAGATACCTGGGATGTTGTAGATTTTTTCGGGCTATATGGCCATGTTCTAGAGGCATTCTCTACTGACGTTTTGCCTGCATCTATGGCAAGCATCCTCAGAAGTAGTGAGGTCTGTTGGAACTAGGAAAATGGGTTTATATATATATCAGGGTGGGACAAAGAATTCTTGCCTGCTGGAGCTAGGTGTGAATGTTTCAACTGACTACCTTGATTAGCATTGGATGGCTTGGCAGTGCCTGGGGCAATTCTTTGTTGAGAGGTGATTAGATGTGCCTGATTGTTTCCCCTCTGTTGTTTTGCTGTTGTAATTTTAGTTTTTTAATACTGGTAGACAGATTTTGTTCATTTTCATGGTTTCCTCCTTTCTGTTGAAATTGTCCACATGCTTGTGGATTTCAATGGCTTCTCTGTGTAGCCTGACATGGTGGTTGTGAGAGTGGTCCAGCATTTCTGTGTTCTCCAATAATATACTGTGTCCAAGTTGGTTCATCGGGTGCTCTGCT
The DNA here is from genome assembly GCF_025583915.1 of Anolis sagrei ordinatus. NCBI lineage: Eukaryota > Metazoa > Chordata > Lepidosauria > Squamata > Anolidae > Anolis > Anolis sagrei. The sequence continues at coordinate 18,191,987 of NW_026844367.1, forward strand.
CTGGCTGACTTCCCTGGTTGAAGTAGTGTGCAGTGCTTTTTGTGTTCCTTGATTCGTGCCCGGGCAATGCTATGTTTGGTGGTCCCTCTGTAGACTTGTCCACAGCTGCATGGGATATGGGAGACTCCTGCAGAAGTGAGAGGATCCCTCTCGCTTCTGCAGATACCGTAGATACCTATTTATACTTTGCTCAGAGTTTTCCTGACAGATGAGAGGTAGTGATGGTTGCACAGAGCATGTTTTAGCCAAGTCCAATGCAAAAGAAGAAAAGGAACAGAAAAAAAAACTTTACTCTTATCAACAGAGGCATAAACTTGCAGCGTTGCATGCAAAATCAAACAGTGCAACAAACTTACATAGTCCTTGTAAGTAACACAGATTCAGGCTTCTTCATCTTCATTCAAATGAGAGAGCAAAACATAAACCTTGAGTCAATAGCTATTCCACCACAGCAAAGAGCATCGCTGTTAGAACATGGTAGCATTACAGATCCAACCAGTCCATCCTCCAGGAAATAAAGCCCGGCTGCTCACTGGAGGGAAGGATACTAGAGACAAAGTTGAAGTACTTTGGCCACATCATGAGGAGACAGCAAAGCCTAGAGAAGACAATTATGCTGGGGAAAGTGGAAGGCAAAAGGAAGAGGGGCCGACCAAGGGCAAGATGGATGGATGGCATCCTTGAAGTGACTGGACTGACCTTGAAGGAGCTGGGGGTGGTGACGGCCGACAGGGAGCTCTGGCGTGGGCTGGTCCATGAGGTCACAAAGAGTCGGAGATGACTGAACGAATGAACAACAACAACAACAAAGCATTACAGCATCTCCTTCAGAGCAGCATATTGCTTCTCCACCTCAAAGTAGCATATTGCTTCCCCAAACTGTATTCTAAAATCCATATAGTTATACCCCACATGCTGGCTGACCTACATTACCAGCTGTACATAATAATTAACATCATAAGGTTTTTCTTTAACACATACTTGATCCTGCTACGACTTACTGTAATGGTGATTTCATATATTCATGTGCAAGAGAAGTAAAGAAGCTTAATCATATTGCAGAATCAAGCACACATTGATTGCACATTAATTCACTCGATGGCCATGTCCATCCTCCATTCCTGTTTCTGCCTCCAAAATCCAACTATCCATGCACACTACAAAATTAGATCATTAAAAAAAAAAAGACTTGTGTGCCAGCTGCGACTGTACCTTGTGAAGTCAGATCTGGCCAGGGTGGTCCATGCCTTAGTCACCTCCAGATTGGATTACTGTAATGCACTCTATGTGGGGCTGCCCTTGAAGACGGCCCGGAAATTCCAATTGGTACAATGGGCCAGGTTACTAACTGGTGTGATTTACAGGGAGCGGTCAACCCCGCTCCCCCTGTTTAAGGAGCTCCATTGGCTGCCGTTCATTTTCCGGTCCCAATTCAAGTTGCAGGTTCTTACCTACAAAGCCCTGAACGGTTTGGGATCCACCTACCTGCGTGACCGCATTTCTGCATACGAACCCACACAATCTCTTCGATCATCTGGAGAAGCCCTGCTCTCGCTCCCACCTCCTTCGCAGGTGCGATTGGTGAGGACAAGGGAGAGGGCCTTCTCGGTGGTGGCCCCCCAACTCTGGAACTCACTTTCCAAGGATATCAGGCATGCCCCAACATTGGCAGTCTGTATGAGGAGCCTGAAAACATGGCTGTTCCAGTGTGCCGTCCTGGAATACGGAAACAATCTCCCAGCAAAATGTCCTCAAAAGCACTTTATTCGTTGGATTGCGCTCCCTTCATTTATTTCAAAACCTTCCTACCAGATTTGTTCATATCCAGCGTTTATTTTTAATTTTAAGCTATTACATTTGGTCCGGCCATAGGTTTTTAAATCCTTGTGTGTTATTGTTTATATGTGATCTATATTAATTGTATTGTTTTTTGTTTATTGCTTTTGTTTATTGAGGTACTGTGGGCTTGGCCTCATGTAAGCCACTCCGAGTCCCTTGGGGAGATGGTGGCAGGGTATAAATAAAGTTATTATTATTATTATTATTATTATTATTATTATTATTATTATTGGAGTATTGGACTATGACTCTGGAGACTAGGCTTCGGTTACCTGCTCAGCTGTGGAAACCCATTGGGTGATGTTAGGCAAGTTGCACACTCTCAGCCCCAGAAAACCAACAATCAGTACTCCTTAGGGTTGCCATACATTGACGTGAAGACACACAGCAACAACACGTAGCAGCTCTTCTTGACTACTTCAGATTGGTCAGCCTGGCTCTTAGGCTTCCAAAGTGACAATCTGGCTGGTGCGGTTCCCATTCCGTGCCCCCACCGACCCCTTTGCACACCTGCTCCAGAGCAAAAGGAAGGTTGTGTTGCTATGACAGATGGAGCAAAAGGTGGACAGAAAGACCACAGGACGAACAGGGCAGGAGGCACCGTGGCAGCTGCATCCCTCTCTCTCACTGCTTTGGAACTTGTAAAGGAATGGCAGGATCTTCTCGCTGACAGCTGGCAGGTTTGGCTGCGATTGTCCATTGTCTTTGCCCTTTGCTGGCTATAGCAGGCAGATATTTCCCTGCGTGCGGGGAGGGAGGATGTGTGAGCAAAGGGGAATGGGGAGCCACTGTTGCTAAAAGAAATCTCATTGCATTCGGGGTGCAATCCAACCAGGTCTCGCAACCAGGGTCCAATTTGGGAAGTATTCAAAGTTATCATGTTCACGGATATACCATCAGAGTAAATCAGGCATGGGCAAACTTTGGCCCTCCCTCCAGGGGTTTTGGATTTCAACTCCTATAATTCCTAACAGCCTCAGGCCCTGTTACGTTGCCAGGGCTCTGCCAATATTTAGGCAGAGATGAACCAAACTCGCATTTTGTGTTAAACAAATTAATTAAAACAGCACTTACTTTGTGGCTGTTTTAATAGTCCAAAATATAAAACATAAAGATTGCACTCGGTCACAGATTTCAAAACAAAAACAGCAAACACTGTTGCAGATTCAAGGTAACTCCGTAGTCAAAAGGTCCAGTCCAGTGGTCAAACGCCAAGAGTTCAATAAGGGATCAAGAGTCTATACTGTAGTCAAAAGCCAGTCCAAGATTCAAGGTTCCAGGATTCCAAAGGTTCAGGAGACAGGTCAGGACACCGAAAATCCACAAACCTGGGGGGAAACCAGCAGCATCTACCACCAAAATAAAACAAATACTTTATTCCCAAAGATCAGTCCCAAGGCTACCTCCTTATATCCAGAAACACCCAGCTGCAACCCATCTCTTGCATACCTCCATCCTTAATTGCTTTCACCCATGAATTCTTACTTACAGATTACTCAACCCTTTAGAACTAAGACTTACATTAACCCTTCCATCACCAACTGCTAGGCCTACCACCACCAACCACCATCAACTGCATAACATGATACATGACAGGCCCCTTCCTTTTCCCCCTCAGCCACTTGAGCTGAGTGCTGGGCCCATAACCAATGTTAGGCTCTGTTGTTGTGCAGAATGCAAGGATGTCACAGGATAGATTCACTTTGCTCAGAACAACACCACACACCAAGGCTGTAGGTTTTGTAGTTTAGTGAAGAAAAAGCAAAATTGTAAACACAGAAATAAAGTTGCAAAAGTTCAATAGCCAAAACAAAGGTTCAAATGCAGAGGCAGAGTTTCCAAGATCCAAAGGCAAATAACATGAAGTATAATCCACAAGCATGGGTCAAACAAGAATCCATGGCAGCATGACAAACTCCCCAGAAGCCAAGATCAAAACCAAAGTCCCTAAGAACCAAACGCTTCCCCCAAAAGCCAAGGCAATTCCAGAGAAGTTAACCGGGTGTAAGCAAAGTGGCACTGACAAAGGGTTGACTTCAATCAGATAGTTAAATATGCTTCCCTAGCATGAAAGCATTACGTTGACCTCGAACCTCCCATTTGTTAGCAAGCCGAGAACTTCAGCTTACCCTTAATTGTAAACGGTCCTCCCTAACCAAATTCCCATCACCTTCAAGGCCGAATAACTCATTATCCTGGGACTGGCCAGCCTGGGAATCGGCAGGCACTGAGCTCACAGATGGAGCGGGCAACTCCTCCACCTGCAGCTGTGAATTTTCACTCAAATCATGACCATCTTCTAAAACAACATTCCTTTCTCTGGGAAACTGAAACACCGCCTCGTCTTCAGTGTCAACACTGTCTGCATCCACAACAGAAACCTGTAACCCATCATCCTCCACGTCCTGAGGAAACTCCGGCTCAGAAAGCTCAGGCTCAGACTGAACCACAACAAAGGAAGCTTCCTCTACAGCAGGCATGGACAAATTTTGGCCCTCCCTTTAGGTGTTTTGGACTTCAACTCCCACAGTTCCTAACAGCCCCAGGCCCTTTCATTTTCCCTCTCAGCTGCTTAAGCTGAGTGCTGGGCCCATAAGCAAAGTTAAACTGAGTGCTGGGCCCATAATCAAAGCTTAAGCGGCTGAGGAGGAAAAGGAAGGGCCCTGAGGCTGTTAGGAATTGTGGGAGTTGAAGTCCAAAACACCTGGAGGGAGGACCAAAGTTTGCCCATGGGGTAAATGCATTAGGGCAGGAATGTTGGGCACCATTAGACCTATTAAACTCCAATTGACTCTTTGGGATGTACTTCTCAATAGGTGCACCTCAATAGGTGGCACTGCCAATCTGGAGTCTAAACCTGCCTGAATGCACCACAGCCCATTCCAATCCATTCAGAAGACCAGTTACTTCTCCATTACTGCACAATTGCAAAACCCAAAATCACATCTTGAACAACACCAGGAGCCCCTGGTGGCACAATGGGTTAAACCCTTGCGCCAGTATGACTGAAGACTGACAGGTCAGAGGTTCGAATCCAGGGAGAGCACAGATGAGCTCCCTCTGTCAGCTCCAGCTTGCCATGCGGGTACATGAGAGAAGCCTCCCACAAGGATGGGAAAACATCAAAACAACATCTGGAAATCCCCCGGGCAACATCCTTGCAGACAGCCAATTCTCTCACACCAGAAACGACTTGCAGTTTCTCGAGTCACTCCTGACATGGGGGAAAAAAATCTAAACAACTGGGGCATGTCTTTGATCTCTAAATGTCGGGGACTTCACACTGGAGCTGGGGAGAAGTTGGGGATGGTCTGAATTAGTTGGTGGGAAGTGACAAAGGCCACCAGGTCATGTCATCATTGCCACCACAGGAAGTTGCACGTGTGGACAACTGCAGGTCAGCATATGCACCTGTCAGTATTATAACAAGATGGCTACAGATATAAATATTTGCATGGACGATTTATTTATTCATCATGTCAGGAGCAAACCAAAACAGTTGTATTACATTTTTAACAAAAACAAACAGACAAAACACAGAGTTTGCAAGCTTTGTATTCTATTAAATGTCCTTTGACCAGTATCTGGCCACTTGGAGTGCATCTGGTGTTGCCGCAAGAAGGTCCTCCATTGTGCATGTGGCAGGGCTCAGGTTGCATTGCAGCAGGTGGTCAGTGGTTTGCTCTTCTCCACACTCGCATGTCGTGGATTCCTTTGTAGCCCCATTTCTTAAGGTTGGCTCTGCATCTCCTGGTGCCAGAGCGCAGTCTGTTCAGTGCCTTCCAAGACACCCAGTCTTCTGTGTGCCCAGGGGGAGTTTCTCATTTGGTATCAGCCATTGATTGAGGTTCTGGGTTTGAGCTGCCACTTTTGGACTCTCGCTTGCTGAGGTGTTCCAGCGAGTGTCTCTGTAGATCTTAGAAAACTATGTCTGATTTAAGTCGTTGACGTGCTGGCTGATACCCAAACAGGGGATGAGCTGGAGATGTCACTGCCTTGGTCCTTTCACTATTGGCTGCTACTTCCCGGCGGATGTCAGGTGGTGCAATACCGGCTAGACAGTGTAAACAGTGTATGGATGATGGGAAGGGGGGAAAAGTGATCTGCAAAGGAGGAAGGCTTTTTGCAAGTGTTGGATCCATGAGCATCTAAAATTGATGTTTATTAACGGTGAAGAACGGTGTGTGTCAGTAGGTTGCTTGGAGAGAGGAGGCCCTTGTGTGGTCCAGCTTTGTGCCGTTCTGAGCCACATCAACCTTCGTGGAATGCATGACCTCCCACAGCAGTCTGGGCCCTTTCCAAACAAGCCCAACTTTCAGCTTTATTTCATCTCCCTCGCAGAGGGAACGTTCGGCCTCTTCAAAGTTGAGATTTCGATACTGAGCTCCTAGTGCCGGTGCCGCCAGCTGCCAACAGCTGTGTGTCTTCACTTAATTATGTTCGCAAGCCTTTTCCTCTGGGTGGGAGGCGCACGGCAGAGGGGCCTGGGTATGGAGTGCGCCAAGTAATTTAGTATGCCTTCTTGGGGGAAGCTCATGCTGGGTGATACACAACAACCAAGCCAGGAAATTAAAAAGCTATCACTTTGTGTAGTGTTAAATGCATTTGTGTTTGGCATCTTGCAGGGAGTCGGCCTCCCACTAGAATTTTTGGCTTTCCCTTGTGTTGGGGCTGTTAAAGCACTCTTCGCACTTTGCAGCTTTCTTCAACATGGCAAAAACAAGGGCGCAGCTTGAACGGATTGGTTCGGAATACTGTTAGAAGCGGCAGATCAAGAAACAAATCGAGCTGTTAATGGAACTGAGTCATAGAATTCTAGCATTGTTTTGATGCCCCCGTTCATTTCGATGGCACAGTGGGTTAAACCTTTGTGCCGCAGGACTGAAGACCGGGGAGTCAGCGGTTTGAATCCATGGAGAGCAGGGATGAGCTCCTTCTGTCAGCTCCAGCTTCACATGCGGGGACATGAGGAAAGCCTCCCACAAGGATGGGAAAACATCTAAACATCTAGGTGTCCCCTTGGCAACGTTGTTGCAGACAGCCAATTCTCTCATGGCGCAGTGGGTTCAACCCTTGTGCCAGCAGGACTGAAGACCAGCGAGTCAGAGGTTTGAATCCATGGAGAGCATGGATGAGCTCCCTCTGTCAGCTCCAGCTCCCCATGCGAGGACATGAGGAAAGCCTCCCACAAGGATGGAAAACATCAAAACATCTGGGCGTCCCCTGGGCAACATCCTTTCAGACAGCCAATTCTCTCATGGCGCAGTGGGTTCAACCCTTGTGCCAGCAGGACTGAAGAACGGCAGGTCGGAAGTTTGAATCAGGGAGAGCACAGATGAACTCCCTTTGTCAGCTCGAGCTCCCCATGCGAGGACATGAAGAAAGCCTCCCACAAGGATGGGAAAACATCTAAACATCTGGGTGGCCCCTGGACAACATCCATGCAGACGGCCAATTCTCTCATGGCGCAGTGGATTCAACCCTTGTGCCAGCAGGACTGAAGAACGGTAGGTCAGAAGTTTGAATCAGGGAGATCACGGATGAGCTCCCTCTGTCAGCTCCAGCTCCCCATGCAAGGACATGAGGAAAGCCTCCCACAAGGATGGGAAAACATCTAAACATCTGGCCGTCCTCCTGGCAGCGTCTTTGCAGATGGCCAATTCTCTCACACCAGAAGTGACTTGCAGTTTCTCAAGTCGCTCCTGACACAAAAAAATATCAGAAGTTTTAAAATGTTATGTCCTTTCAGCCGTGGACCATATTTTACTTCTTTTGGACCACTGGTGGGGATTTTTAGGGATACAAATCTATTGTTCTCTCAACTGTGTTATATGCCTGCGAAACATGTACTGTCTATTGAAGTCACACTCAACTTCTGGAATGATTCCATCAGCGTTGCCTCCAAATAATCTTGTAAATCTCTTGAGAAGACAGGTGGACAAATGTCAGTGTTATGGAAGAAGCAAAGACCACCTTCCATCTGGAAACTGATGTCCTTAAGCGGCTGAGGGCGGAAAGGAAGGGGCTCAAGACTGTTAGTAATTGTGGGAGTTGGAGCCCAAAACACCTGGAGGGCCAAAGTTTGCCCATGCCTGATCTATAGGTTTTGGTATCCTGGAACCAAATCCCACTGGAAACCAAGGGCCTGCTATATTTATTAGTTGCCTGGATTTGTGAGCAAATGCAAGCAGGTTTCTAAAAAACAAAGGAAAACATCCATATAAAGGATACGTCCCTTGGTGCCCAAGGGTAATTTTACCCATAAATAAACTAGCCAGTGTATTTCAGTCAGGAGCATGTCTAGAATAACTTGCCGCAGGGAAACCTACAGCCTTTGAAGCCCCAAAAGCTTTCTGCGCAAGTGTTGTGCGACTGCCTCTCGGCCTTGAACAATGTCCCCTTGTATCTGACCTAAAGGGAAAGTTCAAGGGAAGGGGCGGGAGGGGGGATTTCAACCTCCTCCGACTCATTGCAGAAAGTCTCCCCTGAAGAAGATGGAAAACAGTTGTTCCGCTCTTTGCTGCCCGGAAGGTTAAAGGCTGTTTTCCACATTACATTTTTTACAACACCCACATTTCACTCCCGCGTCTGAAATGTCACCTGCGAGGCACTAATAAACACAACGACTTCCAACTCCATGACACAGCTACAAATCTCCCAGGCCAAAGCTGCTGAAAACAGATCTGTTAAAGGATAGTCAAGTTTCCAGAAACTGTGAGGAGTGGGAGCTCCCCTGCAAAAAACAAATAAATTAAAAAATCCCAAACATTTGGAAACATCTCCTGTTTTTCACTAATAAAGTGTCAATGCATTGTTCCACCAAATCCCAGCAACTACATGAGTAACCAATTTGCAATAGGAGCGTTCATGAAAGATCTCCCCTGACCCACTTCCTATGGACTGAGAGCAATGAACCTTGGCCCAGTTCTGAGTCCTTCTCTCCATGGGTGACACCTCGGGACACACACTTCTCCCATCTTTTTAAAAATAGTTTTTTATTGTATTAAACCTTGAAAGAAAGAAAAAATAAAACATAGAATCATAGAGAATAATAGAATCCTAGAGTTGGAAGGATTTTGGACTGCATCAATAGGAGCATAATGTCTAGATCTAGGGAAGTCATGTTCCCCATGCTCTATTATGCCTTGGTTAGACCACACCTGGAATATTGTGTCCAATTCTGGGCACCACAATTCAAGAGAGATATCGATAAGCTGGAATGTGTCCAGAGGAGGGCGACTAAAATGATCAAGGGTCTGGAGAACAAGCCCTATGAGGAGCAGCTTAAGGAGCAGGGCATGTTTAGCCTGAAGAAGAGAAGGCTGAGAGGAGATATGATAGCCATGTATAAATATGTGAGAGGAAGCCACAGGGAGGAGGGAGCAAGCTTGTTTTCTGCTTCCCTGGAGTCTAGGACACAGAACAATGGCTTCAAACTACAAGAAAGGAGATTCCATCTGAACATGAGGAAGAACTTCCTGACTGTGAGAGCTGTTCAGCAGTGGAACTCTCTGCCCCGGAGTGTGGTGGAGGCTCCTTCTTTGGAAGCTTTTAAACAGAGGCTGGATGGCCATCTGTCAGGAGTGCTTTGAATGCAATATTCCTGCTTCTTGGCAGAATGGGGTTGGACTGGATGGCCCATGAGATCTCTTCCAACTCTACGATTCTATGATTCTATGAGTTCCTTCTATGCTTCGGTGGTTATGAGATATTTGGCCCCCAAAGGGGTGAAAAAATAAAGGGAAAGCCTCTTCTGCCCTGTGAATTGTTGTCTTCTTGTGAGTCTTATTAGTTCAAATTATTAATTCCAATTTTTGTTGCTTAAAATAATTTTTAACCGGGTCCCAGTTTGTTTGTTTCTTTAGGAGGCCTTGATTTGGAATAATCCAATAGGTTTACTAACTAACCTATTGGATTAAACTTCTCCCATCTTTTTAAGCAACTATAAACACCTCGCTTGTAGAAGTCGGCAGTTTGCTCCAAAAGCCATGTTGTAACTTTGGAAATCAGAGTCTCATCACCTGAAATATGTTTGCCCTTCAAAAATAACTTCATTGTTGGAAAGAGGTAGAAGTCCAATGGTGCAAGGTTGGGTGAATCAGGGAGATGCGGTAGAATTTCAAAGCCAGAGGAGCATGCTTCCATTTGGCAACATGTGAGTTGTGAACTGGGGCATTGCCTTGCAGAAGGCAAAGGACACCTTTGAGAAGCATGCCACATTGTCTCTTGGTTTTGATGGCCTCCCGCAATTTCCACAGCAGTGAAGCATAGTCTGCCCCAGTGATCATGGAACCCTTGGCTAGGAAATCCATCCATACTTCTCCATTATTATTATTATTATTATTATTATTATTATTAAACTTTATTTATTCCCCGCTAGCATCTCCCGAAGGACTCGATGCAGCTTACAAAGGCCAAGGCCTCAACACAACAACCACAGACAATAACGATATGATACAATACAAAGCAAATTAAAAACATAAGCAATAACAAAAACATTACACCATTACGCAATAAAAACCAGGGCCGGGCCAGTGATGGGTACAGGTTAAAAAGTGCTGGGTGTGAGAGGTGGTGTGTTGGAATTCTGGGCAAGTGCAATGTGCAGAGAGTCTTAAACTCTAATAAAGTGCTTCTGGGACATACTGCTGGGAGTCATCCTATTCTGGAAAGGCACATCAGAATAACCAAGTCTTCAAGTTCTTCCTAAAGACTGCCAACGTAGGTGCTAGTCTAATGTCTTTGGGGAGGGAGTTCCAAAGTCGGGGGGCAACCACAGAGAAGGCCCTGTCCCTCGTCCCCACCAAACGCGCCTGCGACGCAGGTGGGATCGCGAGCAGGGCCTCTCTGGATGACCGAAGGGAGCGCGTGGGTTCATAAACGGAGATGCGGTCACGCAGGTAGGCACAAAATACTGTGAGCATGACCTTGCCTGCTGAGAGTTGGGCACGTGCCATCTTTGGAGGCGATGAGTCAGGATGCTTCCATTGCATCGACTGGACTTTAGTCTCAGGATCTTAGTGATGGACCCAGCTTTCATCCTGGGTGATCGGTCTGTGGAAAAAGTCCTCCTGGTTTCAATGGCACATCATTGTCAAGAGAGCCAGAGGGCATTCAACTCGTTCCTGCTTCTGGAAAAGTGTGAGCAGAACCCGGGGACCCAGCAAGCGGATGCCTTATGCATGTGAAGATAGTCTTGGATGGTTTTTTCCACGGACCCCACACTCATCTTGACATTTTGGACGCGGTGGTCAATGGTTATGCGGGGATTTCTCAAAATGGCGACCTCTACTTGCTGGATGGTGTGTTCCTCAATATCAGAGTGGGGTCACCTTGGAATTGGAGCTGTTTACACCCAAGTCCAACCACATTTGAATGGACAATGGCAGTTCTTGACTTCATCATATGATGGGGAATCATCACCACCAGCCTCTTTCATCTTTATTTTATTTATTTATTTAAAACATTGATATTCCGCCCTTCTCACCCCGACTCAGGGAACTCAGGGTGGAGCACAGCATATACATTCAATGCCGGGACACAGATTCACATACAATACATAAACATTAAAAAACATTTATCAAAATATTAAAACACACAATTTAAAACCATCCTAGTCATTCGCATCAAATCTAGTATTTTTGCCTGGTCATCTTTCCTATTGCCGCTTTTTTGCCCTGTCCCGAAAGCTTGGTCCCACAGTCAAGTTTTGACCATCCTTCTAAAGGGCAGGAGGGAGGGGCCGACCTGATCTCACCAAGAAGGGAGTTCCATAGCCAGGGAGCAATCACCGAGAAGGCCCTGTCTCTCGTCCCCACCAATCGTGCCTGTGACAATGGCGGGACGGAAAGCAGGGCCTCCCTGGAGGATCTTAATCTCCACGATGGTTCATAGGGGGAGATGCGTTCAGACAGGTAATTTGGGCCGGGTCCGTTTAGGGCTTTATAGGCCAAAGCCAGCACTTTGAATTGTGCCTGGTAGCAAACTGGCAGCCAGTGGAGCTGGCATAACAGGGGGTTTTATGCTCCCTGTATGCCGCCCCAGTTATTAACCTGGCTGCCTCTCATTGGACTATTTGAAGCTTCCGAGCAGTCTTCAAAGGCAACCCCACATAGAGTGTGTTGCAGTAGTCTATCCTAGATGTAACGAGAGCGTGGACCACCGTGGCCAAGTCTGACTTCCCAAGGTATGGGCGCAGCTGGTACACAAGTTTTAATTGTGCGAACACTCCCCTGGCCACCGCTGAAAACTGGGATTCCAGGCTCAGGGATGAATCCAGGAGAACTCCCAAGCTGCGAACCTGTGCCTTCATGGGGAGTGTCACCCCGTCCAGCACAGGTTGTGACCCTATGCCCTGTTCAGCCTTGCAACTGACCAGGAGGACCTCTGTCTTGTCTGGATTCAACTTCAATTTGCTTGGCCCTTATCCAGACCGCCACAGCGGCCAGGCACCGGTTCAGGACTTGGACAGCCTCCTTAGCATCTGGTGGAAAGGAGTGATAGAGTTGGACGTCATCTCATCGAACGTCTCCTTTGGTGTGCGGCCTTTCAAGGAAAGGAACTTAAAGCCTTCTCTGTCTTCCACTGGGTCCATTCTCAAACCTCACTCCACTTCAGCACCTGTCAAATCAAGGCAGTTATCAGTTCCGAGTTCTAACTTGGCACGTCACCTATAGAGATGTATATCATTACACATGGGCAGTTTCAGCATCCTGTGATAAATAGAAGTGGGTCCGGGGAAATCTTTAACGAACGCCCCTCGTAGTTCTATTCTGTAGAATAAATACAGTATTTACTTTTAACTGCCTATGATTCAATGCCACCACTCTTTGGCAGAGAAAGCTAAAGACCTTGTCAAACTACAACTCCCAGGATTCCATAGTATGGAACCATGGCAGTTAAAGAGGTGCATTAATTCCGCAGTGTAGATCAGGCACGGGCAAACTTTGGCCCTCCAGGAGGATGCCTGCCATAGTTGTGGGTGAAACGTCAGGAGAGAATGCTTCTGTAACATGGCCATAGAACCTGGAAAATTCACAGCAACCCAGTGATTCCGGCCATCAAAGCCTTTGACAACACATTGTATATTGATACTTTTTTTTCTGAAATGTTTTGCATAGTTTTAAACAGTAGTTTAAATATTATTTAAGCTGCCTTGAGAGAGAAAGGCGAGGAATAAAGTAGTATTATGATTGTGGTTGCCACAAAAAGCCTTGGAGAGTCAAGGAGAATAAATAACAACAACAACAACAACAACAACATTCTTGGCTCTCCAGACTTTTCTATAACTCACAAAGACAACAATCTTACTTCTGGCAGGAATGATGTCTGATATATATATATATATATATATATATATATATATATATTTGCAAAACCAAAAAATCTTATTTCGGCTTTGCACCGGGCAGGACTGGAAGGCTGCACAAATGTTTTTGAAGGTCGACAGGAGTGTTTTTTAACCTATTTATCAAGAAGGAAACAAGATGAAGGGCACAAAGCGTAAGAAGTCAGCAAGATATTAACTTGTACACATAGGAAAAGAATGCACCGGCTGCTATCTCGGTTCAAGAGACTCGAATTTAAAAAATGGCCTTGAATGATTCCCACACAATGTGACATTATGATTCCTCACCACATAGTCATTCATTTTTAATCATGAATGTTAAACTCGTGTCCTGTGTGTTAATGTTTGTTCTGTGTATTTTAAAAGGTAAATGTAAAGGTTGTCCCCTGGCATTAAGTCCACTCATGTCTGACTCTGGGGTGTGGTGCTCATCTCCATTTTATATTATTATTATTATTATTATTATTATTATTATTATTATTATTATTATTTCTAAGCCGAAGAGCCAGAGTTGTCCATAGACACCTCCAAGGTCATGTGGCCGGCATGACTTCATGGAACACCGTTACCTTCCTGCCAGAGTGGTACCTATTGATCTACTCACATTTGCATGTTTTCGAACTGCTAGGCTGGCAGAAGCTAGGGCTGACAGCTGAAGCTCATGCCTCTCCCCGGAATTGAACCTGCGACCTTTCAGTCAACAAGCTCAGCAGCTCAGTGCTTTAACCCACTGCACCACCGGGTGCTGTGTATTTTAATATGCGTTTTATAGAAATACATTTAAATATGTGTATTTTGTAGAATATTTACAATGATTATGTGTTTCCATGAGGAGGGGCAAGTAAGAAATAATAATAATAATAATAATAATAATAATAATAATAGTAATAATAATTCTTTTTTGTAGTTGTTTTGCTTCCCGTTGCCATACAAGCCTATGCCCTGGTTGCTCAGCAATGGGTCCTGGTTCCTGTAGCCCACTTGGCGACGGGTGCCCAGGAGAAGCACTCGCCGCGGTCCTTATTATTCTGGGTGATGACCGAGCCAGTATAGACTTCTTTAGAGTTTGTTTCACCATATTTAAATGGGTTGGGTGCACTTAGTTCTACTTCTCAGTTGAGACCACTCTGGCTTGGTTGAACCTGCTGGTAGTTTACACTACCACCAGCACAGTGCTCAACATCATTGAAGTAGTTAAGCCCCCCGCCAACGTCAAGGCGGCACCCGATGGGGGGGTGAAAAAGGAGATGGAGCGCCTGATTCTGGCAGCCCAAGAACAAGCCATTAGAACCAATGCCATCAAAGCCAGAATAAAAAATCGACAACAGATCCCAAGTGTAGATTCTGCAAGAAAGCAGATGAAACAATGGATCCCATCCTCAGCTGCTGCAAGAAGATCGCACAGACAGACTCCAAGCAGAGGCACAACACCGTGGCTCAGATGATTCATTGGAACTTGTGCCACAAACACCATCTGCCTGCGACAAAGAACTGGTGGGATCACAAGCCGGAAAAAGTTACAGAGAATTAACACGTCAAGATACTCTGGGACTTCTGGATTCAGACAGACAGTGTTTTGGAGCATAATACTTCTGACCTCACAATCGTGTTAAAAAACAAAGTATGGATTGTCGATGTTGCAATCCCAGGTGATAGCAGGATTGCAGAGAAAAAACTGGAAAAGCTGACACGATATGAGGATTTAAGATCGAACTGCAAAGATTCTGGCACAAGCCAGTCAAGGGGGTCCCAGTGGTGATTGGCACACTGGGTGCAGCACCTCAAGACCTTGGCCTGCACTTAAACACAATCGGCACTGACAAAATTACCATCTGCCAGTTGCAGAAGGCCACCTTACTGGGATCTGCACGCATTATTCGCTGATACATCACACAGTCCTAGACACTTGGGAAGTGTCCAACGTGTGATCCATTACAACAGCCAGCAGAGTGTCTGCTGTGGACTCATCTTGTTGTGTTTCAAATAGTAATAATAATTGAAGAGAAACAACTGGAAAAGCTGGCACGATATGAGGAGTTAAAGATCGAACTGCAAAGACTGTGGCACAAGCCAATCAAGGGGGTCCCAGTGCTTTCAACAAGAAGGGGCAAGGAAGGAGAAACCCACCGAGTTGGCTGTTCAGGTGCAACAAGTAGGAACGTGTTTTCATGCATTCCTTCCCTTAACTGCTACCTGTCCGCTTTAAGGAACACCTGGTGTTGTTCACCTTTCAGTCTTTTGGCCTGGCTCATTTGGTGCCTTTCCAATCAGCTGTGGAATGCCATGAGTTTGGCCAATGCTTCACTCTTTCTTCTCCCTTCTTTCTCTCCCTTTCTCCTTATCCTTCTTTTGCAATGATTCCACAGAGTTTGTCTTTACATCTTACTGCAAAAGATTGACGTGTCCCTTGTTGGTTGCAAGACCTGTCCTACAGTCATCATTCCCCGTTTGTTCACCTTGTCCACATTTGAATGACATCCTTTGCACAATCAATGTAATATGGCTTCATGATATCATGGGGGCATTCCAGGCCAAACTTATGATGTCACAAAGATACTTGGAATTTCAGTGGCTGCGTTTGCAGTCACTTGTTGTTGTGTGCCTGCCTTCACAAGTGGTCACCCATAAGTCATGAGGTTTCTGTTAGCCAAGAAGGAAATTCAAACCTTGGTCTCCAAAGCCATTGATGACCAGAGACAAATGATTAACTCTTGGTGGAAAACAACATGTTTACATTACCAAAGATGGCTCTTTTACGTTAAGGAAGTCAACATAGTGGCTCCTTATGTTAAGAAGGAAAACTAATTGAAATCGAGGTGGAATTTAAAAGGGTCTGACCCTGAAGGAGAGACCCTGCGGACCCACCAAAGAGGGCTTGCTACAATGGTGAGCAAAAAGAAGCCACAATTTAAAAGATTTTCCTAAGTTCCCAAAAGAAATCTCACCAAAGTTGAAGGAAGCGCCACCGAGATGATTTTATTGCGATTCAGCTGAAAAGGATGCAAAGCAGCAATATTTCGCCAAGCTAAGCATACAGTGTACAAAAATAAAGGCCTTTTTATACATAAAACAGAGCTGCCAGGTTTGAATCTCCCATTCCCCGCCCCTCTGCTGGCTCGATGATGATTGGCTGGCGCTCTACAGCTGGGAGGAGGCTTGGCCACCTCCTGAGTGCCTGGGCCAATCGATGGGCTTCTGCTGCCTCGGCGTCCTGACGAATCAGGAGAGAGGGAGGCGGGACGAGAGGGAAACAATGGATTATTGAGAGGATGATGGAGGTAGGAAATGTCCAAGCGGCCAGCGAGTCCTAGGGCCTGCGAGCCAGCCATTCCTATTGTATTTGATTGGCTGTAATAAATGTTGATGTCTGGCAAGCCTGCCAGATCCAGATTTTCTGAGTGCTGGGATATAGAAACAATGAGGGAATTTTGGCTGAAGTTTCGGTGGAAGGAGATTTAAATGAGTAACAGATCAGGACAAAGTGTGGCTTTCCGAAGGGTTTCTTTGTCCTATTGAGATAGGATCATTAATGCCAAGCGACCGCCTCCCCTGGGGGGACCAACTCCAAGCCCCAAAGGTCACGATCCTTTGTTATTATCCATGCAAAAATAAAGGGGAATTGGGAAAAAGGGTCAGGAAAAGGTCAGATACACAGGGAGAAATATAAAAATATAGAAATTATGATATAGAAAACATACCCACTTATCCCTCCCACCAAAGTCCCATAGAAGTTCAAGAGAGCACATAAGTGTAAAGGGAGGTGGTTTCTCAGTAAGAAATGTGCTACCTTCTGCTATATATGAAACCTAGGGCATAAAATCTTGATTAAATGTACACACTATCTAACATGGGAGGGGTCCTTGTTGTTGTTAGTGTATTTGCAAATTGACCAAGGCTTAACCCTTATTATCCAGTCTGGTGTCCTTGTCCTTAGCAAAACTATAAGTTATGATCTTTTATTGGGGGGGGGGTCATGTTCGACTTCACAATCATCAGCTAAGGAAGAAAAGTGAATAATGAGTAAAATCTAGGACCATAAGAGGACGGTTCAGAGTGCAACACCAAAAGTTTGGGACGAAATAGCCTTCTGCTGTGGTTTGGCAATTTGGAGACTTGGTTCAAAACTTCAAACCAACTTTGATATTTCCCAGCATTTGGTGGGCATCTGGTCTGAGAGTTTTGGAGAGGTTTTCATTCACAACATGTAATTACTCCATCAGTTGCTTGCTACTCATTTTGTAAAGAATGCATCATGGAAGCCCACAGAAAACCAGCAAAGGACACCAAGTTTCCTCCACATACTTTCTAGCATTTGGGGGAGGGTGTTATGTGTGTACTTTCCCCCTGAAACGTCAAAAAGATCGGTTGAATGCCTTCCAGGGAATATATGTGCTGGTAGTAAAGGCAAAGGTAAATATAAAGGTTTTCCCCTGCCATTAAGTCCAGCCATGTCCAACTCTGGGGGTTGGTGCTCATCTCCATTTCTAAGCCAAAGAGCCGGCGTTGTCTGTAGACACCTCCAAGGTCACGTGACCGGCATGACTGGAGATTTTGTCATTTGGGAGTTGTAGTTGATGGGATTTATAGTTCACCTACAATCAAAGAGCATTCTGAACTCTACTAATGATGAAATTGAACTAAACTTGGAATACAGAACTCCCATTACTAATAGAAAATACTGGAAGGATTTGATGGGCATTGAGTTTTGGAGTTGTAGTTCACCTACATCCAGAGAGCACTGTGGACTCAAACAATAATCGATCTGGACCAAACTTGGCATGAATGCTCAATATGGCCAAACGTGAACAGTGGTGGAGTTTGGTGAAAATAGACCTTGACATTTGGGAGCTAAAGTTGCTGGGATTTATAGTTAACCTGCAATCAAAGAGCATTCTGAACCCCACCAATGATAGAATTGAGCCAAACTTACCACACAGAAGCCCCATGGTCAACAGAAAATACTGTGTTTTCAGATGGTCTTTGGTGACCCGTCTGACACCCCCCTTGCAACCCGCTCAGGGGTCCTGACGATGGCGAAAGCGCGAGGCGAGCGAGAAGGCTTTGCGCGAGGCCAGGCCATGTGCTGAGATCCCTTCGCCCGCCTCGTGCCCTTGCTGGATGGCGAAAGCATGAGGCAGGTGAGGGGGCTTTGCACGAGGCCAGGCCTTGCGCCAAGATCCCCTCGCCCACCTCGCCGGATGGCGAAAGCATGAGGCAGGCAGAGGGGGTTTTGTGCAAGGCCAGGCCTTGCGCCGAGGACACCTTGCCCGCCTCACACCCACACTGGATGGCGAAAGCGTGAGGTGGGTGAGGGGGCTTTGAGCGATGTCGGGCCTCATGCCGAGATCCCCTTGCCCGCCTTGGCGTGAGGTGGGCGAGGGGGCTTTGTGCAAAACCAGGCCTCACGCGAAGGAGCCCTTGCCTGGCCCGCGCCCTTGGGGCAGGGCCAACGGAGGTGGCCTCGCGACCCCTCCGAAATGGCCAGGTGACCCCCCTGGGGGTCGCGACCCCCAGGTTGAGAACCGCTGCTCTAGCAGCTCCTTTGAACCCTCTTCTCGGACCAAACTGCCCTCTCGCCCTATTTTGCTGGCTCAGTGGAGGACTCTATCCGTGCAGGATGAATGGCCCTCTGCTTACTGATAACCGACTTATTCTCTTTCTCTTGAGAGCAACATTTAGCTATTCCTAACTTCATTTGGAGAATGCATTCCTTCTGAGGATGAAATTCCTTTTTTCCCAAAAACAACAGGCTGGTTTACAGTCCTGTTGTGTCTGCACTTTGCCGAGAGCGCAAGGGCACATTCCAGAGCAAAACTGCAACAACAGAGAAAGATAGATCAAGGGATATAATTGAAGGTAGGAATCCAATCTGGGTATCATGGAGTGGGATACAGAGAGGGAAGGAAGAGGCTCTCACTGGTGCTCAGGCCAGGAATTCACCACTGGAATGTACAGTATTCAGCGGCTTTTGACTAACTTCCAGCAATGAAGTCAGTGGCAAGTCACTGACTTTGCCTAAGAGATGCTGCATTGATTCATATGCTGGTCCTCTCTCCAAAGTAGACCTCACGACCTCTGAGGATGCTTGCCATAGATGCAGGTGAAACGTCAGGAGAGAATGCTTCTAGAACATGGCCATATAGTCTGAAAAACTTGCAACAACCCAATGATTCCAGCCATGAAAGCCTTCAACAATACATAATTGCTTATATATCTAGGCCAGTTACATGTCCGGGCTCAGAAAGGAGGAAGGGGCCCATTATGACACTGGAAGTCCTGCAGTTTTGTTGTCGCTACTCTATCTTTCAATGAAGCAGAAAGGCTTCTCGACCACACATGTGTGCAAGAGCTCTTCCATTTATGGAAGATAGGAAGCGGTGTTTCCTCTCTGCAGAATGAGGAAGGATGATAGGAGGAAGTGGTTTGGACGGCATGACAGCATCGCAAGAAATGTTACCACGGGGCAGAAAGGGCTTCGGAAGAGTTGCATCACATAGCCTTTTTGGCAGTTGTGGGAAGGAAACTCAGCAGGATAGCCGGGGTCTAAAACAGGACCTCATATTGTCTGTGATCTAAAACAGACATGGACAAATTTGAGCCCTCCCTCCAGGTGTTCCTAACAGCCTCAGGGCCCTTCCTCCTCAGTAGCTTATGCGTTGGTTATGGGCCCAGCACTCAGCTTAACTTTGGTTATGGGCCCAGCAGTCGGCTTAATCCTATGAAATCCTGCACAGACAGTCGGTCAATGCGACTTAAGCAACGTGTAGTCATTAAATTCTTGACAGCAGAAGGTGTCACCCCAAAGGAGATTCATCAGAGAATGCAAGCTGTTTATGGTGATTGTGTTGATGTGAGTACTGTGCATCGTTGGGCGAGTAAGTTTAAAGATGTTAAGATGACACCTTCTGCTGTCAAGAATTCAATGACTGCACGTTGCTTAAGTCGCATTGACCGACCATGCGCAGGGTTCCATATTTTGCACTTTAACAAAACAACCGTTCAATGGTAAGGCTTCCCGCCAAAATGGAACTGTAGAGGAGAGTCTACTGAACAAGGCAGTACCTGCTGCATACGTTGCTCAAGTTGCATTGACCGACCATCTGCGCAGGGTTCCATACTTCACACTTTAACAACACAATCGTTCAACGCTAAGACTTCCTGCCAAAATGGAACTGTAGAGGAGCATCTACTGAACAAGTTGTACCTTCCATATACTTTGCTTAAGTCGTATTGACCGACCAACTGCGCAGGGTTCCATACTTCGCACTTTAACAAAACAACCGTTCAATGCTAAGGCTTCCCGTCAAAATGGAACTGTAGAGGGGCGTCTACTGAACAAGCCAGTACCTGCCGCATACCAGTACTGCCATCTGTTGAGGAGTTATGCAGGTGGAGGCATTACTTTTTATATAACTCTCATATAAATATTAAAATTAATATGGTTTCCATATTTTGCAGATTTTCACTTACTGTGGGTGGTCCTGGAATGGAACCCCCGCGATAAATGAGGGAACACCGTAAGTAAGTATAAAGCGAGCAAAGACTTGGACTGGAGAACCTAGATATGCTCGAAGAGAGCAATAACAATTTTTAAAGTCATTGTTTTCCACTGTCCCCAGAATCCTGTGCCCCTTCACTAACTCTACCTGCCTTTCTCTCCAAATACCTATATGTAATGTATAAGTCCTGCTTTATTTCCCATTCCCAAGTTCACTTGCAAACAGAGATAGCTGCCCATTGTGATAGATTTTTCATCTCATGTTCAGAAATATTTGAGGAACACAAGCCCACATGTACGCTATGCCTTGGTGCTTGCGTATTTGGGGTACATTAGCCGGCCTCCGTGTTCTCGGTGAACCCGCTTATCATCCAAGCATCTGGAACGCTTTCCTTGATTTCAATGATGCATTTTTGTGGGCGGAATCAATTAACCGTGTGGTTTGGATAGGTCAGGCGATGATGTGAAACCAGAAACCGGACTCGGAGCACACTACCATCTGGGGGGAAATTGAATCCAGCGCCGTATGTGGCTGCTTTCCTGTAATCACGGCTACCCCCGTGTCGCAACGGGCATTGCTTTGAACCCCCACAAAGGAACCCCAGAGAGTTGGCCTCCGTTTGCATGACCTCTCCGTAAAGGAAGGAACTCTTCGTCAGGTGCTCTTCCCATGGCCTAGACTTAGAAGCTGACTTGCTATAAGGACCTCAACACATTAATATTAGAAATGCTTAAATCGGTATGCATCCTGTTACTTTTAAGGACTGGATGCATTTTAGAAAATGGAAATCTTCACAACCTTTTGGAGATTTTATGATCTTTCGAAAGACATGACCTTGTTAGAAGTCATAACCTTTTAAAAAAATGATGCCATAACCCTTTTGGAAAAATGGCACTCACCAGAATTCATGCAAGGCAACTAGTTTTCTCAGTTGTTAGACTTATGTCCTAGATATGTCTTTGAACTGTCAGGGACAATGCCAATTATGGAAGCTGAGTGTGACAGTCCACATTTTGCAGGCATATAGCAGGGTTGGGAGGACAATAGGTTTATAGACAAGCATCCGTAGGGAACACTCTCTACTTTGTTCGGAAGAATGCTGCACTTGCAGAGCTCAGGTGGCGTTGTATTTCAGTATCAATGTTTACTTTTGTGGAGAGGTAACTGTCAAGGTAGGCGTATAGTAGGATTGGAAGGATAATAGCTTTATAGACAAGCATCCTCAAACACTCTCTACTTTGTTCAGAAGAATGTTTCACTTGCAGAGCTCAGGCAATGTTGTATTTCAGTTTCAGTGTTGACTTTTGTGGAGAGGTAGCTGCCAAGGTAGGCGTATAGCAGGATTGGAAAGGACAATGCCAATGATGGAAGCTGAGTGTGACAGTCCACATTTTGCAGGCATATAGCAAGGTTGGGAGGACAATAGGTTTATAGACAAGCACCTTGGCCTCCCTACAGATGTCCCAGTCCTCAAACACTCTGTGCTTCATTCAGAAGAATGCTGCACTTGCAGAGCTCA
The DNA here is from genome assembly GCF_025583915.1 of Anolis sagrei ordinatus. NCBI lineage: Eukaryota > Metazoa > Chordata > Lepidosauria > Squamata > Anolidae > Anolis > Anolis sagrei. The sequence goes on from NW_026844367.1 coordinate 18,214,191, forward strand.
GCCGGTGTTGTATTTCAGTGTCATTGTTGACTTTTGTGGAGAGGTAGCTGCCAAGGTAGGCGTATAGCAGGACTGGAAGGACAATAGCTTTATAGACAAGCACCTTGGTCTCCCTATGGATATCCCGATCCTCAAACACTCTCTACTTTGTTCAGAAGAATGCTGCACTTGCAGAGCTCAGGCAATATTTTATTTCAGTGTCAATGTTGACTTTTGTGGAGAGGTAGCTGCCAAGGTAGCCGTATAGCAGGATTGGAAGGACAATAGCTTTATAGACAAGCACCTTGGTCTCCCTATGGATATCCCGATCCTCAAACACTGTCTACTTCGTTCATAAAAATGCTGCACTTGCAGAGCTCAGCCGGTGTTGTATTGACTTTTGTGGAGAGGTAGCTGCCAAGGTAGGCGTACAGCAGGATTGAAAGGACAATAGCTTTGTAAACAAACACCTTGGTCTCCCTACGAATGCCTCAGTCCTCAAACACTCTCTGCTTCGTTCGGAAGAATGCTGCCCTTGCAGAGCTCAGCCGGTATTGTATTTCAGTGTCAATGTTGACTTTTGTGGAGAGGTAGCTGCCAAGGTAGCAGAAATAGTTAACATTTTTTAATGTTACACCATTAAGCTGTATTTCTGGCATTGCGGAGGGATTATCTGGTGACGGCTGGGAGAGCACTTTGGTTTTCTCGCCCGTACCTTGGGAGGTCTGACTTGGCCACAGTGGTCCACGCTCTTGTTACATCCCGAATAGACTACTGCAACATGCTCTATGTGGGGTTGCCTCTGAAGACTGCTCAGAAGCTTCCGCTAGTCAAACACTCAGCAGCCAGGTTACTTACGGGAGCGGTGTCCAGGGAGCGCACAACACCCTTGTTACACCAGCTCCACAGAGAGGAAACAATCAGGGACATCTAATCACCTCTCAACAAAAGATTGCCTCAGGCACTGCCAGGCCATCAAATGCTAATCAAGGTGGTCAGTTGAAACATTCCCACCTAGCTCCAGCAGACAAGAGTCCTTTGTCCCACTCTGGTCATTCCACAGATATATAAACCCTTTTTCCTAGTTCTAACAGACCTCACTCCCTCTGAGGATGCTTGCCATAGATGGAGGTGAAATGTCAGGAGAGAATGCCTCTAGAACATAGCCATATAGCCTGAAACACCAACAACAACCCAGTGATTCCGACCATGAAAGCCTTCAACAATACAGAGCCTGGAAAAGTTACTTTGTGGATTAGAATATGCCGAATGCATGAGAATGGTCCTGGCGGAGACTTGTTGGGTGTTCCACCAGGACTCCAACTTGGTTAGACTTGAGCCTGCAATGCCGCAGCCGCTCCTCCCTGTTGACGAATTTGGACGCTGTGAAACCGAGACAGTATTAAAAGAAAAGGGTGTGGAGTTCCGTGTATTATTCTCCTTCTAATATCTTGGTTCACAATGGGAGGAGGCTCCTCTGTTGAGAAAGAAAGCACAAGGCCATGCTAAATTAAACACAGGAACTCCCCAAAGCAAATTGCTGACATGGATGGGCCAGAAGCCGCCTTAAAGAGAAGCAGAACCAGAATTCATTTTGGGGTTTGTTTTTTGTGCATGGAGTTGGTTTTATAATTGTGGAGTTACCCTATACTGACATATATCTCTTCCAAAATACCGGTAATATCGGTTGCTGAGAGTTTTCCGGGCTGTATGGCCATCTTCCAGAAGCATTCTCTCCTGATGTTTCACCCACATCTATAGCAGGCATCCTCAGAAGTTGTGAGGTCTGTTGGAAACTAGGCAAGTGGGGTTTATATGTCTATGGCATGATGTCCAGAATGGGAGAAAGAAACCCCTTTGATTCCTCCAGACTAAATGGATGGGCCGCCACATCTTTGAGAATAATAATAATGCATATGGCCATGTTCTAGAGGCATTCTCTCCTGACGTTTCACCTGCATCTATGGCAAGCATCCTCAGAGGTAGTGAGGTCTGTTGGAACTGGGAAAAAGGGTTTATATATCTGTGGAATGTCCAGGGTGGGACAAAGGACTCTTGTCTGCTGGAGCTAGGTGTGAATGTTTCAACTGACCACCTTGATTAGCATTGGAAGGCCTGGCAGTGCCTGGGGCAATCTTTTCTTGAGAGGTGATTAGATGTCCCTGATTGTTCCCTCTCTGTTATTTTGCTGTTGTAATTTTAGAGTTCCAACAGACCTCACGACCTCTGAGGATGCTTGCCATACATGCAGGCGAAACGTCAGGAGAGAATGCCTCTAGAACAGGGTTTCTCAACCTGGGGTCGGGACCCCTGTGGGGGTCGCGAGGATGTATCAGAGGGGTCACCAAAGACCATTAGAAAACACAGTATTTTCTGTTGGTCAGGGTGGTTCTGTGTGGGAAGTTTGGCCCAATTCTATCGTTGGTGGGGTTCAGAATGCTCTTTGATTGTAAGTGAACTATAAATCCCAGCAACTACAACTCCCACATGCCAAGGTCTGTTTTCCCCCGAACTCCACCAGTGTTCACATTTGGGCATATTGAGTATCCGTGCCAAGTTTGGTCCAGATCCATCATTGTTTGAGTCCACAGTGCTCTCTGGATATAGGTGAACTACAACTCCCAAACTCAAAGTCAATGCCCACCAAACCTTTTTACTGTTTTCTGTTGGTCATGGGAGTTGTGTATGCCAAGTTTGGTTCCATTTCATCCTTGGTGGAGTTCAGAATGCTCTTTGATTGTAGGCGAACTATAAATCCCAGCAACTACAACTCCCAAAATCAATTTGCCTGAAGCCCACCAGTATTCAAATCTGGTCATATTGTGTATTTGTGCCAAATTTGGTCCAGTGAGTGAGAATATTTACTGCATATCAGATATTTACATTATGATTCATAGCAGTAGCAAAATCACAGTTGTGAAGTAGTAACAAAAATAATTTTATGGTTGGGGGTTACCACAACATGTATTAAGGGATCGCGGCATTAGGAAGGTTGAGAAACACTGCTCTAGAACATGGCCATATAGGCCAAAAAAACCTGCAACAATCCAGTGATTCCAGCCATGAAAGCCTTCAACAATACAATAATAATGCAGTTTATTTATATTCCGCTCTGTCACTCAGATCCCTATCCAGATATTTCCACCCAGTGCTCCCTCTACTCCCCAAAATGAGCAAGGTCCAGAGATGGCACTATCTGGCTTTTTTTTTTTTGTCTTTTCTTACATTAATTCAAACCGTGAAATGCCTTGAGTGCATATTATTTCCAAAAAATCGAATAAAGCGAAGCACCCGGCCTCCCAGAATGGACCTCACCGCTTGCATTCGCCTCCAATGGCTTCAAAGGGATCCAACGTGCCTCTTTCGAGGGGCTGCTCTGAAACAATGAGCGAAAACTCTGTGCATCTCCCCAAATAATGGGATTGTAAGGGTTTTAAGAGCGGTGCCAGAAGAAGGGATTTCCGGCAGGTGGAGAGTAGTCGCTGCAAAGGCAAGGCAGCACTTGCTGATGCTTCTTCCCCAAGTATGGAAGGTACTCACACTCCAACAGGTGCATCCACATGGTAGAATGAATGCAGTTGTAGATCGCTTTAACCAGTTCAGTGCTATAGAACAATGGTTCCCCACCTGTGGTTGTAAAATATAGTCCACAACCTCACCGTTACTACACCGTTGCAACGAGAGCAACGGGTTTCACAAGATCCTCATATAGTGCCAAGGTTTAGTAAATACTAGCTGTACCTGCCACACGTTGCTGTGGGATTGGAGATGATTGATTTTGTCATTTGGGAGTTGTAGTTGCTGGGATTTATAGTTCACCTACAATCAAAGAACATTCTGAACTCCACCAATGATGGAATTGAACCAAACGTGGCACACAGAACTCCCATGACCAACAGTAAACACTAGAAGGGTTTGGTGGGCATTGACCTTGAGTTTTGGAGTTGTAGTTCACCTACATACAGAGAGCACCATGGACTCAAACAATGCTAGGAGTTGCAGTCCAAGAATAGGTAGAGAAGGAAGAAAGGGGAGAAGGAGGAAAGAAAAAGGGAGGGAGGGAGGGAAGGAGGGAAGGAAGAAGGAAGGAAGGAAGGAAGGAAGGAAGGAAGGAAGGAAGGAGGGAGGGAAGGAAGGAAGGAGGGAAGGAAGGAAGGAAGGAAGGAGGGAAGGAAGGAAGGAGGGAGGAAGGGAGGGAGGGAGGGAGGGAGGAAGGAAGGAAGGAAGGAAGGAAGGAAGGAAGGAAGGAAAGCCAGGAAGGAAAAAGAGGGAAGGAAAGGGGAGGAAAGAGGGAGGAAGGAAGGAAGGAAGAAGGAAGGGTGGAAGGGAAGGATGGATGGATGGAAGGAAGGGGAGGAAGGAAGGAAGGAAAGGAGGAAGGAGGGAGGGAGGGAGGGAGGGAGGGAAAGGAAGGGAAGGAGGGAGGGAGGGAGGGAAGGAAGGAAGGAAGGAAGGAAGGAGGGAAGGAGGGAGGGAGGGAGGGAAGGAAGGAAGGAAGGAAGGAGGGAGGGAGGGAGGGAGGGAAGGAAGGAGGGAAGGAAGGAGGGAAGGAAGGAAGGAAGGAAGGAAGGAAGGAAGAGGGAGGGAAGGAGGAAGGAAGGAGGAAGAAGGAAGGAAGGAAGAAGGAAGGGAGGAGGAGGAGGAGGAAGGAAGGATGGAGGGAGGGAGGGAAGGAAGGAGGAAGGGGAAGGAAGGAAGGAAGGAGGAGGGAAGGGAGGAGGAGGAGGGAGAGAGGGAGGGGAGGAAGGAAGGAAGGAGAGGAAGGAAGGAGGAAGGAAGGAAGGAGGGAAGGAAGGAAGGAGGGAAGGAGGGAGGGAGGGAAGGAAGAGGAAGGAAGGAAGGAAGGAAGGAGGGAGGGAAGGGAGGGAAGGAAGGAAGGACGGAAGGAAGGAAGGAAGGAAGGAGAGGAAGGAAGGAAGGAAGGAAGGAAGGAAGGAAGGAAGGAAGGATGGATGGAAGGAAGGAAGGAAGGAAGGAAGGAAGGAAGGAAGGAAGGAAGGAGAGGAAGGAAGGAAGGAAGGAGAAGGAAGGAAGGAAGGAAGGAAGGAAGTAAGGAAGGAGGGAAGGAGGGAAGAAAGAAAGAAAGAAAGACAGAAAGAGGGAGGGAGAGAGAGAGAGAAAGAGAGAAAGGAAGGAAGGAAGGAGGGAAGGAAGGAAGGAAGGAAGGAAGGAAGGAAGGAAGGAAGGAGAGGGAGGGAGGGAAGGAAGGAAGGAAGGAAGGAAGGAAGGAAGGAAGGAAGGAAGGAAGGAGGAGGGGAATGGAAGGAGGATGGAGGGAGGGAGGGAAGGGAAGGAAGGAAGGATGGAGGGAGGGAGGGAGGGAGGGAGGAGGGAGGGAGGGAGGAGGGAAGGAAGGAAGGAAGGAGGGAAGGAGGGAGGGAGGAAGGAAGGAAGGAGAGGAGGAGGAGGGAGGGAAGGGAGGAAGGAGGGAGGGAGGGAAGGGAAGGAAGGAAGGAAGGAAGGAAGGAGGAAGGAAGGAAGGAGGGAGGAGGGAAGGGAGGAGGGAAGGAAGGAAGGAAGGAAGGAAGGAAGGAAGGAGGAAGGAGGGAGGGAGGAAGGAAGGAAGGAAGGAGGGAAGGAGGAGAGGGAGGGAGGGAGGGAAGGGAAAGGAGAGGAAGGAAGGAGGAAAGGAAGGAAGGAAGGGAAGGAAGGAAGGAAGGAAGGAAGAGAGGAGGGAGGGAGGGAGGGAAGGAAGGAAGGAAGGGAAGGAAGGAGGAAGGAAGGAGAGGGAGGAGGAGGGAGGAAGGAAGGAAGGAGGGGAGGGAGGGAGGGAGGGAGGAAGAAGGAAGGAAGGAAGGAAGGAAGGAAGAGGAAGGAAGGAAGAGGGAGGAGGAAGGGAGGGAAGGAAGGAAGGAGGGAAGGAGGAGGGAGGGGAGGGAGGGAGGGAGGGAAGGGGAAAGGAGGGAAGGAAGGAAGGAAGGAAGGAAGAAGGAAGGAAATGAGGGAGGAAGGAAGGAGGGAGGAAGGAAGGAAGGAAGGAAGGAAGGAAGGAAGGAAGGAAGGAAGGAAGGAAGGAAGGGAAGAAGTACTAATGCTCATGTGTTAGGGCTTTTTTAAACATTTTCCCAACTTTTTTCAAAAGTTATGTATTTGACCCGCAGCTAGCACCAGTACACGGTGACGGCGGCACTTGTATTCTTTGGAGTTTTTCTGTTGCATTTGGATTTAATAAGTGAGCTTTCCTGAGATGAAGGTGCGATGACACCTTACAGTAAGGGTAGGGAATTAACACCTTAGGAAACAGGCGCAAGAACGGTTCCAAGGGAGGTGTAGGTGTGCGACACGGCCACGGATCTGCGTTATGAGCAATTGTGCATTTGCTGTAAATACATTGCTTTGGGGGAGGGGGAGGCAGCCAAGAGGATCTGCAGGAACTGTCGAACATGGTTTAAAGACAAAGCCATGCAACTTGATCCTGGCAAGGTTATGTTGTTTTTCAGCAAAGGTAAGCAGTGCACTGGCCGCCAAAGGTCTAAATGAAGTCCAGCTCTGCTCAGAGACAGGAGGTTGCAGCACTATAGGCTTTTTTAAAAAGCTGCAGCCCTTTGCATATATATATATACTAGCTGTCCCCTGCCACGCGTTGCTGTGGCCCAGTCTGGTGATCTGGAAAATAAAGTAATGAGAAAGTATTGGTTTCTAATATATATAATTCCTTTATGCTTGTGGGTAAACAGTATTTCTTGTTGTTTCTTTGTCAGTGTTGATGTGGAGAGTGTCTGGTTTGCCTACTCTGGAACATGCAACATATCATAGTCCTTCTTTAAGGGTCTCTTTCAAATCTATGATACTATATCTGTGTGTGTGTGAGAGAGAAACATATCTATCTATATGACTGGATGGCTCTTTGTCAGGAGGGCTCTGATTACATTTTCTTGCCCTGGTGAAGAGAGTTGGACTGGATGGCCTTAAGTATTTTCTGTTGGTCATCATGGAGGTTCTGTGTGGGAAGTTTGCCCCATTTCTGTCGTTTGTGGGTTTCAGAATGCTCTTTAATTGTAGTGAACTATAAATCCCAGTAACTACAAATCCCAAATGTCAAGGTCTATTTCCTCCAAACTCCATCTGTGTTCATATTTAGGCATATGGAATTTTTGTGTCAAGTTTGGTCCAGATCCATCATTGTTGAGTCCACAGTGCTCTCTGGATGTAGGTGAACTACAACTCCCAAACTCAAGGTCAATGCCACCAAACCCTTCCAGTGTGTTCTGTTGGTCATGGAAGTCCTGTATGCCATGTTTGGTTCAATTCCATCATTGGTGGAGTTCAGAATGCTCTTTGATTGTAGGTGAACTATAAATCCCAGCAACTACAACTCCCAAATGTCAAGGTCTATTTCCCTTAAACTCCATCTGTGTTCATATTTGGGCATATGGAATATTTGTGTCAAGTTTGGTCCATAGCCGTCATTGTTTGAGTCCACAGTGCTCTCTGGATGTAGGTGAACTACAACTCCCAAACTCAAGGTCAATGCCCTACCAAACCATTCCAGTGTGTTCTGTTGGTCATGGAAGTCCTGTATGCCATGCTTGGTTCAATTCCATCATTGGTGGAGTTCAGAATGCTCTTTGATTGTAGGTGAACTATAAATCCCAGCAACTACAACTCCCAAATGTCAAGGTCTATTTCCCACAAACTCCATCTGTGTTCACATTTGGGCATATTGATTATCATGCCAAGTTTGGTCCAGATCCATCATTGTTTGAGTCCACAGTGCTCTCTGGATGTAGGTGAACTACAACTCCCAAACTCAAGGTCAATGTCCACCAAACCTTCCAGTTTTTTCTGTTGGTCATGGGACCCCTGTGTGCTAAGTTTGGCCCAATTCCATCATTGGTGGAGTTCAGAATGCTCTTTGATTGTAGATAAACTATAAATCCCAGCAACTACAACTCCCAAATGTCAAGGTCTATTTCCTCCAAACTCCATCTGTGTTCATATTTGGGCATATGGAATATTTGTGGATTCATGGGAGCCCTGTGTGCTAAGTTTGGCCCAATTCCATCATTGGTGGAGTTCAGAATGCTCTTTGATTGTAGGTAAACTATAAATCCCAGCAACGACAATTCCCAAATGACAAAATCAATTTTTTTGAGTGGAGGACATAAATTGGACTGTTAGGTGTCTTGTGTCCAAATTTGGTGTCAATTCCCCTAGTGGTTTTTGAGTTCTGATGGTAGCACGAACTAACATTACATTTTATTATTTATATAGATAAAACGTAATGGCGCTCCATGCAGTCATGCCGGCCACATGACCTTGGCACACACGCACACACACACACACACACACACACACAAATGGAGAAGCAGGTGCAGCTAAACATATGTGGAGGCCAGACTTGGGAGCTCAGATAAGCTGTGAATTAGGAAGAAGGAGGTTCAGGTTTCACTCCTCTTCCAGGAATGGATTAGAGGAGGGTTGGACAGTTCCTGGCAAAGTCAGTCCGATGACTCCCCATCACGGCTTTATGTAGTGCAGAACTGATAGGAGATGCACCTCAAGAGCAATAAAACTACCCTATATACCCCAGCAACTGCCAACCTAGCAGTTCAAAAACATGCAAATGTGAGTAGATCAATAGATACCACTTCTGCAGGAAGGTAACGATGTTCCGTGCTAGCCACATGACTTTGGAGGTGTCTTTGGACAATGCCGGCTCTTTGGCTTAGAAGTGGAGATGGGCACCAACCCCTAGAGTCAGACACAACTGGACTTCATGTCAGGAGAAAACTTTTATCTTATAGCAAATGTGAGTAGATCAATATATATTGATGCATGCCCAGTGTGGAACACATCTCACCACACTAAAACAGTGGATGTGGCTCTTAATGAGACATGCCGCATTATCACGGGGTGTCTGCGCCCTACACCACTGGAGAAATTACACTGCAGCCGGTATTGCACCACCTGACATCCGCCGGGAAGTAGCAGCCAATAGTGAAAGGACCAAGGCAGAGACATCTCCAGCTCATCCCTTGTTTGGGTATCAGCCAGCACGTCAACGACCTAAATCTAGAAATAGTTTTCTAAGATCTACAGAGACACTCGCTGGAACACCTCAGCAAGCGAGAGTCCAAAAGTGGCAGGCTCAAACCCAGAACCTCAAGCAATGGCTGATACCAAATGAGAGACTCCCCCCTGGGCACACAGAAGAAGGTCCTGAACAGACTGCGCTCTGGCACCACGAGATGCAGAGCCAACCTTCAGAAATGGGGCTACAAAGTGGAATTCATGACATGTGAGTGTGGAGAAGAGCAAACCACTGACCACCTGCTGCAATGCAACCAGAGCCAGGCCACATGCACAATGGAAGACCTTCTTGCAGCAACACCAGAAGCACTCCAAGTAGCCAGATACTGGTCAAAGGACATTTAATCAACTACCAAACTACAAATTGTGTATTCTGTCTGTTTGTTTTGTTCTGTTAGAAATGTAATATAATATGACTGGTTGTCCTGACAAGACAAATAAATAAATATATATTGGAAGAAAGGGATTTAAAGAGGGGCTTAAAGCTAACCTTCAAAACTGTGGCATAGACGTGGAGAGCTGGAAGGCCTCGCCCTTGAGTGCTCTAGCTGGAGGTCAGCTGTGACCAGCAGTGGTGCGGAATTAAAAGAAGCACGAATGAAAGGCAAAAGGGAGAAACGTGCCAAGAGAAAGGTGCGTCAAGCCAACCCTGACTGGGACTCTATTATTATTGGAAGTGTCTACGGACAATACCGGCTCTTTGGCTTGGAAATGGAGATGAGCACCAACCCCCCAGAGTTGTACACAACTAGACTTAATGTCAGGGGAAAATCTTTACCCTTTACCATAGGGCATGAATAAATAATAACTATGGGTTGAGCAACACTCCAAGTGGGTGGCTGAGATCGGGACCCCTTTGCCTTCTGACGATTCACTGTATGGAAACTTTGTTCCAGGCATAAAATTATGTAAAATGGTATGTATAAAATTACCTTTAGGCTATGTGTTCAAGGTGTGCATGAAACAAAAAATGAATGTTCGTGTTCAGACTTGGGTCTTGCCTCCAAGGTATCTCATTAGAGATGTGTATGCAAACACAGGCATTCCAAAACCCCAAACACTTCTGATCCTAAGCATTTTGGTTAAGAGATACCCAATGATTGGATATACATGGAGATATATACAGTGTTCACTCACTTATCGCGGGGATTCTGTTCCAGGACCTCCTGCGATAAGTGACTATCCGCCAAGCAGGGCCGTTGCGGCATGCTGCTTGCAGGGGGGCTTCTTCTTCCCAGAATATATATACAGCAGATAGGGGGTTGAGAATTTATATTTTTAAAATATTTTTATACATTTTGTGGTTTTAAAATCACAAAATGTATAAAAAATATATTAAAAATATTAATTCTCAACCCTATCCATGAAACAGTGAGTCCGCAGAAAGCAAACCGCAAAACAGTGAGGGAACACTGTATGTATATATATTTAGAGAGAGAGAGAGATGGATAGATGGATGGGTGGGTGGGTGGGAAGATGGATGGACGGACGGACGGATAGATGGACGGACGGACAGACGGACCGATAGATGGACAGATGGATGGACGGACAGATGGGACGGATGGATAGGATGGATGGATAGATGGATGGATGGATGGATGGATGGATGGATGGATGGATAGATGGATGGATGGTTGGATGGCTGGATGGACGGATAGATAGACGGACGGACAGATAGATGGATGGACAAATGGATGGATGGATAGATAGATGGACGGATGGACAGATGGATGGACGGACAGATGGATTGACAGATAGATGGATGGACAGATGGATGAATGGACGGACGGATAGATAGATGGATGGACAGATGGATGGACGGATGGATAGATAGATGGACAAATGGATGGATGGATGGATAAATGGAGGGACAGATGGACAGATGGAAGGACAGATGGATAGATGGCTAGATGGATGGACGGATGGCTAGATGGATGGACAGATGGATGGATGGACGGATGGATGGCTAGATGGACGAATAGATGGATGGGTGGGTAGATAGATGGACAGACAGATGGATAGATGGATGGACGGATGGCTAGATGGATGGACAGATGGATGGATGGATGCATGGATAGATAGCTGGACGAATAGATGGATGGGTGGATAGATAGATGGACAGACAGATGGATAGATGGATGGATAGATGGACACATGGATGGACGGACAAATAGCCAGGCAAGGGCAAACTTGGGCTCTCCCTCCAGGTGTTTTGGACTTTAACTCCCACCATTCCTAACAGCCTCAGGCCCTTTCCTTTTCCTCCTCAGCCGCTTAAGTCCATGCCTGATATATATATAATACATATATATGATGGCGCAGCTGCTGAACTTGCTGACAAAAGGTTGGCAGTTCGAATCCAAGGTGTGGAGTGAGCTCCCACTGTTAGGCCAACCTAGCAGTTCGAAAACATGCAAATGTGAATAAGATAACTGCAAACACATAAACTCTTTTCACGGCCCCGAAAAGACGATTGATATTTTGTTGTCAAGGGAGACAGGTATTTCTTGGGCCTCTTGAAAAAAATCCCCATGGAAAGAATGCAATGCAGCCTCGTGTAAAATAAAAATATCCCATTATGTTTATTCACAATATTAAAACTGTACCAGCTAAAGAAAAGGACATCCAAACACTTCCAAAGACTAATTTTTTTTTACAATACACAATATTATAGAAGATACCAAAAACTAGAACTGTTAAGTATAAGACGGATACAGCCAAGAAAGCAGTTTGAGAGCCTTTCTTTAAAAAATGGGATTTAACAAAAATAGATGTTAACCAGCTACCCAGTATTATACAATGATAAATACTTCAAAAATATATTAAGTTATAGGGAGTGTCTGGATCTGGCGGGAAATCCACAGAAAGCCCAGCCTCCAATGGACTTCCGAATACACCAATTTACTATTATTATTATTATTATTTTAATCCTTTTCCAAAAGGGGTTGTGTTGTGTTGTTTTTTATTCTTCCTCCAACCGTTAAAAGTCACTTGAGTTAAAAGAACGGGTTCTGCAGCCTCGACTGTTTTGGTATCAACATTTTTGTCTCCTTCGTTGTAGTGTTAATTTAGACTGACTGTCGCTACACAACAAAAACATGTGATGCTTTTTCGGTGCGATTTGGACCTCGCAGCGATACATCGAGATAGACGAGCGGCTCAAGGTTTTGGGCCTGAGCCGTTTCGTACGCTCTTCCTTCGTGTTAATACTGGCTCACGTTTTTCACAAGGCAACATCTCCCTCCCCGAACCCCCCCTCCCCAAAAGACATCCACAGACCCCCCCCCCCACTGGTGCCACATACACACTAAGAAGAAACCCACACACAGCGTCACTGAGGCACTACTAACATCTAGCATTAGCATCCAACAATCAGCGGTTTCCCAGAACGAACCGCGGCCGAGCCGCAGCTCACACACACAAGCCCCCGAAGATGCCCACTCTCCGCACTTTTTCGTATGAAACGGCATTGCATTGTTGTTGTTGTCGTTTTGTCCCTGGATGTAAAATGTCCTGCTCCGACCAGTTACAAAATATATATGTGTATGTATAGAATAGGCTTCTGTCTTCGACCGTTCGTAGAAATATAGAATGGACTCTTCGCCGGCCTGTTGTCCGGCCCTGCCGTCCGTCCAGCTCCACCAACGCCGCCTTATCGCACAGCCAGGAGGAAGGCCAAGCCGGCCAGGCCAAAGCCGGCCGCCGCCATGATGGCGTTGCTTATGGTACTGTTATGGTCAGTCGCGTTGGAGCCATGCTTGTTGAAGAAGTGGTAGAAGCCGTCCTGCAAAAGAAGAACGCAAGGCCTCGGTCATTATTTATCATCAGCAATGCTTACAAAGAAAGGAGAAGGGAAGGAGACATGCAGTGACTCAGATTCTTTCCCTGTCCCTCCAATTCCACATCACCAGCTGCTCTATTATTATTACCATTATCATTATCATTATTATTACCATTATTATTATAATTAAATATTTGTTATTATTATATTATTATTATTAAATATTTATTATTATTATTATTATTATTAATAATAATAATAATAATAATAAATTTATTGTCGAAGGCTTTCAGGGCTGTAATCACTAGGTTCTTGTGGGTTTTTTTCGGGCTATAGGGCCATGTTCTAGAGGCATTTCTCCTGACGTTTCGCCTGCATCTATGGCAAGCATCCTCAGAGGTAGTGAGGGGATACTCCTTACTCTGAGGATGCTTGCCATAGATGCAGGCGAAATGTCAGGAGAAATGCCTCTAGAACATGGCCCTATAGCCCAAAAAAACCCACAAGAACCTAATAATAATAAACTTTATTTGTACCCCGCTCCATCTCCCCGATGGGGACTCGGTGTGGCTTACATGAGGCCAAGCCCAAAACAACAATTACATGAAATAAAACAAAACCGAAAACGCAAGTAATAAACAATAATAACGCAATTACATAAAACAAAAGACAACATAGCAATATAAAATTACAATTATAATATTATTAAATATTTGCTATTATAATATTATTATTAAATATTATTATTATTAATAATAATATGCTTGGGAAGTGTTCAAATTGTGATTTTGTGATATGAAATCCAGCATACATATCTCTATTATTATTACTACTAGTATTATTACTATTATTATAATAATTAAATGTTTGTTATTATTATAATATTAAATATTAATTATTATTGATGATAATAATAATAATATGCTTGGGCAGTGTTCGACTTGTGATTTTGTGATATGAAATCCAACATACATATCTCTATTATTACTACTACTACTATTACTATAATAATTAAATATGTTATTATTATTATTATAATATTAATTATTAATTATTATTATTATTAGTAGTAGTAGTAGTAGTAATAATAATAATACGCCTTGGAAGTGTTCGACTTGTGATATGAAATCCAGCATATATATCTCTATTATTATTACTATTATTACTATTATAATAATAATTAAATATTTGTTATTACTATATTATTAAATTATTATTATTATTAATAATAATAATACGCTTGGGAAGTGTCCGACTTGTGATATGAAATCCAGCATATATATCTCTATTATTATTACTACTATTATTACTATTATTATTATTTGTTATTATTATAATATTATTAAATATTTATTATTATTATTATTATTAATAATAATAATAATAATAAGCTTGGGAAGTGTTCGACTTGTGATTTTGTGATATGAAATCCAGTATATATATCTCTATTATTATTATTATTATTATTATTACTATTATTATTATTTGTTATTATTATAATATTATTAAATATTATTATTAATAATAATAATAATACGCTTGGGAAGTGTTCGACTTGTGATATGAAATCCAGCATATATTATTATTACTACTATTATTACTATTACTATTATTAAATATTTGTTATTATATTATTATTAATTATTATTATTATTATTAATACACTTGGGAAGTGTTCGACTTTTGATTTTGTGATATGTAATCCAGCTTATATATCTCTATTATTATTACTATTAGCACTGATTAGCCTTGCAGCTTGAAAGCTTAGCTGCTTCCTGCCTGGGGGAATCATTTTCATGGTTTCCGTTGAAATTCAACAACGCATCTCACCGCCTCTGCCTCTACAAATGACAAATCCCAGGGTATTAAAGTAGTGTCAAACTGCACTCGTTCTACGGTGTAGACACACCCTAGGAAGATGACCCCAAAGCAGCAGGTAAGCGAATGTTATGGAAAAATAAGGCAAGGAGGTGTGGGTTTTGCCAAAGGGCGCCTTCTACAGCTGCAGAGGAGTTTGCAAAGTGCCCAAAAGCAGGCCAAGCCCCATTGTTGTGGGCACAGGGCCCCTCCAATTCCGAGGCGCCCGCCCGGCAGCTGCTGTGTGGCCAGGCCATCCTTCTCCCGTAACGTGACTCCAGATGGCCACGCTTGGCAGATGTCTGCGCAAATGAGTTATGCTCTTGATTTCTTCCGGGACTTTGTTCTTTACGCGTTGGGGTTTGGGCACACAATGGGTGCATTTTGATGTCCCTTTGCACCGGGATTTGCTTTTTCTCGCCAGCAGCTGCTCCGAGGCCATTAGCATTTAGGTGGGCTTCTTGGAGAAAACAGTGGCCAACCCCTCATCGGCCAGCAGAGGGATCGAGACGGGGACCTTGCACCTTTCAGAGCCACTGCAATGAAGGATTGCAAAGCCAAATACATGTCGTAGTAAAGGGATGGGATATTATGAATGAACTACAGATGCCATTCCCCATTTAAATGTTATTTAGGTATGGAAATCCTGTTAAATCTGATCAATAGTTTGCTTTATTTCGTGTCAGGAGCGACTTAACAAACTGCAAGATTATATAGATTACATGAGAGCATATTATAGATCAGCATTTCTCAACCTGGGAGTCAGGACCCCGGGGGGGGGGGGTCGAGAGGGGGTCGTCAGAGACCATCAGGAAACACAGAATTTTCTGTCCGTCATGGAGGTTCTGTGTGGGAAGTTTGGCCCAATTTTACCCTTGGTGGGGTTCAAAATGCYCTTTGATTGTAGGTGAACTATAAATCCCAGCAACTACAATTCCCAAATGTCAAGGTCTATTTTCCCTAAACTCCACCAATGTTCACATTTGGGCATATTGAGTATTCTTGCCAAGTTTGGTCCAAATCCATCGTTGTTTGATCCACAGTGCTCTCTGGATATTGGTGAACTACAACTCCGAAACTCAAGGTCAATGCCCACCAAAGCCTTAGAATATTTTCTGTTGGTCGTGGGAGTTCTGGGTGCCAAGTTTGATTCAATTCCAAATGTCAAGGTCTATTTTCCCCAAAGTCCACCAGTGTCCACATTTGAGCATATTGAGTATTCATGCCAAATTAGGTCCAGATCCATCCTAGCTTGAGTCTCTGGACTCAAGCTAGGAACTACAATTCCAAAACTCAAGGTGAATGTCCACCAAGCCCTTCAAGTCTTTTCTGTTGGTAATGGGAATTCTGTGTGCCAAGTTTGGTTCAATTTCATTGTTGGTGGAGTTGAGAATGCTCTTTGATTGTAGGTGAACTATACATCCCAGCAACCACAACTCCCAAATGACAAAATCAGTCTCCCCCAACACCACCAGAATTCAAATTTGGGCATATTTGTGCCAAATTTGGTTCAGTGAATGAAAATACATCCAGCATATCAGATATTTACATAACGATCCATAACAGTAGCAAAATTACAGTTATGACGTAACAACAAAAAATAATGTTATGGTTGGGGGTCAACACAACATGAAGAACTGGATTAAAGGATCATGGCATTAGGAAGGTTGAGAACCACTGTTATAGATTATATAGGCAGTATTATATATACATACACACATATATGTATACACATACGTGTGTATATATACATTATGAGTGTATTAGTGTGTTGTGCCAGCTGTCAGCTCTGGTTTGGAGTGTAGTTTTCTTGTACACACCCTGGCAGAATATGTCAAGGAAAGCTGAGAACTTGCTTTAATTGAAGTCCATAATCGGAAACTTCTCAAAGCACAGCAGACAAAGAGTCAGTACAAGAAAACTGCACTCCAAATCAGAACTGACAGCTGGCACAACAAAGCCTTGCATGGGCAGTTCCTTGAGAAGATTGAAGGAAAAGTTGACAAGGAGAAGACCTGGTGATGGCTCATGAATGGAACCCTGAAGAAGGAGACTGAAGGCCTGATTCTTGCAGCCCAGGAACAAGCCATCAGAACCAAGGCCATTAAGGCCAGGATTGAAAAATCAGCGGATGGCCCAAAATGCAGACTGTGCAAGGAAGCGGAGGAAACCATGGATCATATCCTCAGCTGCTGCAAGAAAATCACACAGACGGACTACAAACAGAGGCACAACTCTGTGGCCCAAGTAAATTACTGGAAAGAACTTCTTCTTCTTCTTCTTCTTCTTATTATTATTATTATTATTATTATTATTTGAAGCACAACAAGATGAGTCCACAGCAGACAAGATCACTCTTCCAGCTATTGTACTGGATCACACGTCAGACCCTTCCCAAGTGTCTAGGGCTGTGTGATGTAAATTATTATTATTATTATTATTATTATTTTATTATTTGAAGCACAACAAGATGAGTCCACAACAGACAAGATCACTCTTCTGGCTATTGTACTGGATCACACATCAGACCCTTCCCAAGTGTCTAGGACTGTGTGATGTACATTATTATTATTATTATTATTATTATTATTATTAGAAACACGACGGGTCCACAGCAGAGAAGATCACTCTGCTGGCTTTTGTATTGGATCACATGTCGGACCCTTCCCAAGTGTCTAGGACTATGTGATGTAAATAATAGTAATAATAATAATAATTATTATTATTATTAGAAGCACAAGACGAGTCCGCAGCAGACAAGATCACTCTGCTGGCTGTTGTATTGGATCACATGTCGGACACTTCCCAAGTGTCTAGGACTGTGTGATGTATTATTATTATTATTATTATTATTATTATTATTAGAAGCATAACAAGATGACTCCACAGCAGACAAGATCACTCTGCTGTCGTATTGTATCACACGTCGGACCTTCCCAAGTGTCTAGGACTGTGTGATGTATTATTATTATTATTATTATTATTATTATTAGAAGCATAACAAGATGACTCCACAGCAGACAAGATCACTCTGCTGTCGTATTGTATCACACGTCGGACCTTCCCAAGTGTCTAGGACTGTGTGATGTATTATTATTATTATTATTATTATTATTATTATTAGAAGCATAACAAGATGACTCCACAGCAGATCACTCTGCTGGCTGTTGTATTGGATCACACGTCGGACCTTCCCAAGTGTCTAGGACTGTGTGATGTATATTGTTGTTGTTATTATTATTATTAGAAGCACAACAAGACGAGTCCCCAGCAGACAAGATCACTCTGTTGGCTGTTGTATTGGATCACACGCCAGACCCTTCCCAAGTGTCTAGGACTATGTGATTTATTATTATTATTATTATTATTATTATTATTATTATTATTATTATTTGATGCACAACAAGATGACTCCTCTGCTGGCTGTTGTACTGGATCACACATCTGACACTTCCCAAGGGCCTAGGACTGTGTGATGTATTATTATTATTATTATTATTATTATTATTATTATTATTATTACTATTTGAATCGGTGAATAATGTGTACACATCCCAGTAGGGTCACCTTTTGCAGCTGACAGATGGCAATTTTGTGAGCGCCGATTGTGTTTAAGCGCAGGCCAAGGTCTTGAGGCACTGCACCCAGTGTGCCCATCACTACTGGAACTTGTTTCAGAATCTTTGCAGTTCGATTATGGATTAACCCTGAAAGTTATTTCAAGGGTCCTCAACAGCTTGAGAAAGGCCGTCTCTCAGATCCGCAAAGCTCAATCCTCCCAAGGCGCTCAAGGAGGGAGAAGTATTTCTCACCACCTTTGCTTCCTTAAGAGGTGCAGCAGCCACAGACCCACCCAACATGTGCGAGAGACATGGGAGAGCGTTGCAAGCCCTGAGCGCACATGGGCCGGAGAGTGACTCCCCGACACATGACTCACGCACATGTTGGGAGAGCCTCCCCTGCCAGGGGCCCTCTAGAGATCATCTCCCAGGTGCCCAACTTCAAAGCACGTCCTCCTCCCATTCCACCTTTCACAGGTGAGACAACAACCCATTGTTCCATGAACCTCTTTTGTGTCGGCTTCATTGAGTGCAGAAGAAAGATGCTGGAAAGGGAGACCGAGTTGGGTTCTCATCCATTCAAAGAGAGAGAGGCGCTCAGTTTCCAAGCTCTCCCTCCTGCTTGGAAACTGAGAACTGAATGCAGGTTTTCTATGTATTCTTTTGCCCTTTCGTGCTGTGGGAAATACTTGCTTTGAAGTTGATCGTTCACATTCCTGGCTGAGATTTAAACCCGCAGCCACTCAACAATGGCTAAGGACCCGGGTTTCTCAGAAAGGCAAGAAATTCTACCCAAAGAGGTGAGAGGGAGGGAGAGAAACCCTTGCCGTCAATGGAAGTAAATGGAAATCTCTACCGCCTTGGCTTGGATCTGCAAAAGAATTCAGGAAAACCATTATTTTATTACTGCTGACCTCCAGGATCAGGAATAGAAGTGTGTTTGCTCCCTTTCCCAGGATTCCATTATTCTTAGCACTACAAATAATAATACTAATAAATCATATATTATATTATAATATATTATATTACATCATTTTATATTATTTTATAATATATTATTTTATTTTATATTATATATTATATTATTTTATATAATAGCCGTTCCCTGCCATGCATTGCACGACTCCGGCCCTGTTTACCTCTCCGAACGTATTCTCCCCTACGTACCATCAAGATTACTAAGATTGTCTGGAGAGGCCCTGCTCTCAGTCCCACTGGCCTCACAAGTGCGCCTGGTGGGGACGAGGGACAGGGCCTTCTCGGTGGTGGCCCCGCGACTCTGGAACTCTCTCCCACTGGAGGTCAGAACCGCCCCATCTATCCTGACATTCAGGAAACGGGTGAAGACGTGGTTGTGGAGACAGGCACCCTAGGATTGTGGATGGAAGATGAGGTATACTTGTTTTTAATATGAGGACTGACCACCGTAGTTTTAAATATAGTTGTTATTTCAAATGTGTTATTGTAATCATGAACTATGATATTTTACTGATAGTATGTTTTTATGGTTGTAAACCGGGCTGAGTCCCTCTAAGAGGTGAGAAGCTCGGTATAGAAAACTTTGAAATAAATAATAAAATAAATAAAATTGCTGTGGCCCACATGGGGGTTCTTTGTGGGAGGTAAGTGAACTATAAATCCCAGCAACTACAACTCCCAAATGTCAGGATTCTATTTTCCCCAAACTCCACCAGTGTTCACATTTGGGCATATTAAGTATTTGTGCCAAGTTTGGTCCAGACCCATCCTTGTTTGAGTCCACAGTGATCTCTGGATGTAGGTGAACTACAACTCCAAAACCACAGGACACTGCCCACCAAACCCTTCCAGTATTTTCTGTTGGTTGTGGGAGTCCTGTGTGTCAAGTTTGGTTCGATTCCATCGTTGGTGGGGTTCAGAATGCTCTTTGATTGTAGGTGAACTACAAATCCCAGCAACAACAACTCCCAAATGACAAAATCAATTTTTGAGTGAAGGACATACATTGGCCTGATAGGTGTCTTGTGTCCAAATTTGGTGTCAATTCGCCCACTGGTTTTTGAGTTCTGTTCATCCCACAAACGAACATGACATTTTTATTTATATAGATTTTTGCAAAAAAGGCAATTCCTACCCAGTTTTCTATTGAGAAAGCAGAGGTTAATGCTGAACTTCTCGGGTTATGAATGCGGGCTGGACCGATTCCAAACGCCTAAGAATGTGAACTATTTCTCTCTCGCTCCGATTACATCCACGACAAAACAAAGGCTTTTGTTGGCAGGGAATTCACTCTCTCTTTTTATTTTCCCTCCCTCTCTCTTTCTCTCAACCCAGGTAGACGGATACAGAAAGAGGCCCAGTCACCATAAACTAATTAAATTAAACACAGAGTGCTTTATCACTCTAGGAAGACCTTGGCGTGACTCAACTTTGCACTTTGTTCAACCTCAACTGACTCAGATTTTTGTGATGGAATTGATGTCCAAAGGACCTTCCGGTCGCCACAGGTTTGGACCAGCCCAGTTCTGATGAAATTTGGCATCATCCATTTGTATCACTGGTCATTTACAGGAGGAAGCTGTCTATCACAATTGTTCTTGAGAAGCAGGATGTAAATGAAGATGATAATAATACTAGTAGTTGTCTGCAAAAACTTCGATCGTTTCAAAATTGTGACCCTAAATTCACAAGGGCGACTCATACACAAATATATGTGGCACTCTGACTTATGGATCCTGTGCTGTTGCACGCTGGGCCTGACATAATGTCTGTTTACGGGACGTGCTCTCTGTATGCCCAACAGTACGCCGGGGTGCCTCAGCTGAAGGGCCCTTTAGATTTCCCAACACAAAGTTCTATTGAGGCTCAAGATAAGTTCAACAAAGTTCTTTATTTGGGCTTAAATCTTCAAACATATGAAGTAAACACTTTATAACCTTGGAAAACCGGTAGCTTTCTCAATCTGCCAACAAGGGGCAGGCAACTGGTGGTAAACTGTTCCTTCCTTAGGGAAATCCTTTGACCCTTCCCTGGGCAATCTCTCTTTACCTTGCTGGCGTGAGGCCCCAACTCCCGGCTCCAAGCTGCTTTATGGATAGCCCGAGTGGTCCCTTACCAGGCAAGGTTCCTGTAGATCTGCCAAGCTGAAAGGTGTCCTTTAGTTTCTCCACGAAGGCTGTAGGAACTATTTCTTTACTCCCCTGCAGAGCTGTGGGTCTATTTCTTTAACCCCCAGCAAAAGCTGTGAGAAGTGAAGCCTTTGTGCAGGTGGGAGAGAGAGACCCACACGTCCTGCTGTTAGGCTCCAAACAGTGAGACTGAACAAAGGTCCGCCTTTGCCTCTAAAACCCTGGGAAAAGGGCGGGTCTAAAGATTCTAACGATGATTGCCAAGTTGTTGGCCCTATGATTGCAACCTGAGGGAAGCTACCTTATTGCAAACTGCATGGCTTAAATAGATTCATGCAAACTAGCAGTGCAAGAAAAGGAATTCAAATCCCCTGGCACTACCGTGCCAGCACAGATCCCATTTGTAGCCTTTCAGCCTTTGGCACATTTCTGCATCCCTGTGCAAGAAGATTAATGGGTGTATGTTAACGAAAAAGCCTCATTTGGAATTGTAATATTTTGGGGCCAAACCCACCACCACCACCACCTCCTCATTATTATTATTATTATTATTATTATTATTATTATTATTATTATTATTATTATTGGAAACACAACAAGATGAGGGTTTGGTGGGCACTGACCTTGAGTTTTGGAGTTGTAGTTAATCTACATCCAGGGAGCACTGTGGACTCAAACAATGATGGATCTGGACCAAACTTGGCATGAATAGTCAATATTCCCAAATGTGAACACTGGTGGTGTTTGGGGAAAATATTAACTTGACATTTGGGAGTTGTAGTTGCTGGGATTTATAGTTCGCCTACATCAAAGAACATTCTGAGCTCCACCTCTGATGGAATTAAACCAAACTTGACACACAGAACTCCTATAATCAACAAAAAATACTGGAAGGGTTTGGTGGGCATTGACCTTGAGTTTTGGAGTTGTAGGTTACCTACATCCAGACTCAAAGAATGATGGATCTGGATCAAATTTGGCATTAATCCTCAATATGCCCAAATGTGAACACTGGTGGAGTTTGGGGAAAATAGAATCTTAACATTTGGGAGTTGTAGTTGCTGGGATTTATAGTTCAGCTACAATCAAAGAGTATTCTGAACCCCACCAATGATAGAACTGGGCCAAACTTTCCACACAAAATGCCCATGACCAACAAAAAATACTGTTGTTTTCTGATGGTCTTTAGCGACCCCTTGGAGACCCCCCTCACGACCCCCCATAGGGGTCCTGACCACCAGGTTGAGAAACGCTGCTCTAAGGCCCCATCTACACTACCATATCATCCAGTTTCAGAATCCAGATTATCTGCTTTGAAGTTGCTTATATGGCAGTGTAGACCCAGATTAAATCAGGGATGTTGAATGTATGGTTCATGAGATGCTGTTGGACAACAGATCCCATCTTCTCCCTCCAAGCATGCAGGCTGCCAAGACTGATGGGACCTCTGATCCAACCTCATATCTCATTAGTTCTCACGCTTTGGTCCTCAAGATGATTCAAAGGTCCTATCCAGAAGCCAACAGTAAGGAAATCTACAAACCAACACCCAAAATATATGGATGGGCAGTTTGAGTAGTTCAAAGCCACTAGTTTAAACCATAGAGATTTATTATTTATTGTGTCAGGAGCAAGCCAAAGAGTTGTACTGCATTTTTTAACAAACAAACAAAACACAAAGTTTGCAAGCTTGGTAGTTGATTAAATGTCTTTTGACCAGTATCTGGCCACTTGGAGTGCCTCTGGTGTTGCCACAAGGAGGTCCTCCATTGTGCATGTGGCATGGCTCAGGTTGCATTGCAGCAGGTGGTCAGTGGTTTGCTCTTCTCCACACTCGCATGTCATGGACTCCTCTTTGTGGCCCCATTTCTTGAGGTTGGCTCTGCATCTCGTGGTGCCAGAGCGCAGACTGTTCAGTGCCTTCCAAGTCGCCCAGTCTTCCGTGTGCCCAGGGGGGAGTCTCTCATTTGGTATCACCCACGGATTGAGGTTCTGGGTTTGAGCCTGCCACTTTTATACTCTCGCTTGCTGGGGTGTTCCAGCAAGTGTTTCTGTAGATCTTAGAAAACTATTTCTTGATTTAAGTCATTGACGTCCTGGCTGATACCCAAACAGGGGATGAGCTGGAGATGTCTCTGCCTTGATCCTTTCACTATTGGCTGCTGCTTCCCAGCGTATGTCAGGTGGTGCAATACCAACTAAACAGTGTAATTCCTCCAGTGGTGTAGGGCGCAGACACCCCCTGATAATGCGGCATGTCTCATGAAGAGCCACATCTACTGTTTTAGCGTGGTGAGATGTGTTCCACACTGGGCATGCATACTCAGCAGCAGAGTAGCATAGCGCAAGGGCAGATGTCTTCACTGTGTCTGGTTGTGATCCCCAGGTTGTGCCAGTCAGCTTTCGTATGATATTGTTTCTAGCGCCCACTTTTTGCTTGATATTCAGGCAGTGCTTCTTGTAGGTCAGGGCACGGTCCAGAGTGACTCCCAGGTATTTGGGTGCACTGCAATGCTCCAGTGGGGTTCCTTCCCAGGTAATCCTCAGAGCTCGGGATGCTTGTCTGTTCATAGAGATGGGAGCACAGAAACTCCAAAATTTATTTATTTATTTGTTGTATTTATATACCGCCTTTCTCACCCCTGGGGGGACTCAAAGACAATAAGGGGCCTATAGATTAATCTTAAGCATCTGCTGAAGTATAGAGCTTGAGATTTCTGCAAAAGTTTGTTTACATAAGTCAAGGTTTGTCCCTTATACAACTCCATGTAATACCTGTAACCTTGGCACAGAGGCTTCTCAACACTCACCCCAAGCTTGTTTTTCGTGGCTCGCGTTATTTACAGTACACACAAAAAGCACGCCGTATTTAACAAAAATGACAAGGGAGTTTGTGCAAACACCGTGGCTTTGGGGCAACGCTTCCTTCGCTAACTCTCCAATCTTATAAGTAGAACCAAGTTTATTTATTTATTTACGACATTTCTATGCCGCCCTTCTCACCCCGAAGGGGACTCAGAGCGGCTTACAAGATATATAGACATACAATATATTATGTTACTAGCCGTCCCCTGACACCAAATTTGGATATAAGGCACCTAACAACGCAATGTATGTCCTTCACTCAAAAAATTGATTTTGTCATTTAGGAGTTGTGGTTTCTGGGATTTATAGTTCACCTACAACCAAAGAGCATTCTGAATTCCACCAACAATGGAATTGAACCAAACTTGGATCACAGAACTCCCATGACCAACAGAAAATACTTGGTTTGGTGGGCACTGACCTTGAGTTTTGGAGTTGTAGGTTACCTACATCCAGACTCAAAGAATGATAGATCTGGATCAAATTTGGCATGAATCCTCAATATGACCAAATGTGAACACTGGTGGAGTTTGGGGAACAAAACTTGGCACACAGTTCTCCCATGACCAACAGAAAATACTGGAAGGGTTTGGTGGGCAGTGTCCTTTGGTTTTGGAGTTGTCGTTCACCTACATCCAGAGATCACTGTGGACTCAAACAATGATGGATCTGGACCAAACTCTACAAATACTCAATATGCCCAAATGTGAACACTGGTGGAGTTTGGGGAAAATAGAATCTTGACATTTGGGAGTTGTAGTTGCTGGGATTTATAGTTCACCTACAATCAAAGAGCATTCCGAACCCCACCAATGATGGAATTGAACCAAACTTGGCACACAGTTCTCCCATGACCAACAGAAAATACTGGAAGGGTTTGGTGGGCAGTGTCCTTTGGTTTTGGAGTTGTAGTTCACCTACATCCAGAGATCACTGTGGACTCAAACAATGATGGATCTGGACCAAACTCTACACGAATACTCAATGTGCCCAAATGCGAACACTGGTGGAGTTTGGGGAAAATAGAATCTTGACATTTGGGAGTTGTAGTTTCTGGGATTTATAGTTCACCTACAGTCAAAGAGCATTCTGAACCCCACCAACGACAGAATTGGGGCAAACCTCCCACACAGAACCCCCATGTGGGCCACAGCAATGCATGGCAGGGGGTGGCTAGTATACAATATATTATTAGCATAGCACATTATTATTATAGCATACATTATTATTATTATTTGTATTTTGTTTTATCTCTCTAATAAAAGAGACTTGAAGTGGTGCCGAATAAAACCAATACAATGTAATACAAAACCTTAAAATATGCAGAGGTGGAAGTTGTAGTCCAGGAAAGCTGGGACTTGTAGTTCAGGTTGGAAAAGGCCACGGGACAGACATTTCCAAGTCCTTCCAAGTATTTTGGTTTCTGCAGTTTCAACCTCTACAATATGGCTGGGTTTTGAGTGCTGATCTGAATGAGCGCTGAGCCTCCAAATGAGAGAAGTGTAAACCCGGGACAGCTGCACTGCACCTGTTCCCATGCCAGGATTCACACTGATTCAGAGTTTTCTCTCCGGTCTCCTTTAAAGTTCTATTTTTCCAGGCCGGCCACAAGGACTCCCAGCAAGAAGCAACGCAGAGAGAGAGAGAGAGAGGGAGACCCTTCGCCTGACATCTATCTATCGCAATCCACATTTGCATCTGCAGTGCAGGCAGGTGAGATCATGCCATTGGTGCGTGGTCACATCTGTCCGAAGGAGGCAGCTGCCCAGCATCAAATAAGGAAGGGAAAAGCAATGCAAGCTGCACCACTAAACCAGTTCAATGCTTCAGAGCCAAGAGCACAAGACGTTGCACCACGTAAACAATGAGATGAGAGCAAACCTTCCTCTGAAAGTCCACTCTGCACCTTCATGCTATCAAAAGTCCGTCATTAAAGACAGCATTAAAGTTGCCTATCAATCTATGCCAACCCCATGAATGCCGTAGGGCAGTGTTTCTCAACCTGGGGGTCGGGACCCCGGGGTGGGGGGGTCGCAAGGGGTTTTCAGAGGGGTCACCCAAGACCATCAGAAAACACTGTGTTTTCTGTGGTCATGGGGATTCTGTGTGGGAAGTATGGCCCAATTCTATCACTGGTAGGTGAACTATAAATCCCAGCAACTACAACTCCCAAATGTCAAGGTCTATTTTCCCCAAACACCACCAGTGTCCACATTTGGGCGTCTTGAGTATTCGTGCCAAGTTTGGTCCAGACCCATCATTGTTTCAGTCCACAGTGATCTCTGGATGTAGGTGAACTACAACTCCAAAACCAAAGGACACTGCCCACCAAACCCTTCCAGTATTTTCTGTTGCTCATGGGAGAACTGTATGCCAACATTGGTTCAATTCCATCATTGGTGGAGTTCAGAATGCTCTTTGATTGTAGGTGAACTATAAATCCCAGCAACTACAACTCCCAAATGACAGAATCATTTTTTTGAGTGAAGAACATACATTGGGTTGTTAGGTGTCTTGTGTCCAAATTTAGTGTCAATTCATCCAGTGCTTTTTGAGTTCTGTGTTTCTATCTATTTTTCTATCTATCTATCTTTCTCTCTATCTTTCTATCTATCTTCCTTCCTTTCTATCTATCTTCCTATTTTTCTTTCTATCTACCTTTCTTCCTATCTATCTTCCTTTCTTTCTTCCTATCTATCTTCCTATCTTCCTGTCTATCTTCCTGTCTATCTTCCTATCTATCTTCCTGTCTCTCTCTCTCTCTCTCTCTATCTATTCCTTCCTATCTTTCTATCTATCTATTCCTATCTATCTTCCTCTTATCTATCTATCTATCTCTCTTTCTTTATCTATCTATTCCTTTCTTTCTATCTTCCATCTATCTTCCTTTCTTTCTTCTTCCTTACCTTTCTTTCTATCTTTCTCTCCTTCCTTCCTTTTCCTTCTCTTCCTCCTTTCTCCTTTTTTTCTTTCTTTCTTTCTTCCTTTCTTTTTCCTTTCTTCTCTACCTCTTTCCTTCCTTCTCCCTTTTCTTCTTTCTTCCTCTTTCTCTCCTTCCTTCCTTTCTTTCTTTCTTCTTTCTTTCTTCTTTCTTCCTTTCTTTCTTTCTTTCTTTTCTCCCTCCCTTCCCTCCCTCTTCCTTCCCTTTTTCTGTATCATCATTTAGCTTTTTTGGTTTTTAAGTCCTTTCCTCTTTTTTGGGGGGGGGGTGATGGTCACTCATTGGTCTGTTCAGGGTATAGTGTCCAAATTTGGTGTCAATTCCCCCAGTGGTTTTTTGAGTTCTGTTAATCCCACAAACGAACATGACATTTTTATTTATATAGATGTATGTATGTATGTGGCAGGTTTTGCAACCATGATTGCAAGACATGAGAAACCCATCAGCCACGGAGACATGGGAGGCTGGAAGGGTCTTTGTAGGTCCTCCTCCTTCATCCCTGTCCCCTCCTCTCTAGGATTTCAATAAACAACCCATTCAATGTGATTAAGGTCATAAGAGATGCGGATCAATCGATCCGAGGGCAATAACGTCTTGACTCAATGAACTGCCGGACATACGAGATCGATGGCTCCTGCATCCCGGCATCAGCGGCCCAAACCCAGGACGAGCAAAGAGAGAAGATGCCCTAAAAGATGCCACTATTGATTGTTTATTGATTTATACGATTCGTATTTTATTGATTGTTTATTGATGTTGTGTTTGATGTCCTTTGGGCTTGGCCTCATGTAAGCCGCACCGAGTCCCTTGGGGAGATGGTAGCAGGGTACAAATAAAGTATTATTATTATTATTATTATTATTATTATTATTATTATAAACTGGGAAGCAAGAAGCTCAAGATACAGAATGGAATTGAAGAAGGGGGGAGAGAAAGAGAGAGGGAAGGAGGGAAGGGGCCTGACTCCAATCAAAGCGCTTTCTAAGGCAACTTCTCACGGGTTTTGCTTCCCTTATATGGCAAAAAAATATTATCCCGGCTTCCCTGATGCAAGGAGCAGCCGTGCCTCCCCCTTCCGGCTTCTCCCTGCGGCCTGGACGGCTGCTGCGGATGGGGGCTGGTGGGCAAGGCAACCCCCGGCCGCATTTCCAGAGGGGGCAAAGAATGGGAGCAAAGGCAGATTCGCCCCCCCCCCCTTCTCTTTTTCCCCAAGGTCATTTGCAGCCGGGTCTGGAAAAAGAGGAGGAAAGGGTCTGTGGGATTCGGATTGGTTTCCTCTCTGACTCAATTTGGGGGGGGGGGGGGGGGGGGGGGGGGAGAGGACAGGAAGGATGACCATTCCAAAAGGAAAAGGGCACACATTCCTGGGTCATGAACTCCATACACAGACAGATAATGTATGTATGTATAGTGTATATATGTTTATAGTGTGTGTATGTATATATATGCATGTGTGTGCATACATATATATAGAGAGAGGGGGGGAGTGTATATGCGTATGTGTGTGTGTGTGTGTGTGTGTGTGTGTGTGTGTGTGTGTGTGTATATATATATATATATATATATATATTGGGGGTATATATATAGTGTGTATATATGGGGGGTTTTACACACATATACACACAGACACAGACAGACAGACACACACACACATATATATATAATGGGTGTCCCTGACATGTATGCATGCTTAACCATATAAATGTATATGTATACATACACACACATATATACATACACACATACATATATATGGTGTGTATGCATGTATATGTATCTGTGTGCATGTATATATTTGGGGGGGTGTATATATATATATACATACACACACACACACATACAAACAAACAATACATATATTTATATACACAGAGAGAGAGAGAGAGAGAGAGAAAGGGTTAAGGAAGAATACATATCTGGGATACCCAGTACACACACACGCATGCGCACACACAAACACACACACATATATATATGCACACATCTATATATGTATATATGTGTGTGTGTAGAGAGAGAAAGGGTTAAGGATGCATACATATCTGAGATACCCAGTACACACACACATATGTATATGTATGTATATATGTATATGTGTGTGTGCAGAGACAGAAAGAAAGGGTTAAGGATGCATACATATCTGGGATACCCAATACACACACATATATGTATATGTATGTATATGTATGTATATATGTATATATGTGTGTGTAGAGAGAGAGAAAGAAAGGGTTAAGGATGCATACATGTCTGGGATACCCAATACACACACACACATTTATATATGCATATATGTGTGTGTGTGTAGAGAGAGAGAGAGAGAGAGAGAGAGAAAGGGTTAACGATGCATACATGTCTGGGACACCCAGTACATATATATATGTGTGTGTGTATAGGGATAGAGAGAGGTTTATGTACGTGTATATTTATGTATGTCTATACATGGGTGTGTACATGTGTGTGTGCAGACATACATGTATATACACACATATATATACTGGGTTTCCCAGACATGTATGTATCCTAAACCATTTAAAAATTTGATATTATCAATTACAATCCCCACCCCCACCTTCACAGAAGATTCACCCACCCCCAAGAGGATTAAAGATCCCAATATTATTATTACTGACAGGACACCCAATTGCTGAAATTAATTAGGTTTCCAACTCTTCTGCCAGGAAAGCCAGGCACGGCTGAGCCAAAGCAACCATTTCCATGACACCGTCATTTCAGATGGAATTGGGGGCGCTGAGCAAATCATGATTCTAGCATTTACTCCTCAATCCTGGATGGATCTACTGACCTTTCAAATAAGGTTTGCAGCTACCATTAGCTGCAGAATGCTGCTCTCTCTCTACATATATATACACATATACATACATACATACACACACACACACACATACACTTGGGGTAGGGAGAAAAGCTGCCTGAGGTAAGCTAAAAGGAGCAAAGAAGGGGGAAAGGAAAGGAGGAGACTCTAGTAACATACGTGTGTGGTGAGTGTATATATATATGTGTGTGTGCATATATATATATGTATTATGTGTGTGTGTCTATATACATACATCTCTCAGTTAAGCAGAACTCAAGCAACCAGAACTCTCAAGCCACTGACAGAATTTTTTTGGTTGAAGAAATATGAATTTAATTAAATATAATCATTTTTAGAACAAATGTAAATTTCAGTCTGTCTGGATTTTTTTTCCCATGACCACAGATATGAAGTCAACACAAGGTTGATGGTATAGGATAGCATGGAGTTTAGTATTAGGCCTATTTTTATAGCAACTCTCAAGCAACCAGAAACTACGTTCACTGACATTTCCCAATCCCCAGGGTTGCCATGGATTAACACAAGCTACTATATATATGTGTGTGTGTATGCATATATATGTATGTATATGTATATATGTATATAATATAGAGGTATATACATTTTACATACATATATGTACATATTGCATATGATTCTATATTGCATGTTTCTGTATATATAGATTTTATAAACATATATATATATACATAAACATACATATAGTATATATATACACACAGATGATATATTTATATACAGATTTTATATATACATATTATATATAATAATAATAATATACAAATGCACAGATATAGATGATAATTATATAGGGGGTGCTGTGGCTTTTAGCTTTGATTATGTTTTAGGGATTGTAATGTTATAGATTATATAGATATGTATTATATATATACACATTTATACACATGTATGCATACACACATATATATGTATATAGACATTATATACATACATATGCATATATGTATGCATACACAGTGACACAAACATATATATATAGATTATATATTACAATATTATAGATTATATAGGCATGTATTATATATACAACCACACATGTATGCATAAACACACATATATGTATATATAGATTATATATGATCATATTATAACTATTTAGATATGTATTATATATATACGCATATACACACATGTATGCATACACACATATATATGCATATATAGAGTATATAGATATTATATACATACATATGCACATATATGTATGCATTCACATTGACACAAACATATGTATATAGATTATATATTACGATATTATAGATTATATAGGCATGTCCTATATATACATATATACACAAAAACAAATATATGTATGTATACACATAGGCACATATATAGAGTATATGAGAGTATATTATAGATTATATAGGCATGTATTATATATACATACACACATATATGTATATACATAGATATGTGTATATATACATTATGAGTGTTTTATAGATTATATAGACATGAATTACATATACACATATATGTATATATATGTACACATAGACCTATATATGTATAGATTATATATGAGATTATTATGCATTACATAGAAATGTTTTGTATATATATATATGCACATATATGTGTATATAAATTATATGACTGTATTAATCACATACACATATGTCATATCAGTAGCGACTTGCAGTTTCTCAATTTGCTCCTGAGACAGAAAAATAGTGTGTATATACTATATATTATTTCATTTTTCTGTGTGAGGAAGGACTTGAGAAACTGCAAGTCGCTTCTGGTATGTGAGAACTGGCCGTCTGCAAGGACGTTGCGCAGTGAATGCCCGGATGTTTGATGTTTTACCATCCTTTTTGGGAGGCTTCTCTCTCGTGTCCCCTTTGCATGGGGAGCTGGAGCTGACAGAGGGAGCTCCTCCGCGCTCTCCCCGGATTCCTGCCGGCAAAAGGGCTGAATAACATAATCCACCGGGGGGAATAACATAATATAGGATATATATTAAAATTATACACCCACACATACATAGAATAATAATGATGATGATGATGATGGAATCTCCCTGTTGACTGAGGGGAGAGGGCCGGGATCCTTCTGACTGGGAAAGAGACAGGATTCCCCCCTCTTTTGCCTCACGTTCAGAGTTCCGCGAAGGGTAAGAAGCGGCGAGGCGGGCGATACCAACTGGGGCGGGGGGGGGAGAGAAGAGCGGGGCTGGGAGAGAGGGTCGGGATCCTTCTGACTGGGAAAGGGACAGGATTCCCCCCTCTTTTGACTCACATTCAGAGTTCCGCGAAGGGTAAAAAGCGGTAAGGCGGGCGATACCAACTGGGGCCGGGGGGGGGAGAGAGAAGAGCGGGGCTGGGAGGCGAGCGCCCCCTGCCGGACTCACCCATCCGCCGTGCTCGACCATCCAGGCGCGCTTCTCCTCGGCCAGGTAGGCGGCCAGCGCCTCGGAGAGGCCCTCGCGGGTGGCCTGGCCCTGGGCCGGCCCCTGCCCGCGCTCCGCCAGCGCCACCGCCACGTTCCCGGCGAAGACCACCAGCGCCACCACGCGCCCCCAGTTCAGGCCCCCTCCGCCGGCCTCCTCCTCCTCCATCTGCGCCGCCACCCGCCACACCAGCGCCGCCGCCTCCACCTGCCCGCCCGTCTCCGGGAGCGCGCTGGCCGCCGCGCAGCGGAAGAAGTGCCGCTCCCGCCGCTCCAGCTCCTCCGCCACCCGCCGCAGCGTCTCCCCCGCCCGGCCCGGAGCACGGCCCGCCGGCGCCAGCCCCACGCGCCGCTCCAGGTAGTCGCCCACCAGCAGCGCCGTCTCCTCGCGCAGGGACAGCGGCATCATCGTCCTCGCACGGGAGAAGGAAGGAGGGAGGGAGAGAGCGGGAGAGCGAGGAGCCGGAGAGCAAAGGCCCCGGCCGGCGGCGGAGACTGACTAAGAAGGCGGCGGCGGCAGCGCCCCCGCCCCTCCTGCACACGTGTCTCGCCGGCGCCGGCTACGGCCCCGCCCACTCCTCCTCTCGAGTTTTAACCCCACCCCCTGATCTAGCCCCGCCCCTTACGCAGATCTTAGGTCTAACTGCTGTCGCTCCACCCCCCCGGCTTTAGCTCCGCCCCCTGCTCGTCTAGCTCTAACCCCGCCCCCCGACTCTAGCTCCGCCCCCTTGTCGTCTCCCAATTCTAACCTAGCTCCGCCCCCGGCTCCTCCCCAGTTATAACCCCGCCCGCCCCGGATCTAGCTCCACCCCTTATGCAGCTCTTAGGTCTAACTGCTCCTCGTCCCCCCCCCCGGCTTTAGCTCCGCCCGCTGCTCATCTAGTTCTAACCCCGCTCCCCGGATCTAGCTCCGCCCCCTTGTCGTCTCCCAATTCTAACCTAGCTCCGCCCCCGGCTCCTCCCCAGTTATAACCCCGCCCGCCCCGGATCTAGCTCCACCCCTTATGCAGCTCTTAGGTCTAACTGCTCCTCCCCCGGCTGGTCTTCTAGTTCTAATCTAGGTTCGCCTCCGGCTCCGCCCCAATTATAACCCCGCCCCCCGGATCTAGCCCCGCCCCTTATGCAGCTCTTAGCTCTAACTACCCCCCCCCAGCTCTGCCCCTGGTCTTCTTCCAGTTCTAAGTAGCTCCGCCCCCGGCTCCTCCCCAGTTCTAACCCCGCCCCCCCGGATGTAGCTCCGCCCAATACACAGCTCTTAGGTCTAACTGCACCAGACTCCAGCCCTGTCCCCTTCCCTAGTTCTAACCCCGCCCCCCGGATCTCGCTCCACCCCTTACGCAGCTCTTAGCTCTAACTGCCTCTGACTCCAGCTTCGCCCCCCACTCCTCCCTAGTTCTAACCCCGCCCCCGATCTAGCTCCGCCCCTTACACAGCTCTTAGCTCTATCTGGACCTGCCTCCAGCTCCGCCCCCTCCGGCTCTTCTCCAGTTATAGTCCCGCCCCCCAGATCTGGCTCCGCCCCTTACACTGCTCTTAGCTCTAACTGCCTCTGACTCCAGCTCCGCCCCCCACTCCTCCCTAGTTCTAACCCCGCCCCCGATCTAGCTCCGCCCCTTACACAGCTCTTAGCTCTATCTGGACCTGCCTCCAGCTCCGCCCCCTTCCCTATTTCTAACCCCGCCCCGCCCGGATCTAGCTCCGCCCCTTATGCAGCTCTTACCTTTAACTCTTCCCTTGGTCTCTCGCTCTGGCCCCGCCCCCTTCCCGGCCTTAAAGGAACAGCAGGGCAAATGGATTTGGGGCTTTTATCTAGTCTCAGTACACAATGCAGGAGCCCCCCTGCAGGTGGCGCAATGGGTTAAACCCTTGTGCCGGCAGGACTTAAGACCGAAAGGTCGGAGCTTCGAATCCGGGGAGAGCACGGGTGAGCTCCCTCTGTCAGCTCCAGCTCCCCATGCAAAGGGGACATGAGAGAAGCCTCCCGACAGGCTGGAGCAGGTCTGGGAGAAGCCCCCCCCTTAATACCAAGGGGGGGGACCCTGTTGGAGCATGTGCGGAATCTGTGACTGTGTGTGTGTCAACTGTAAAATAAGCTGCATGACACTGATTGGTCAGGCAAAGCTCGGGGAGGTGGCTGAACCTGGGACCTTTGGATACTGTTATATTTTTGTTCAGGCTTGAGCTATGCACGTGCACAGACAGTTTGATGAGAGAAGCACAGAAAGAGTTTGGAGTGCACTCCAAGCACATTAGGTGAGTTGATGTAACTGATCATATTGTACATATGTTGTTCCGGATTTGCGAAGAGTAAACTACTTGTTCTTTATTGTTCACCTGCGTCGCATATTTTCTTTCTCTGGCAAAGCAGTGTCTGGGCTGATCAAACTCCAAAAAAAATCGGGTGCCCTGACAAATTCGTAACCATCCAGCAGCTCCTCCATGATGACATGATGGCAACAGTCTTGGATAGCAATGGCCCCCATAGTGACCCATTTAAGGTGGAATCAGGTGTCAAACAGGGATGTGTTATTGCCCCAGCTTTATTCTCCATCTTCATTGCTATGATACTTCACCTTGTTGATGGGAAGCTTCCCACTGGAGTGGAAATCATCTATCGGACAGATGGCAAGCTGTTTAACCTCAACAGACTGAAAGCCAAAACCAAGGTTACAACAACATCTGTTATAGAACTCCAGTATGCTGATGATAATGTCATCTGTGCGCATTCTGAAGAAGATCTGCACAGAAGCATACGAGAAACTCGGCCTGTCATTGAAAATCGAGAAAACCAAAGTGCTCTTCCAGCAAAAGTCACCAGCCAATCCCTCTCCAATGCCAGAAATACAGCTTAATGGTGTAATATTAGAAAATGTGGACCATTTCCGCTCCCTTGCCAGCCCCCTCTCCACCAAAGTTAACATCGACGCCGAAATACAACACCGCCTGAGCTCTGCAAGTGCAGCATTTTTCCAAATGAAGCAGAGAGTGTTTGAGGACCGGGACATCCATAGGGAGACCAAGGGGCTTGTTTATAAAGCTATTGTCCTCCCAACCCTGCTCTATGCCTGCAAAACTTGGACTGTCTACAGATATCACATGCAACTCCTGGAACGATTCCATCAGCACTGCCTCCGGAAAATCCTACAAATCTCTTGGGAAGACAGGCGGACAAACGTCAGCGTGCTGGAATCAGCAAAGACCACCAGCATTGAAGCGATGGTCCTCCGCCATCAACTCCGCTGGACTGGCCACGTTGTCCGGATGCCTGACCACAGTCTCCCAAAGCAGTTGCTCTACTCCGAATTCAAGAACGGAAAACGGAATGTTGGAGGACAGGAAAAGAGATTGAAAGATGGGCTCAAAGCCAAACTTAAAATCTATGGCATAGACACTGAGACCTGGGAAGCCCTTGCCCTTGAGCGCTCCAGCTGGAGGTCAGCTGTGACCAGCAGTGTTGTGGAATTTGAAGAGGCACGAATGAAGGGCAAAAGAGAGAAACGTGCCAAGAGGAAAGCACCTCAAGCCAACCCCGACCGAGACCGCCTTCCACCTGGAAACCAATGCCTTCACTGTGGGAGAAGATGCAGGTCAAGAATAGGGCTGCACAGTCACCTACAGACCCACCGCCAGAACACCGACCTTGGAGGGCCATCATCCTCAGACTACGAGGAAAGTAAAGTACACATGATTTGCAACTCAGCATCTGTATGCTTGTCCACTGTGCCCTGCCTCATGTACAGACCACTCCACATCTGCATGCTTGTCCACTATGCCCTGCCTCATGTACAGGCAACTCTGTATCTGTATGCTTGCCCACCATGCCCTGCCTCATGTATGGACAACTCCGCATCTGTATGCTTGTCCACTATGCCCTGCCTCACGTACAGACAACTCTGCTCCTGTATGCTTGTCCACTATGCCTTGCCTCACGTACAGACAACTCAGCTCCTGTATGCTTGTCCACTATGCCCTGCCTCATGTACAGACAACTCTGCATCTGTATGCTTGTCCACCATGCCCTGCCTCATGTACGGACAACTCCGCATCTGTATGCTTGTCCACTATGCCCTGCCTCATGTACAGACAACTCCGCATCTGTATGCTTGTCCACTATGCCCTGCCTCATGTACAGACAACTCTGTATCTGTATGCTTCTCCACTATGCCTTGCCTCATGTACAGACCACTCCGCACCTGTGTGTTTGTCCACTATGCCCTGCCTCATGTACGGACAACTCCGCACCTGTATGCTTGCCCACTATGTCCTGCCTCATGTACAGACCACTTGGCATCTGTATGCTTGTCCACTATGCCCTGCCTCATGTACAGACCACTCCGCACCTGTATACTTGTCCACTGTGCCCTGCCTCATGTACGGACAACTCCGCACCTGTATGCTTGTCCACTATGTCCTGCCTCATGTACAGACAACTCCGCACCTGTATGCTTGTCCACTGTGCCCTGCCTCATGTACAGACAACTCCGCACCTGTATGCTTGTCCACTGTGCCCTGCCTCATGTACAGACAACTCCGCACCTGTATGCTTGTCCACTGTGCCCTGCCTCATGTACAGACAACTCCGCACCTGTATGCTTGTCCACTGTGCCCTGCCTCATGTACAGACAACTCCGCACCTGTATGCTTGTCCACTGTGCCCTGCCTCATGTACAGACAACTCCGCACCTGTATGCTTGTCCACTGTGCCCTGCCTCATGTACAGACAACTCCGCACCTGTATGCTTGTCCACTGTGCCCTGCCTCATGTACAGACAACTCCGCACCTGTATGCTTGTCCACTGTGCCCTGCCTCATGTACAGACAACTCCGCACCTGTATGCTTGTCCACTGTGCCCTGCCTCATGTACAGACAACTCCGCACCTGTATGCTTGTCCACTGTGCCCTGCCTCATGTACAGACAACTCCGCACCTGTATGCTTGTCCACTGTGCCCTGCCTCATGTACAGACAACTCCGCACCTGTATGCTTGTCCACTGTGCCCTGCCTCATGTACAGACAACTCCGCACCTGTATGCTTGTCCACTGTGCCCTGCCTCATGTACAGACAACTCCGCACCTGTATGCTTGTCCACTGTGCCCTGCCTCATGTACAGACAACTCCGCACCTGTATGCTTGTCCACTGTGCCCTGCCTCATGTACAGACAACTCCGCACCTGTATGCTTGTCCACTGTGCCCTGCCTCATGTATGGACAACTCCGCATCTGTATGTTTAATGCACTACGCCTTGTCTCATGTACAGAGGAGGAATTGTTGAAGGCTACAGACAATGCTGTTGCTGTTGCCTGTTTTTTGTCAAAATATAATTAGCCGCCTGCGCTCCTTCTATTTTTATCAGTTTTATACTAACTTTTGATACGAAATAAATAAAGCTCTTGGACGAATGTATGATTTCTGTGCCGAATGTCACTGACAAGGGCATGGCTAGCCATCACGTCTTCTAAAACCCATTTTGGAACTGAAGTGAATCAATCTGCCACCTAATAAATAAGGACAGGCCCCGGGTTTGGGTAAGAACGGAGGAGGCTGGAAGAGGAGGGCGAGGGCGACGTTCCCATTGATCGAAAACGAGAAAGCGAGCTTCGGTGATGAATGATTCTTCAAGGGCAGATGAAAGATCAATGGGAGAAAATTCAGCCATTTTTCACACTCCGGTTTCTATTGACCTTCAGCCGATACCAAAAGTCAAGCAGCTTCTCGGGAGATAGTAGAGAAACCCAACTCTCCGAAGTCACCCCGAAACCTGGGAACTCCCGAGGAAAGGGGAAATCGTCCTCTTCTGCTTTCCTTTTCATCTGCCTGGCAGAACAAGCAGGGAAGTCCATTTCGTGCAACGATGGCACCGGCGTTGGCATAGAGACCGTGCGGGGAACGCTGGCTTCGAGGAAGCGAATGGACGAGTGGCTGCTTTGGTTCGTTTCCCTCCCTTCCTTCTCTTTATGATTTCTGCTTGTTTAAAGCTACAGACAATGCAGTCACTGTTGCCCAATTTTGGTCAAAAATATTTAGCCACTTGTGCTCCTTTTATACTTATGTATGCAATGCTTTGGATACAAAATCCATATAAATAAAAATGTCACGTTCATTGGTGGGATTACCAGAACTCAAAAACCACTGGATGAATTGACACCAAATTGGGACAGCATATGCCTCACAACCCAATGTATGTCCTTCACTCAAAAAAATATGATTTTGTCATTTGGGAGTTGTAGTTGCTGGGATTTATAGTACACCTGCAATCAAAGAGCATTCTGAACTCCACCCACGATGGAATTGAACCAAACGGGGCACACAGAACTTCCATGACCAACAGAAAACACTAGAAGGGTTTGGTGGGCATTGACCTTGAGTTTGGGGCTTGTAGTTCATCTACACTCAGAGAGCACTGTGGCCTCAAACAATGATGGACCTGAACCAAACTTGGCATGAATATTCCATAAGCCCAAATTTGAACACTGGTGGAGTTTGGGGAAAATAGACCTTGACAATTGGGAGTTGTAGTTACTGGGATTTATAGTTCACCTACAATCAAAGAGCATTCTGAACCTCATCAGGGATAGAATTGGGCCAAACTTCCTGCAAAGAACCCCAATGACCAACAGAAAATACTGTGTTTCCTGGTTCTCTTCTTAGAACTGCTGATTTCTTGTAACACATTCAGAGTTAGCTTCAAAGGTCCAATCCAACTGTGATCCTAAAGTCCTTTCTCAAAAATTCAATCAAGGGCAATCAGAGGGAGAAGGAGCTGGGGGTGGTGATGGTCAACAGGGAGCTCTGGTGTGGGCTGCTCCATGAGGTCACAAAGAGTCGGGAGCGAATGAACGAATAAACAACAACAATCTTAAGATCGTATTACTGAAGGCTTTCATGGCTGGAATCACTGGGTTGTTGTAGGTTTTCCGGGGTATATGACCATGTTCTAGAAGCTTGCCATAGATGCAGGTGAAACGTCAGGAGATAATGCTTCTAGAACATCGCCATATAGTTCAAAAAACCTACAACAACCCAATCTTATGAATGATCTTTCTAAAAAAAAAAAATCAAAATGTATCATAAAGAAGTAAGAAAAATGAAAAAACCAATCAGTCTCAGTATGTAAAATACAATTTATTACAGTGAGGCCATTCATAAGTATCAACACAACATATTCCATTCAATAAATACTGCCTTAATCAAAGTGTACAGTGTGTCAACTTGGTATTGCACAACGAGCATCCCCATAGAAGGATATAATGCCTACTACATTACATCTTGATTTACGCGGCCAGTTGCGTGAACAAACAAAAAGAAAAAAAGCCCTCTTATCTAGTATATATCTATTTACATCTCTTTCTTTAAAATATAAATATTCCCCCACCTCCCCAAAACTATGTCCCATCAGTAAATTTTAGTTCGCCAGTTGATCTGTCATTTGTTGTTTTTTGTGCCTTCGAAACACTTCCGATTTATGGTGACCGCAAGGTGAAGCAGTCACAGGTTGTAGGACTGCAACTCCCAGCAGCCCAATTCAGCATAGCCATTGATGAGGGATGCTGGGAGGTGTAGTCTGGCCATGTCTGGTGAGCAGCTGCATGATTGGTTCAACTCATTTCTCCGGAATCGGAGTGAGCGCGTGGAGTACATGGATCAAGTCTCTGATAGATCCCCCGGGGTGCCCCAAGGTGCAATTCTCTCCCCTCTTCTCTTCAACATCTACGTTAGACCCCTTGCTAGTTTGGCTCGGAGTTTCAGCCTGGACTGCTACCAATATGCGGATGATACCCAACTCCTTCTGCGCTTGGAGCCGGGAGCAACGTCAATTCCAGACAACTTCACCTTATGTCAGGAGGCTCTGTCGAACTGGCTACATGCTAGTAGACTGAAGGTGAATCTGGCGAAGACTGAGATCCTGTGGCATGGCCGTGCGACAGGTCTGACCCATCCGCTACCCACCTTCAATGGTGCTGCTCTATCTCCTTTGCCTACTGTTAAGAGCTGGATTCGCAGCTGACGATGGAGGCTTAGGTCACTGCTGCCAGCAAACAGGCATTTTTCCATCTACTACAAGCAAGGCAATTGGCACCCTACCTATCTGATGAGGCTCTGGCAACAGTCATCCATGCCACGGTCACGTCTAGGCTGGACTATTGCAACGCCTTGTATGTTGGCCTTCCGATGTCTACGACCCGAAAGCTCCGTATTGTTCAGAATGTGGCAGCCAGGCTACTCACAAGAACGCCCATGAAATGCCATATAACACCAGTGCTACAGCACTTACATTGGCTTCCAACTGATTACTGTGGTCTATATAAGATGTTAGTTCTGACCTTCAAAACTCTTTACAGCCAGGGTCCATCGTACCTTAGGGACCGCCTCTCATTCTCCCATCATCGGAGGCCGCAACGACCAGCCCAATGCAACTTACTCTATATACCGGGTCCTAGAAAAGGGCGTTTGGAAAGTACCAGATGCAGGGCTTTTTCTATTTCTGCCCCTGCCTTGTGGAATTCCTTGCCGCCCTACATGAGAGCCATGTGTGACTTAGGGCCTTTTACTCTAGCACTTAAGACCTGGCTTTTCGCTAGAGCATTTGATCTATGATAATCATCAATTTCTGTATGTATGTATTTTTATCTTTTACAATTTAGCTTGTAAATCGCCTAGAGCATCTCGGATGGAGGGCGATTAATAAGAAATTAAATATGATGATGATCTCTACTCCTGGATAGTTGAGGTCTACCTATGACGTCAATTACAGGCCTCTCTCATCTTTTTAAGTGGGAGAACTTGTACAATTGGTATCTGACTAAATATTCCCCCCCACCACCACCACCACCACCACCACTGTAGCAATGGTATGAAAAATAGTTAGATCAAATAAATAGCCTCAGTCTTTAGTGTTGGGAAAAACAGGCTGACAGGGCAATGAAACACAAACAAACAAACAAATGCAAACAAGGAAGCTGGCCCAGCAAACTGTCCCTGATTTTTTTCTTGTCTGGAGTTCCCATGTTTTTTAGTGTCCTTTAATTAATTAATTAATTTTATTTACTAGCCATCCCCTGCCATACGTTGCTGTGACCCAGTCTAGCGCTCTGGGAAATAAAGTAATGAGAAAGTGTTGGTTGCTAATATATGTACCGTATATACTCAAATATAAGCAGACCTGAATATAAGCCGAGGCACCTAATTTTACCACAAAAAACTGGGAAAATGGATTGACTCGAGTATAAACTGAGGGTGGGAAATGCAGCATTTACGAGTCAATTTCAAAATAAAAATAGATACCAATAAAATTATATTAACTTAGGCATCAGTAGGTTAAATGTTTTTGAATATTTACCTAAAACTGTAATTCAAGATAAGACTGTCCAACTCTGATTAAACCATTATTCTAACCTTCTTCAATGTAACTACAACTCCCAAATGTCAAGGTCCATTTCTCCCAAACTCCATCTGTGTTCATATTTGGGCATATGGAATATTCGTGCCAAGTTTGGTCCAGATCCATCATTGTTTGAGCCCACAGTGCTCTCTGGATGTAGGTGTACTACAACTCCGAAACTCAGCATCAATGCCAACCAACCCTTCTAGTATTTTCTATTGATTATAGGACTCCTGTGTTCACGTTTGGTTCATCATTGGTGGAGTTCAGAATGCTCTTTGATTGTAGATGAACTATAAATCCCAGCAACTACAACTCCCAAATGACAAACTAAATTTTTTTTGAGTGATGGTCACTCCTTGGGTTAGTAGGTGTCTTGTGGCCAAATTTGGTGGCAATTCATCCATTGTTTTTTTAGTTATCCCACAAACGAACATTGCATTTTCATTTATATAGATTTATTATTTAAATAAAAGAACACTTGAAAACAGGGGAACTCCAGACAAGAAAAAATCAGGGACAGCTAATCACCTCTCAACAAAGGATTCCCCCAGGCAGTAAGAAGCCAGACCTTGAAACTGCTAGGCCGTTTAATGTTAATCAAGGTGGCCAATGGAAACATTCACACCTACTTCCAACAGACAAATAATCCTTTCTCCCACCCTGGACATTATTCCACAGATATATAAACCTCCCTTGCCTAGTTTCCAACAGACCTCCCAACCTCTGAGGATGCCTGCCATAGATGTGGGTGAAACATCATGAGAGAATGCTTCTGGAACATGGCCATACAGCCTGGAAAACACACAACAACCCAGTTACTCAGTTAGGGCTTCAGCCTTCGTCTCCAAGGCCACTTTCCCTTTCTAATACTACTAACCACAACATCAGTAGGAATCTGCTCACAGACAGTGCTTTCAGATGGAAAGGCATAGCAGCCCTCTCTCTGGAAGCGCTGGAGTTAAGTAGCAAACAACCAAAAGGTACAATCTATATCCAACGTAAATAAATCAAGAGCAAAACTGATTTCAATCATTCCGAAAAGCACTCCCTTGGCTTCCTCTCTTCCCAACAAAGGAATGTTTCAAGAGTCAGGGCTGATTTACACATTCCACTAAAGCAGAGAAAGAGAGAAAGAAGAGAAGCAGCATCCAATTCCTTCTCCTCCATTGTTTTGGAGGAGAGGAAATGCACGTGCGATCATCAAAACAAGCCCCACGTGTCCGGGAAGGGCGCAAAATGTCTTTTTGCACATCTCATTCTTTACCATATATATTTTTAGGATCCCCCGGTGGCGGAAGTCCAACAGATCGGAGGTTCGAATCCGAGGAGAGTGTGGATGAGCTCCCTCTGTCAGCTCCAGCCCTAGATAATTTTTAAGTGTAAGCAAACAGTATTTTGGCACCCCCCCCCCCCCGAAACCAATCACTGAATAAATATAATAAACTCAATCCCTTTGCTTTCAAATTCTCCCGAAATCTCCCCAAAAGCGAAGGGAGGGGAGGGCGCAGGGAAACCCATCTCATTGGTGAATCCTCGCTTTAAGTGAATGTAAACAGTAAAGAAAGCCTTCTCTCGATTGTCGTCATTGGTACAAAGCAACCATAAAGCGGTAGGTGGTCAAACAGCGTAAATGCCGCCTTTTGATCATGCAGAGCAGAGGACTTTGCTAAAGGCGAAACGAATGCAGAGCCCTGTCGCTGAGAGCTGAAGCCGAGCTTGCAGCGTCCACGTGCTAGCTGTGCCCCTTGCATTTCGGCTGCCTTGCACACGCGAGAAGGTTCAAGGCTGTGGGCAAACTGATGACCCTGCCCCCACCCCTTCCTGAGCTGAAAGATTCCTTCTAATTCAACATTGATCATAATTGCCCAGGTCTGTATATATAACTCACACACTGGTTGTCTTCATGTTCCCTTGGTCACGTTGCCAATGTCGATCCCTTTTCATTAGATGCCTGCATTTCTACACTTCAACCAAACTTTCCATTTA
The DNA here is from genome assembly GCF_025583915.1 of Anolis sagrei ordinatus. Taxonomy (NCBI): domain Eukaryota; kingdom Metazoa; phylum Chordata; class Lepidosauria; order Squamata; family Anolidae; genus Anolis; species Anolis sagrei. The sequence continues at coordinate 18,257,939 of NW_026844367.1, forward strand.
TTGCAATGCTAGACATTTGGGGAGTGAAGGAAAATGGAACGATTCCATCAGCACTGCCTCCGGAAAATCCTGCAAATCTCTTGGGAAGACAGGCGGACAAACGTCAGCGTGCTGGAAGAAGCAAAGACCACCAGCATTGAAGCGATGGTCCTCCGCCATCAACTCCGCTGGACGGGCCACATTGTCCATATGCCTGACCACCTTCTCCCAAAGCAGTTGCTCTACTCCGAACTCAAGAACGGAAAACAGAATGTTGGTGGGCAGGAAAACATATTTAAAGACGGGCTCAAAGCCAACCTTAAAAACTCTGGCATAGACACTGAGAACTGGGAAGCTCTGGCCCTTGACCGCTCCTGCTGGAGGTCAGCTGTGGCCAGCAGTGCTGCAGAATTTGAAGAGGCACGAATGGAGGGCGAAAGGGAGAAGCATGCCAAGAGGAAGGCGTTTCAAGCCAACCCCGACCGAGAATGCCTTCCACCTGGAAACCAATGCCTTCACTGCGGAAGAAGATGCAGATCAAGAATAGGGCTCCACAGCCACATACGGACCCACAAAAACACTGGAAGACAATCATCCTCGGAAAGCGAGGGATCGCCTAAGTGAAAAGAAGGAAAATGGATCAGGGCAGAATTCCAGCTGGAAAAGAGGCTCTTACGTTGTCCCCTGCTATAGCCGGGGGTGCCTCAAGAGCGCCCCTCGGGGATTTGCGCTCTACGCAAATGCGTAATTTGCCTATTGCTTCAGACGCCCCTGCCAATGCGGGGACATGAGAGAAGCTTCCTGCAAGGATGGTAAAACATCAAAACATCCCCTGGGCAACATCCTTGCAGACAGCCAATTATCTCACACCAGAAGCGACTTGCAGTTTCTCAAAAAAATAAAAAAATAAAATGAAACCATATATTTTTATAACCCACTTTTTTTTTCAAAGGTGGTCAAGGCAGTGTACAAGGATCTCGGCATGTTCTCCTCACAAAACCCCGATGAGGTAGGCTAGGATGAGAATCAGGAGTTGGGCTCTAAGTCACCCAGGCTGAGTGCGGATTTGAACCCAGGCCTAGCATGACGCTCTAATTACGTACTACCCTCCATTTGCTTCTTATCCAAGTCTCTGGAAAGCAGAGGGAGCAAGTATAAACCACTCCCCATTTCTCTCTTGCTGCTTCTATGGAATGTGTCGAGAAGCCCTTGAATACCCTGATTAAAAAGCTAAAGTCCGATTGGTTTCCAAGTTGACTTTAGTATAAGAAACGTCATCTCATGCAAGGACCACATACACAGAATGTGCACGAAAATACTAAACTCTGGCTTTGCGGGTGATTTCAGTAGAAGTCTGGCGTCAACTATTTCTAAGGGAGATTTCCAAAACAGAATTAAAAACAGCTTATTATACCACACACAGATTATTATTTTTTCCTTTTTTCATAAAAAAGGATATATGACCCTTTCTAACTAGTAGTGTTTGCATTCAGGCAACAACGTGGTAAACACCGACAATGGAGCATTTGGTCTATCACTGTGTTGCAATTGCTTTGCTTGCTGCAGCTTTCCCTCTGACCCCAAATTGAGATTTTGAGAAGGGAAGCAAGCAGGTTGATCTCATGATGTCACCTTTGTAAAATGTGTATTTTGGGGAAAGCACTGTTGATTAAGCCCAGATCTGTAGAGAGAAAAGGTAAATAGTGATTAGGTTCTACAAGGCATTGGGATTTTCTAAAATCAATCAGGTTTCTGCAGTAAGATAAATACACAATCTATATAGTCCAGGTATGGGCAAACTTTGGCCCTCCAGCTGTTTTGAACTTCAACTCCCACAATTCCTAACAGCCTACACCTGGAGGGCCGAAGTTTGCACATGCCTGATATAGTCCATGTCTTTTAAAATAAACTTTCTGCTTTCTGCTGAAATTGTCCACATGCTTCTTGTGGTTTTTAATGGCTTTCAACAGGAAGGAGGAAATAATAATATAATAATAAACAAATTTATTTATACCCCGCCACCATCTCCCCAATGGGGACTCGGAGCGGCTTACATGAGGCCAAACCCAAATAACAATTACAATAAAGAAAAAAACCAAAACACAAACCGAAAACAGACACCATGCAAGTGAACAAAATCTGGCGACCAGTATTTTAAAAACTCTAAAATCAGGACAGTAAATAAAAAAACAACACTCAAAAATAGGGGAATCCCAGACAAGACACCATCAGAGCCAGCTAATCACCTCCTGACAAAGGATTCCCCCACTTCATAACTGTAATTTATATCTACAATAATAATAATAATATATTATTATTAATTAATATATTATTAATAATATAATATAATATTATATTATTATTAATTTATATCTATAATAATAATATATTAATAATAATAATAATTACACTATTAATAATATAATATAATAATATATTATTATTATTAATTATTATATTATTTATAATATAATTATATTATATTATTAATAATATAATATAATATAATAATATTACATAATATTTTTATTACTATTAAAATAATAATAATAATAATAATAATAATAATAATATAATAATAATAATAATAATAATAATAATAATAATAATAAATGAATAACTGTAAATATCTGATATGCAGGATATATTTTCATTCACTGGAACAAATTTGGGTGTATCAGGTATTTGTGCCGAATTTCGGGGATTGAGAAGGATGGGATACAAATAAATAAATAAATACACACACGCAAAGCAAAAGAAAAGGACAAGCAGAAGAGACAAGAGCAGTGGAGGTCTCCTCACTCTTAGAGTATGATCCCATGATCCAGAGCAGAATGCAGTCCCATCCGGGGAAACCCGCAAAGTGCTGACGCGATTCTCATGGCCAAACAAGATCGACACGCGAGCCCCTTTCAAAACATCCCACACGTTGATGGTGTAATCGTTGTAACCGGCAAACAGCAAGCGGCCTGAAAAAAAAAAGTCAACATATGTAAGAAGTCATGGCACTACCTTCAATACAAGATTCCTCTTGTTTACAAACTGTCGTTTGATCATATACAGTGGGCCTTTGGGATCTGTAGAGGTTTGGTTCCAGGACCCCACACAGATATTATTTATTTATTCATTTATTTACGACATTTATATGGCGCCCTTCTCACCCCGAAGGGGACTCAGAGAGGCTTACAAGGTATATGTTACATACAATATATTATATTATTAGCCGTCCCCTGCCACGCATTGCTGTGGCCCACATAGGGGGGTCTGTGTGGGAGGTTTGGCCCAATTCTATCGTTGGTGGGATTCAGAATGCTCTGTGATTGTAGGTGAACTATAAATCCCAGCAACTACAACTCCCAAATGTCAAGATTCTATTTTCCCCAAACTCCACCAGTGTTCACATTTGGCCATATTGACTATTTATGTAGAGTTTGGTCCAGATCCATCATTGTTTGAGTCCACAGTGATCTCTGGACGTAGGTGAACTACAACTCCAAAACCAAAGGACATTGCCCACCAAACCCTTCCAGTATTTTTGTGCTGGTCATGGGAGAACTGTGTGCCAAGTTTGGTTCAATTCCATCATTGGTGGGGTTCAGAATGCTCTGTGATTGTAGGTGAACTATAAATCCCAGCAACTACAACTCCCAAATGACAAAATCATTTTTTTTGAGTGAAGGACACACATTGGGTTGTTAGGTGTCTTGTGTCCAAATTTGGTGCCAATTCGTCCAGGGGTTTTAGAGTTCTGTTAATCCCACAAACGAACATTACATTTTTATTTATATAGTTTAGCATAGTACAATATCAGTATTAAACATTGCTATATTGCTCCATACCACTATATCGTAATATTATTAGTAATATTACATGTATATACAATATATTATATTATAATATTATTATATATTATTATATATTATTATATATTATATTATATTATATTATTATATTATATTATATTATATTATATTATATTATTAGAATACCACATAATATAGTATAACATAATATATTATATTATGGATCATTCCTTACCACTAAGAGAAAAGTCCACGCTGGAGGCGCCAAAGATGATGCTCTCTTTGGAATAAATGGCGACTTCTCGGTCTGCTCGCAGGTCATATAAACGACACTGAGTGGGAAAGAAAAGCATACAGGGGGAAATATGTTAACCCAGATATATGTATACATTCTACCATATATGTAAATCGGAACAGGTACATTTTTTGAACCATCATTCCTGGAACTTTTGGTCATTTCTGTTGTTTATCCCTGTGTGTTTCTTGGACACACAACATATCACATTTCTTATCTTGACACAGTTCATAAAGCAGATGTTCTTTGGCAGCAGACATGCCTTCAATGTTGATTGAGATTATTGTCATGGTTGTTGATGAGAAGCTTCCCACCGGAGTGGACAGATGGCAAGCTATTTAACCTCAGCTGACAAGGTTACAACAACATCTGTTTTAGAACTCCAATATGCTGATGACAACGTCATCTGTGCGCATTCAGAAGAAGACCTACAAACCACTCTAAACACCTTCGCAGAAAGTCCTTTTATTTATCGTATGGTCAAAAGGACATTTAAGCTTGAAAACTTTGTGTTCTGTTTGTTTGTTTGTTTAAAAATGCAATACAACTGTTTGGCTTGCTCCTGACACGATAAATAAAATATTGCCTGGGTGCAATCACATGCAAACCGGTCCAGACACAAGTAGAGAGCTCCAAAGCTTCAGGACAAACATGAAGGTCAGAAGAATAGAGCCGGTGTTGTTCTTGGAGGCCACGAGCCATGCAACACCAGAAGTGGTCTTGGGAAAGCACCTCTCTGCATCACAAGACTGGGGCGAGGTTGCAATGAGATGCAGATTGGCTTCGAACCCGTGCTGAGCCCGAAGGAAATCTATATACAATCCAAAACCACACCAAACCTCTTAACCTCCCACATACTATGACTAAGGCTATGCCACCTTTGCATAGGGAGCTCTCAGCAAGATGGAAATACTTATCCCCACCGTGCCTGCGACAAGATTCATTTACAGGACATGGGAAGGGTCTAAAGCAGTGGTTCCCAACCTGTGGTCCATGGCCCACCAGTGGTGTGCAAGAACGAAAATATGGTCCGTGGCCTCACCATTACTACACCATTGCCTCGAAACCACGCGGCAACGAGAGCAATGTCAGGAGGGGAGAGGGTGACGACCCATGAAAGATTGCTACGACCACATCAGCTCTAGATTATTAAATACAGAACTTGGTGTACCAACCACGGGTTGCTGTGGCCAACTTTTCCTCCCTCTTTCTCTTCTTTCTTTCTCTCCTTCCTTCCTTCCTTCCCTTTCCTTCCTTCCTTCCTTCCTTCCTTCCTTCCTTCTTCCTTTCTCCTTCCTTCCTTTCCTTCTCCCTTCTTTTTCTTTCTTCATCTTTTATTTTTCTTCTCGCTTTCCTAACACACATAAACATTGTAAAAATTTCATTTACATTTCCAGCTTCATGTATGAGCGAGGATAAACTACATTTTATACAAATATGTTTCATTACTTCAAGCTGCATCCCTTCTTTCTGGTTCATTCATAAGTGGCCACCCTAAATGGGCTTCATATTTGTTCTGTCCATTATTCAAGTCCTGGTCCTACCATTCCTTCTCTTTCTACTGCCCTCCCTCCTTCCCTCTCTCTCTCATTTCTTCCTTGCTTCCCTTTTCTCTTTCCTTCCTTCTCCCCTTCCTCCCACTCTCCCCTCAATCCCCTCCCTTCATTCCTTCACTTTTCCTCCTTCCTTCCCTTTTGTCTTTCCTTCTTTCTCTCTTTCTCCCTTCTCTTTTCTCCTCTCCTTCTCTTCCTCCCCCCCTCTTTCCCCTCCCCTCCTTCCTCTCCTTCTTCTCCCTCCCTTCTTTCTTTCTTCCTTCTTCCTTTCTCCTTCTCCTCCTTCCTTCTCCTTCCTTCCTTCCTTCTTCTTTCTTCTTTCTTTCTTTCCTTTCTTTCTCTCTCTTCCCCCTCTCTTCTCTCTCTTTCTCTTTCTTTCTCTCTTCTTCCTTCCTCCTTTCTTTTCTTTCCTTCTTCTCCTTCTTTCTTTCTCTCTCTCCTCCTCTTCCTTTCTTCTTTCCTTCCCTCTTTTTCTTCTTCCTTCCTTCCTTCCTTCCTTTCCTACCTTCCTTTCCTTCCTTCCTTCCTCCTTCCTTCCTTCCTTCCTTCCTCTCTCCTTCCTTCCTTCTTTGGAGTCATGTTGGAGTGATAGTTCTAGACTTCCTTTAGGAAAGCATTGCATTCCCCCCCCCCCCCCCCCAAACAATAATAACAATACTAACTGTGGCATCATCTGAGCCAGAGGCAAAGGCGTCTCCACTTGGGTAATATCTAGATAGAAGAGAAAACAGTATTACAGGAAAGCTATTGGTAAATTTCCAATACTTACAACTTGCAGCTGGATCTATACAGTGTTCCCTCACTTATCGTGGATGGTACACTCCAGGGCCACCCGCAAAAAGTGAAAATCCACGAAGGAGGGATGCTATATATGAATGTCGCATTCCAAGCGTGAGGCAGAAATATGGTAAAATAATAAATGTAATCACAATAATAGAGTAAAATAACGTAAATCTAATAATAATAATAATAATAATAATAATAATAGAGTAAAATAAATGTAATAATAATAAATAGAAAAAATAAAAACTGTAATAATAATAATAATAATAATAAATAGAGTAAAATAATAAATGTAATAACAATAATAAGAGTAAAATAATGTAAATGTAATAAGAGAAGCAGACCACAACGGATTAATGAAAAGTAATGCCTCCACCTTCGTAACTCCTCCACAGATGGCAGTACTGGTATGGAGCAAGTACTGGCTTGTTCAGTAGATTCTCCTCTACAGTTCCATTTTGGTGGGAAGACTTAGCATTGAATGGTTGTGTTGTTAAAGTGCGAAGTATGGAACCCTGTGCAGACGGTCGGTCAATGTGACTTAAGCAACATGCAGTCATGGAATTCTTGACAGCAGAATGTGTCACCACAAAGGAGATTCATCAGAGAATGCAAGCTGTTTGTGGTGATTGTGTTGATGTGAGTACTGTGTGTCGTTGGGTGAGAAGGTTTAAAGATATTGTGGTGGGAACATCTGACTTGCGTGACAAGCAAAGAGTTGGACGTCCTGTGACAGCAACCACCGAGTTTCACAAGCAAAAAAGGTTGACAGATTGATTCAGGGCAATCGTTGTATCACGCAGAGAGAAATTTCAAGCAAGTTAAAGAGTACATTCTAAGGATTATTTCTGTGTTTGATTTATTAAAATATTCGCATCCAAACCCAAGTAACGAAGGTGGAGGCATTACTTTTCATTCAACCCTTGCAGAGTATTCCAACTGGTGGATTCTGAGAACTGTGGTCCAAAAAGGGTGACTTTCCAAGCCCACCCATACTCCACTCACATCCTTGCCCCAATATATCCATGAAGCATTCCATGGGTCAATATTGATGCCTTGTGGGATGCAATGGTATGAACATCGGATAGAAATCCACCTACCTGACACTGTTAATATCCGATTCATGGGTTTCGAAAGATTGAATACACTGCCCAGTCCGCATGTCCCATACCATTGCTTTTTTATCACACCCCTAAAAAAATAAAAAAAATAATTTCAGTTACAGACTCAAAGACAAAATTCCAACAAACAGAAATCATGATAGTTTGACAATGCTAGTTTTCATATTTTTGCAATTAATATTGCTGCAATTTTTATTTTTATTTGTGAACTTCCTTTTTTATTGGATCACTGTAGGTTTTTTTGGGCTATAGGGCCATATTTTGAAGCAGAGGCTGGATGGCCATCTGTCGGGAGTACTTTGGTTGTGTGTTCTTGCACAGTGGAAGGGGATGGCCCTTAGGAGTCTCTTCCAATTCTGTGATTCTATGATGTACTAGCCGTCCCCTGCCACACGTTGCTGTGGCCCGGTCTGTGTATATGTGTTTTTGTGGGTATATTTTGTTTATATGTGTATATATGTGCATGTGTGTGTGTGTGGTTTCACAAATATTATTATTATTACTATTACTATTACTATTATTATTATTATTATTATTATTAGCTGTCCCCTGCCACACGTTGCTGTGGCCCAGTCTGTGTATATGTGTTTTTGTGGGTATATTTTTGTGGGTATATTTTTGTGTATATATGTGCGTGTGTTTATGTGTGCGTGTGGTTTCGTGAATATTATTATTATTATTATTATTATTATTATTATTATTATTATTATGAACCGTCCCCTGCCACACATTGCTGTGGCCCAGTCTGTGTATATGTGTTTTGCATGTGTATATTTTTATGTATATGTGTGTGTGGTTTCGCGAATATTGTTACTACTATTATTATTATTACTAGCTGTCTCCTGCCACATGTTGCTGTGGCCCAGTCTGTGTATATACACATTTATTGTGTATATGTGTTTTTGTGTATATGTCTTTTGTGTATATGTGAATATATGTGCGTGTGTGTATGTTTGTGTGTGGTTTCGCAAATTTTAGCTGCCCCCCTGCCACACGTTGCTGTAGTCCAATCTGTGTATATGTGTTTTGTGTGGGTATATTTTTGTGTATATGTGTATATATGTGTGTCTGTTTTGTGAATGTTATTACTGTTGTTGTTGTTATTATTAATATTACTACTACTAGCCATCCCCTGCCACATGTTGCTGTGGTCCAGTCTGTGTATATGTGTTTTGTGTGGGTATATGTGTGTGTATAGTTTTGTGTATATGTGTATATATGTGCATGTGTATATGTGTGTGTGTGTTTTGCAAATGTTATTACTGTTGTTATTGTTATTATTATTATTATTATTATTATTATTATTATTATTATTATTAGCCGTTCCCTGTTGTTGTGGCCCAGTCTGTCTATATGTGTTTTGTGTGGGTATATATGTGTGTATATTTTTGTGTATATGTGTATATATGTGTGTTTGTGTGTATATGTGTGTGTCTGCATGTGCTTGTATATATGGTATTTTTTTTAATTTTTGGCTTTTAAAGTCTCTTTTGCTGTGTTTTCAGTATTTTAATGAGTGATGGTCACTCGTTGGCCTGAGAGGTGTCTTGTGTCCAAATTTGGTGTCAATTCATCCAGTGGTTTTTGAGTTATGTTAATCCCAAAAACGAACATTACATTTTATTTATATAGATTGTGCCAATATTTGTCTCTATTGTAGATATATACACACACAGAGATAATGTTAAGACGTGTAAGAAAACAGTTGGTGAGTGTGTTAACTGAAAATGCAAAGCATGAAGCTGATTGGTTAGCACATGCACGGGAAGCTAGTTGGGCCTGGGAGTTTTGGCAACAGTTACATTTGTAAGTTTGAGCTGTGCAAGAGCTCAGCGAGAGAGACAGTCGCCTTCAGGCTGATATGGGCGGGATAGAAATAGGATAGAAATAAATAATAAATAAATAAATAAATAATGTTCTTGTTTCATGAGCTGCTGGAAGAAGATTTTCCACATGGACACCCAAAGACCATTTGAACCTCTCTAAAATATATTTTATATTACATGTAATATATAATAATATATTGTATGTGTGTGTATGTATGTGTACATATCTGTATATGTGTGTGTGTGTGTGTGTACGTATGTGTATGTGTGTGTATTGTAAGCTGCTCTTAGTCCCCTTCGGGGTGAGAAGGGTGGCATATAAATGTCGTAAATAAATAAATAATGAATAAAAAGACATTGTGTGAGTCAATGCAACTGATCCCATGACTATATATATGTTGCTCTGCGTTACAAAGAGTAAACTCCTTCTCATTTATTGTTCATCTGCGTGGCATATTTTCTTTCTCTGGCAAGGCAGTGTACAGACTGACAGAAATGTGAACTACGCACGATTTCCGTTACGCCACAAAACATTATCTTACCCCTGACACAAAGGTGTTCCCTGTTTCCGAAGGAGCCAAATCGAGACACAAGACGTCTGCCCCGTGGCCATGAAAGCTCTGCAAAAGCTGACCGCTTTCCACATCCCAAAGTGCGCAAGTGCCATCTCCACTCGCAGTCAAGATCTTCAGAGGAGAGAAAGGAAAGGAAATACTATTAAAAAAACAATAGCACCATTTAAAGCAGGAGCAAGAATTATGCTGCCCTCAACATGGTCTTAAAATACGAGGGTTATCTGGAAAGTAAGGTTACAAGGCACACTGGTATTGTTGGATAGATTCACCTTGCGCAGAACACTACCACCACACACCAAGGCTGTAGGTTTTGTAGTTTGTTGAAGAAAAAGCAAAATCATAAACATATGTGTACAAACCCACATGACCTCTTCGATCATCTGGAGAGGCCCTGCTCACGCTCCCACCTCCTTCGCAGGCGCGATTGCTGGGGACGAGGGAGAGGGCCTTCTCAGTGGTGGCCCCTTGACTCTGGAATTCACTCCCTAAGGACATCAGACATACCTCAACACTGGCAGTCTTTAGGAGGAGCCTGAAAACGTGGTTGTTCCAGTGTGCCTTCCCAGAATAAGGAAAACTCTTAGCAATATGTCCTCAAAATGCACTTTAATATTGATTTAGGATTGTTTGCTTGCCCTCATCTTTCTCTGAAAACCCTATCCTAGTTTACCCTACCGTGTTCATGCCCAGCATTTAAAATTTAAAATTTTAATTATTACATTTGGCCCTGCCATAGGTTTTAAATGATGTATGTTATTGTTATTATTTATTGCTTATTGTGTATTTTTCTGTTTTTGAGTTTATTTTAACTATTTTGTATTGACTATTTGTTATCGCTTTTGTTTATTGATGTGCTGTGGGCTTGGCCTCATGTAAACCGCACCGAGTCCCTTTATAATAATAAAGTATTATTATTATTATTATTAAACATAAAAATAAGGTTGCAAAAATTCAATAGCCAAAACATAGTCTTAAATGCAAAGGCATAGTTTCCAAGGTCCAGAGGCAAATAACATGAAGTATATAATCCACAAGCATTGGTCAAACAAGAATCCATGGCAGCATGACAAAGTCCCCAAAAACCATGATCAAAACCAAAGTCCCAAAGAGCCAAAAGCTTTCCCCAAAAGCCAAGGCAATTCCAGAGAAGTTAACAGYGTGTAAGCAAAGTTGCACTGACAAAGGGTTGACTACAATCAGATCGTTAAATACGCTTTCCTAGCATGAAAGCATTACGTTGACCTTGAACCTCCTGTTTGTTAGCAAGCCGAGCACTTCGGCYTACCCTTAATTGCAAACGGTCCTCTCTAARCAAATCCRCATCACCTTCAAGGCAGAATAACTCATTATCCTGGMACTGGGCAGCCTGGYAATCGAGAGYCARTGAGCTCACAGATGGAYCGGCCAACTCCTCCACCTGCAGCTGTGAAGTTTCACCCAAATCATGACCATCTTCTAAAACAGTGTTTCTCAACCTTCCTAATGCCYRGACCCCTTAATACAGTTCCTCATGTTYTTTATGGTGACSCRCAACCATAAKATRATTTTCGTTGCTACTTCAGAACTGTAATTTTGCTCCTGTWATGAATRGTAATGTAAATATCTGATAAGCKGGARYTATTCTCATTCACTGGACCACATTTYGCACAAATARCCAATATGCCCAAATTTGAATACTGATGGGGTTGACCCACTCTARATCCTGCTGCAGTTTGGAGGAGYGTGGACCATYGATGATGGGACTTCAAGTAACTTCACTCACTTCCMGAAAACAATGCAACCATCATCCAATGACCAATAAAGACCAAACTTGGCATACAGAACCCCCATTACCCACTTTCTCTAATAACCTGGGCAGCGCTGGGTCCCCAAGCTAGTATATAATAAATAAGACTGCATGCAAACTATGAATTATAAACAGAATCTTCAATCTCTATAAAATCATAAACATAACTGAAAGTAGAATAGTCATACTTTGATAGAATTTGTGTACAAAAATCAGCTGTTTTCATGTGAACACCATGCAAACAATGTCAATTCAAGATCATCCTCATTCCTGAAGATCCGAGATAGAATCTTGCAGCTTTCTGGATCTTGCTGGACTACAATTCCCAGCAGCCTTGACCAGCATAGCCAATGATAAAGGATGTGGAGAGTTGAAATCCAACAGGACGGCCACCTGATTCCATCCATGGGAATGACTCTTGTGGCACCGATAAATATTAGGGCATATATTCACTTTGCATTGTTTTCAACTGATTTGTTTGACTCTTATTTGTGCAAAGGATTTGATTCATGGGTTCGCGTCAAAGTGTAGAATTTCCCCAAAATACCGATTTAATAAATCATGGCTCTTTCAGAGAAGCGCAAACTGAGACAGCTGCTCTTTCTTCGACAACAATATCTGGCAAATGCAAAAATGTCACTCTCTGAAGGTTTTTGTTCCTCTCTCTTTTGGACATATGGCGTCACCGGTTCAACAGGGTGGATTTCTGGATAATCCTGCCCAAAGTAGATTATGTGTGTGTGGAATTGCAACTCTGGAGGGCTTTGCCTTCCTACATGCCGAATGTCAGATTTATTCTGACATCAGCAAACAGAATTTAGTGCTCTTGTGTGTGTGTGCGTGCATGTCTTCAAATCACCTCTTGATTTATAGCACCCCAACAGATTTCGGAGGATTTTCTTAGGCAAGGAAGATCCAGAAGTGGCTTGCCATTTGATTCCTCTGAAATCCCGCCTACAGCACCTGGAATTCACTGGTAATTTCCTTATCTAAAAAAAGTCAAGAATTTTTTTGAAAAAATTGCATTGATGCAAGGCACTAAGGTTTCTCGGTTGTTAAACTGATGTACCTAGGTATGTCTTTGAACTGTTAGGGACAAAGATATGCCAACGGAATTTTGGCCTGCATCAATAGGAGTATAGTGCCTAGATCCAGGGAAGTCATGCTCCCCATGCTCTATTCTGCCTTTGTCAGACCACACCTGGAATATTGTGTCCAATTCTGGGCACCACAATTGAAGGGAGATGTTGACAAGCTGGAAGGTATCCAGAGGAGGGCAACTCAAATGATCAATGGTATGGAGAACAAGCACTATGAGGAGCGGCTTAAAGAGCTGGGCATGTTTAGCCTGCAGAAAAGGCTGAGAGGAGACATTTATTATTATTATTATTAACTTTATTTGTACCCTGCTAGCATCTCCCGAAGGACTCGATGTGGCTTACAAAGGCCAAGGACTCAAAACACAACATAACAATACAAACCTAAAGCAAATTAAAAACAATTAAAGCAATATTAAACAACAAGCAATAAACAATACACTAAGACACAATAAAACTGGGCCAGGCCAGAGTAATGGGTACAGGATTAAAAGTGCTGATGTGACAGGTGATATGTAAGGATTATAGGGCAAGTGCAGTGTGCAGTGTGCAGCAATCTCAGTTCTACTAAAGTGCTTCTGGGACTTGTTATTGGAGGTTTCCTAATCTGAGAAGGCACATCAGAACAGCCAGGTCTTCAAGTTCTTTCTAAAGACTGCCAATGTAGGGGCCTGTCTAAGATCTTTTGGGAGGGTGTTCCAGAGTCGGGGGCCACCACAGAAAAGGCCCTGTCTCGCGTGCCCACCAAACGCGCCTGCAACGCAGGCGGGATCACGAGCAGGGCCTCTTCGGATGAACGAAGTAAGCGCGTGGGTTCATAAACGGAGATGCGGTCATGCAGGTAGGGTGGTCCCAAACCGTTCAGGGCTTTGTAGGTAAGCACCTGCACCTTAAATTGGGCTCGGAAAATAAACGGCAGCCAGTGGAGCTCCTTGAACAGGAGGGTTGACCTCTCTCTGTAAGGAGCGCCAGTTAACATCCTGGCTGCTGCCCGTTGGACCAGTTGGAATTTCCGAGCCGTTTTCAAGGGCAGCCCCACGTAGAGCGCATTACAGTAGTCCAATCTAGAGGTGACCAAGGCATGGACCACCCCGGCCAGATCAGCCTTCGCAAGGTACGGTCGCAGTTGGCACACGAGTCTCAATTGTGCAAAAGCCCTCCCGGACACCGCCGACGCCTGAGCCTCAAGTGTAAGAGGACTCCCAAACTGCGGACCTGTGGCTTCAGGGGGAGTGTAACCCCGTCCAACACAGGTTGCCACCCTATACCCCGGTCAGGTTTACGATCGACCAGGAGGACCTCTGTCTTGTCGGGATTGATCTTCAGCTTGTTCCTCCTCATCCAGATAGACACAGCGGCCAGGCACTCGTCCAGCACCTGAGAGGCCTCCTTGGAGTTAGGTGGAAATGAGTAATAGAGTTGTGTGTCATCTGCATAGAGGTGGCACCTAACTCCAAAACTCCAGATGACCTGAGGGTCATGATGAGGGCCATGGATTAAGATGTGATGGGAAGTCATAGGGAGGAGGGAGCAGGCTTGTTTTCTGCTGCCCTGGAGACTAGGATGCAGAACAATGGCTTCAAACTACAAGAAAGGAGATTCCATCTGAACATCAGGAAGAACTTCCTGACTGTGAGAGCTGTTCAGCAGTGGAACTCTCTGCCCCAGAGTGTGGTGGAGGCTTCTTCTTTGGAGGCTTTTTAGCAGAAGCTACATGGCCATCTGTTGGGGATGCTTTGAGTGCATTTTCCCTGCTTCTTGTCAGAATGGGGTTGGACTGGATGGCCCATGGGGATGGACGATCACTGCCTGGTGTTCATCTAAAGCCATTTTATCACAGGGAGTCAGCTGCATTAAGATCACTACTGACCGAAAGGCCATGAGTTTGAAGCCAGGCCAGGGCCGAGTGAGCTTCCGACCAATCTGTGTAGATTGCTGTCAACCTTTGCAGCCCGAAAGACAGTTGCATCTGTCAAGTGGAAAAATTATTTATTTGTTTGTTTAGGGCTTTTCTATCCCGTCCTTTCTCAACCTCCGCAGAGGGACTTGGGGCAGCTAAGTTTAAATTTAACTTTAAATTTAGGTACCACCTATGTGGGGAGGCTGATTTAACTAATTTACAACACCATAAAAATCTCCAGCAAGCATGCAAAGAATGAGGAAGTACTTCATTAGTGTTACAAATGGACAGTGAAGCAACAGCTCCTCTGGTGGCCAGAATACCCTCATGAAAAAGCTGGAATGTTAAATAGCCTCTGTGTTGTGGCTCAGCTGGAGCCTCAGGCAGAAGATGATGGGATTCAGATTCATGAAGATGTTCCTGTTGTTTTTGAAGAAGAATCTGGGGAGATTCAGTTTCCCATGGCAAGGAATGTTTCAGATGATGTTTCTGATGTTAGCCAGGTGCAGATGGAGGAGGATGGCTCTAAGCCTGACGATTCTCAGGTGCCTAACGAGCTATCCGACCTTGAGAGCTATGAAGATTTAGATAGGGAGGATCGCTTACAATTCAGAGTTCGCCGCAGTGCGAGGCTTCCTAAGAAGAGGAAGGTTAGTGGTCAACGGAATGCGTTCATGCTGGGAAAGTATATTAAACAGGGTGTTTGAAGGCAAACTTCAGTTGTCAGTGCAACTTCTGCGAACAACCTAGTAACTTCTTTGGATTGCCTTGGCTTTTGGGCAATGTCCTTGGCTTCCTGGGACTCTGTCTCGCTGTCATGGAATCTTGTTTGATCAATGTTCTTTGGATTATGCTTCATGCTGTTTGCTATTGAACTTTTGAAACTTACTTTTGCATTTAAGTCTTTTCCTTTCTTCAATAAACTACAAAATCTTCAGCCTTTGTGTGGTTTGGTATTTGGAGCAAGTATTCTGAGCTGCGACACTCTGTGTGTCTGTCTATATATGCTGTGTGTCTGTGGCATTGAATGTTTGCCATGTATATTTACATTGTAATCCGCCCCGAGTCCCCTGTGGGGTGGGAACGGCAGAATATAAATACTGTCAATAAATAAATAAATAAGCTCTCCTTCCAAACCCAGGCTGCAAAAACACAACCGTAACAAAATAAATAATAATTTCCTGCCCTTTATTGCATTTCAAACCAGCTTCCTGAGGCCACAGCATCTCATTCTACCTCGTGATGTGCTTCCTTTATTAACCCATTGGTCTCCATGGCTCAGGAGGACCAAATATATCCTCCAGATCAAAGAGATTATCCATTTTTAGCATAAAGCTCTTCCTCCCCTTAAACCCAGAAAAGGGGGAGGAGGAATGGCCATCAGAGCAGATGTGGTGTGAGTATCTGCTCCATCCCCAGTTCGACAAAGGCATTAAACGTCCCCGTTTGTTGCATTTGAAACCTCGTCTCCGGCGGAAAAGGTTTGACGTCATGTCTCTGGAACAGCGCAGAGCATTGGCAGGCATGAAACAGCAAGATGCTTTGAGGCTTGAAAAAGGGAAATCTGAGCTTTGCTTTCCCAATTCCCGTGCAGCCAAGGCTCTGCCGTGGTCTAAAGAAGCATTAGGCAGGAAACAAGTCGGACTTGGGGAAGGCAGTTCAGCTCTAAGCTGAATATGAGATACGAGGGTTGAATGAAAAGTAATGCCTCCACCTTCCTAACTTGGATTTGGATGGGAATATTTTAATAAATCAAACGCAGATATAATCCTTAGAATGTGCTCTTTCGCTACCACCGCGATTGTGGCGCAACTGGCTGGGAGGCAGCTGCATTAAGATCCCTACTGACAGAAAGGTCATGAGTTCGGAGCTAGCCCAGGTCGGAGTGAGCTTCCGACCAATGTGTGTAGCTTGCTGTCGACCTTTGCAACCCGAAAGACAGTTGCATCTGTCAAGTAGGAAATTTAGGTACCACGTATGCGGGGAGGATAATTTAACTAATTTACGACACCATAAACATCTCCAGCAAGCATGCAAAGAATGAGGAAGTACGTCCATCACAAATGGACGGTGAAGCGACAGTTCCCCTGGTGGCCAAAATATCCCTCATGAACAAGCTAGAATGTTAAATAGCCTTTGTGTGTCTGTCTATATATGTTGCGTGTCTATGGCATTGAATGTTTGCCATGTATATGTACATTGTAATCCGCCCTATTCCCCTGCAGGGTGAGAAGGCGGAATATAAATACTGTATGTATGTATGTATGTGTATGTATGTATGTATGTGTATGTATATGTGTATGTGTGTGTGTGTATATATGTATGTATGTATATGTGTGTGTGTGTGTGTGTGTGTGTGTGTGTGTATATATATATATAAAATATACCACTATTCACTTTTCCATATCATCACCAGACAATTGGATACATTTCTGCCGAGGATGAACAAGTTTTCTGAAGCTGTCACGGAAGAAGTCAACACTCTGTCTCTGCAAACAGTGTCTCACCATTCTCTCATCCTGGGTCCCCATCGTGCATAGATCTTCCGATAACCAAGCAAAGCAATAAAGTGACCCACACATTCTTGTGAAATGTCAATTATGCTTGAAATTTCTCTCTGAGTGATACGACGATTGTCCTGAATCAATCTGTCAACCTTTTGCTTGTGAAACTCGGTGGTTGTTGTCATAGGACGTCCAACTCTTTGTTTGTCACGCAAGTCAGATGTTCCCACCTCAACATCTTAAACTTGCTTGCCCAACAACGCACAGTACTCACATCAACACAATCACCATAAACAGCTTGCATTCTCTGATGAATCTCCTTTGGGGTGATACCTTCTGCTGTCAAGAATTCAATGACTGCACGTTGCTTAAGTCGCACTGTCCGACTGTCTGCACAGGATTCCATACTTTGCACTCTAACAACACAACTGTTCAATGCTAAGGCTTCCGCCAAAATGGAGTTGTAAAGGAAAGTCTACTGAACAAGCCAGTACCTGCAGCATACCTGTACTGCCATCTCTTGAGGAGTTATGAGGTTGGAGGCATTACTTTTCATTCAACCCTCATAAATAAATAAATATCAAGTATTCATGCCAAGTTTGGTCCACGTCCATCATCGTTTGAGTCCACAGTGCTCTCTGGAGGTAGGTGAACTACAACTCCAGTATGTTCTGTTGATCATGGGAGTTCTCTGTTCACTTTTTCTCTCCCGTCCGCCTTCTTATCCTGACCTAGGCCAACCCTTTTGTATCCAAACATTTTCCGTCTTTTCTTTTCTTTCTGCTTCTGAAAGAGAAGGGAAGGGCAGGGAGGGGACTTGCCTCCCATGTGGCCCCCCAAGTTAAAAGTTTGCCCATGCCTCCTCTTTTTCCTCAAGCATTTTCTCCAAAAGCCTCTATCAAAGGAATCCCTCTGAAATGCCAGAAATACAGCTTAATGGTGTAACATTAGAAAATGTGGACCATTTCCGCTCCCTTGGCAGCCACCTCTCCACCAAAGTCAATACTGACACTGAAATACAACACTGCCTGAGCTCTGCGAGTGCAGCATTTTTGCAAATGAAGGAGAGAGTGTTTGAGGACCGGGACATCCGTAGGGAGATCAAGGTGCTTGCTTATAAAGATATCGTCCTCCCAACTCTGCTATACACATGTGAGACTTGGATTATCTACAGACTGTCTACAGAAATACAACACTGCCTGAGCTCTGCGAGTGCAGCATTCTTCCGAATTAAGCAGAGAGTGTTTGAGGACCGGGACATCCGTAGGGATATCAAGGTGCTTGTTTATAAAGCCATTGTCCTCTCAAACCTGCTATATGCCTATGAGACGTGGACTGTCTACAGACATCACATGCAACTCCTAGAACGATTCCATCAGTGCTGCCTCCGAAAAATCCTACAAATCTCTTGGGAAGACAGGCGGATAAATGTCAGCGTGCTGGAAGAAGCAAAGACCACCAGCATTGAAGTGATGGTCCTCCGCCATCAACTCCGCTGGACCGGCCACGTTGTCCGGATGCCCGACCACCGTCTCCCAAAGCAGTTGCTCTACTCCGAACTCAAGAACGGAAAAAGGAATGTTGGAGGACAGGAAAAGAGATAGAAAGATGGGCTCAAAGACAACCTTAAAAACTCTGGCATAGACACCGAGAACTGGGAAGCCCTGGCCCTTGAGTGCTCCAGCTGGAGGTCAGCTGTGACCAGCAGTGCTGTAGAATTTGCAGAGGCACAAATGGAGGACGAAAGGGAGAAACATGCCAAGAGGAAGGCGCATCAAGCCAACCCTGACCGGGACCACCTGGAAACCAATGCCCTCACTGCGGGAGACGATGCAGGTCAAGAATAGGGCTCCACAGCCAACTACGGACCCACCGCCAGGACACCGATCCTACTCGGACTACGAGGAATCACCTAAGTAAGTATATTGCACCATTCTAGACACATTCTGAACAGGAGAGGACACCAAGAACAACGCTGCTGAGCCAAACACAATTTCCATTTTTCTTTTCTCTTCAAACTCAACAGGCCATCATTTTACTCTCACCCGCACGTCTCAAATTTTGAAACGCTCTCACTTAAAAGAGATTTTTTTTCCTTGGCATCCAGGTGTGAGTTTGCCAGCCATTTCCTGCATAAGTGCTTTGACCTGATGGTTTGGACACCGGCACAATGTGGCTGCAAAATGTCAAGCTGGAGGCGGCGGGGTCACCAGCGCGCATTATTTGCGATGGAAGGAAGAGGAATTCAAAACGAGACGCTGTGTTTGCTGAAATTACGCCCTGCTTTGAAAAGCAAGCATTTGGCACACTCGGGCACCACAGGTAGATTTTTCCCACTCCGGTTTCCAGGGCAACAGACGTGCATCATTATCATCTCAGGTTCATTATGGGAAACCGCAGAATGGGGAAATAATAGCTTACTTCGCAGCTCCTGGCGTCCCAGAATAGAATCACTCAGAGATGATGTTTCCTTAGGAAGAGCTTGAGTATAGGCATAAACCTGTTCTCGTTTCCCCCCCGCCCAAAAAATTAAAATAACTCCTCACTTTTTGAGGAACGTTTTCAGCCGAGGGTGAGATCTCATAATTAGGCAGAAGGCAATTATAAAACCAAAGCAAGGAATGGGACCCTATTGTCCATTCCCCCTATAATTTGAACTGCATTTATCGCAACGTGGGTCCCCATTGCCCCCCAAAGTTTGACAGACGGCAACTCCAATCTTCCCCGTGGGTGTTGACGTGCATCAACAACAGGAAAACAAGGACAACTGGGAACCCTTTGTGGCCTTTCTGAGCAACCCTCTGTGATAATGGTTATTAGGAACGAGCAAACTGAATTGTGTTAGATCTCTAATATATTTTTACTTAACTTGTTTTTCTTTTTCACGACAGTTGAGGGATGTCAAGAGTTCCTTGGTGTCTTATCGTGTTTGTTGTAATCGCTCTGTGATTTAGTTAAGGTGTACTAAAAGGTTTAAATTTAGCAATGCATATGTAAAGGAGAAGTTCTTCAATAAGTTTCCGCATTTTTAAAATCTCTATTTCTTAAGACTTTCAAAAACCAAATTTTTCTACATAGTCACCTTCCTTTGCAATGTATTTTACCAACTTTTTAATGACATCAATACAAAATGTTTTCGATTGAGTGTGTAGCTAGGCGCACTGCTGTTTTCATGTCATTGCCATATGAAAATCTTCTTCTTTAAGCTTCCCCGAGCAGTCTAAAAATGGCACTAAATTTGGACTATTTATTTATTTACTTACTAGCTGTCCTCTGCCATGCATTGCTGTGGCCCAGTCTGTGTATATCTGTTTTGTGTGTGTATATAATTGTGTATATGTGTATATATAGACCGAGACTGTGGCACCACTGGGAGTCGGCTGCATTAAGATCACTTCTGACCAAAAGGTCATGAGTTCGAAGCCAGCCCAGGTCGGAGTGAGATTCTGGCCAATTGTGTAGCTTGTTGTTGACCTTTGCAAGCCAAAAGACAGTTGCATTTATCAAGCAGGAAAATTAGGTACCACCTCAGTTTCTGTATACCAATCCAGCAGTTGGTTATACATCATGGTAATTAACTTTTTCAGTTAAAGAACTGCATGATTAGGTGGGCAGAGAATATTGGAAGACCCATTCACTTAAAGGAATGGGAACAAATATGGACTAAGAAATCAAAATATACTTACGCTATGGATCTCAAAGAAAATAGTCTTTTTCCAGGGAGGCTAATTTAACTAATTTAACTAATTTACATTGCCATAAAACCCTCCAGCAGCATGCAAAAGAATGAGGAAGTACTCCATCGGTGTCACAAGTGGATGGAGAAGCAACAGCTCCCCCGGTGACCGGATTTAGGTACCGCTTATGCAGGGAGGCTAATTTAACTAATTTACGATGCCATAAAACCCTCCAGCAGCGTTCAAAAGGACGAGGAAGTACTTCATCGGTGTCACAAGTGGATGGTGAAGCAACAGCTCCCCTGGTGGCCGGAATTCAAAAAGCATGAACCTGGAAAGCTAAATTGCCTCTGTGTCTCTGTCTATATATGTTGTGTGTCTATGGCATTGAATGTTTGCCATGTATGTATGCGTTGTGATCAGGCCTGAATCCCCTGTGGGGTGAGAAGGGCGGAATATAAATACTGTAAATAAATCTCTATATATATAATAAAAGACAATGTTTGTATGCAGAGGAAGGGAGGGAGGGCAGGCAGTGCATGTATGTGGCAGCGTTCTGATTGGCTGCCACTGTGGTATAATTTGCATGTGGTCTCTGATTGGCCAACCTCAACATTCCAACACTCTGAGGTAGCATAGAGGGAAAAGGCAACGGCCTGAGGCTGTCAGAAATGGTGATTGGTTGCCACTGCGGTGTTATTTGCATATAATTTCTGATTGGCCAGCCTCAACATTCTAACACTCTGAAGTGTTAGAATGAGAAGGGTGGAATATAAATACTGTAAATATAAATACTATAAATAAATTTCAAGTTCAGCTAGCTTGCCAGACAGACGGGTCACATGACGCAACCAACTACTCCTCCTCCCGCCCTCACCGTTTCCAATAAAGTCATGAAAGTGCAGAAACATTTTGAACACCCCTCGTATAAAAATATACAGAACAACTCCAAAAAACTTACCTGCATGTCTGAATTAGTGAAGCTGCAAGCTGACAGGTAGTTGGTATGCATGGCGACCGATTTCTTCTTGGCTGCCATATTCTCATTTTTTTCAAATGTGAGTGGGTACACAGAGCATTTGTTGTCTAGACCTCTGAAGTTAAAAAACAGTAACGGGAAGAAACCTTAAAAGCATTACTTTCATAAAACAACCAGAGTAATATGAATCACAGTGTTCGTCACCTCTCTTCCAAATGGTGGGCTCCCCATCTTCATAATAATAATAATAATAATAATAATAATAATAATAAACTTTATTTATACCCTGCCACCATCTCCCCGATGGGGACTCCTTACTCACTTAGGAACTTTAGGGTAGAGAATTGGGTAAGTTCCTGTCTTGAAATGAAATTCCTATGGTACCTCAGGGATTCTAAGATTTATGGCCCAAAAAAGGGATCAGTTTATTTATTTATTTATCTGCTATATTTATATACTGCCTTTCTCAGCCAATCGGCGACTCAAGGCGGTTTCCAACAAATCAGTATACATAAAACATAATATAGATAAAAAACATTAAACAGTATAAAACATCACAAAAGCAGTAAAAACAACCTCATCAGCGTCTCATTATTCTCAAGCATTGTCCAGTTCCATTGTCAGGTCATTCGATTTCCTYTATTAGCTACTCTGTATTTGTAAATGCTTGCTTGAATGGCCACGTTTTAACTTGCCTCCAAAACGTCAAAAAGGAGGGAGCAGATCTGATCTCCCTAGYGAGGACGTTCCATAGCCGAAGGGCCACCACTGAGAAGGCCCTGTCTCTCGTCCCCYCCAAACGTGTTTGTGACGAAGGCGGGACCGAAAGCAGGGCCTCCCCAGATGATCTTAAAGTCCTCAGTGGTTCATAAGGGGAGATACGTTCYGACAGGTAAGTTGGGCCAGAACCATTTAGGGCTTTATAGGCCAAAGCCAGCACTTTGAATTGGGCCCAGTAGCAAACTGGTAGCCAGTGGAGCAGGGGTCTAGGATGCATGTGGTCACTCTCATTCCTCCAAGTATCTTGTCCACATTTCACCAATTGAAATGAATCCATCAAAGCAGATGCTCGTGTTACATTCTCAGAGACTGCCATTAACATGGTGTCCAGAACAGAATGGATCAAAGCAACTTTGTCCACGAAAAACCGAGTAAATGCTTCACAGTGGGCTATTGAGTTGTCAGTGTTCCCATCCTAAGTGTTGGGATTTAATAGGCCTCCGACAACTCAAAACAGCTCCGCCGGACAGTTCTTAGCGGACGCAATATTGGCCGCAAAGAAAGATTTCTTTGCAGCTTTTATTTCTGCAGCATATGCTAGAAAGGCCACAAACCGTGTTTGATTTGGCTCGCTCGGATCCAAATGCCACACACCCTCTAGTTCCCTCTTCCTTTGCTTACCCCCAATAATACAATGCGACCTTCCTCTCATTTTCTCACAAGCACGGTTGGTGTGGACGAGAGAGAGGGCCTTCTCGGTGGTGGTCCCCCATCTCTGGAACGCCCTTCCAAAGGAAATAAGACAGGCCCCATTCCTCCCCTCCTTTTGTAAGAGCTTGAAGACCTGGTGGTTTCAACAAGCCTTTGAGAATGGCCAGTTCTAGCTCAGCCCCTGACATTGTTGAATATGGCCTTCTACTTCCTATTTAGTTATTTATTTTATTTTATTTATTTCGGGTATTTTTACCCCGCCCTTCTCAACCCCGGGGGGGGGGGGACTCAGGGCGGCTTCCAGCCGGCACATATTCAATGTCTACAATTCAACACAGTACAATACACAACAAACAGTAATTATAAATAATTAAAACATTAGGTTAATACAATAAAATCGACTAGAAAAGAAGCCAGCCTGGTGGCCATCGTTTTGCCGAGTTTTGTAATTAGTGATTCCATTCAGCTTATCATAATCTCTTGTCGTCATTGTCCTCGTCAGTCTGCCAGATTACCCAAAGGCCTGGTCCCATATCCATGTTTTTATTTCCTCCTAAAAGAGAGGAGGGATGACGATGATCTAATTTCCCCGGGGAGTGAATTCCACAGGCGGGGGGCCACAACTGAGAAGGCCCTGTCCCTCGTCCCCGCAAGTCTCGTTTGTGACAAGGGCAGGTCCGAGAACAGGGCCTCTTCAGGAGATCTTAAATTCCTAGGCAGGATGTAGAAGGAGATACCTTCGGAGAGGTATGCTGGTCCGGAGCCGTATAGGGTTTTATAGGTCAAGACCAACACTTTGAATTGTGCTTGGAACTGGATCGGCAGCCAGTGGAGCTGACATAACAGAGGGGTGGTATGCTCCCTGCAAGATGCTCGGGTGAGTAGTCTAGCTGCCGCCCGTTGGACTAGTTGAAGTTTCCGAACAGTCTTCAAAGGCAGCCCCATGTAGAGAACGTTGCAGTAGTCTATACGGGATGTAATGAGAGCGTGGACCACTGTGGCCACATCAGACTTCCCAACGTACGCAGCTGGCACACAAGTTTTAATTGTGCAAAAGCTCTCCTGAATGGCAACTATTAATCAGAGGTATAATGGTGGTATTACCAACTACTATTCTTCCTCCTTCTCGTAAGCCAGTGAGCAAAGGTATGTCTTCCACTTTTCTTAAAAGCAGGGAGGGAGGGGGCCATCTTTAACTCCTTAGGAAAGGAGTTCCAAAGGTGGGGGGCAGCCACAAAAAAGGCCCTGCCTTTCATTCCCACTAGCCATGCTTGGGATGGGGGCGGAAATGAGAGGAGGACCTCCTCTGATGATCACAGTGTCCGAGCTGGTCTATAGAGGGAGATGCAGTTTGTCAAATAGTCTAGACCTCGGCCGTTTAGGGCTTTAAAGGTAAGAACCAGCACTTTATATTTAGTTCGGAAGCAGACTGGCAGCCAGTGGAGCTGCCGCAACATGGGGGTGGTTCTCTCCTTGAATGGTGCTCCAGTTAGTAACCCAGCTGCCAATCTCTGCACTATTTGAAGCTTCTGAACTATCTCCAAAGGCAGCCCCATGTAGAGAGCATTGCAGTAGTCCTAACAGGACGTGACTAAGGCATGGACTACCATGGCCAAGTCAGGTGTCAGAAAGTATGGTGCACAAGACTAACGTTTGTTTTAATTAGTCAAAACAAAAAGATTCCATTTCCTTTATTGAAGATGCTTCCAACTTACCCACAAGCGATGGCGCATCCTGACGGGGCATAGGCACACGCCATCACCCAAGTACAAGGCATGGTCACGGCATGTTCCTGAAACACAAAGGATCCCTTCAATCTCCTGAGCCCATTTGACAATTACAGTAGAGGTTGTTGTAGGTTTTTCAGGCTGTACGGCCATGTTCTAGAAGCATTCGCTCCTGAAGTTTTGCCTGCATCTATGGCAAGCATCCTCAACCTCTGAGGATGTTTGCCATAGATGCAGGCAAAACGTCAAGAGAGAATGCTTCTAGAACATGGCCATATAGCCTGAAAAACCTACAACAACCCAGTAATTCCAGCCATGAATGACAATTAGAGTAGAGTCTCACTTTTCCAACGTAGACAGGTCGGCAGAACGTTGGATAAGTGAAAATGTTGGATAATAATAATAATTAGGGGGACTTGGTGCGGCTTACATGAGGCCACACCCACCAGTACAGTACACACAATATAACACAAAAACATAACAAAACCAGAAAATAAAATACATAAAATGCAAAACCAATATAATAAGCGACAATGAGGAGGGACTAAGGAAAAGCCTATTAAATAAGATTTACTGTATATACTCGAGTATAAGCCTAGTTTTTCAGCCCCTTTTTAGGCTGAAAAAGCTCCCCTCGGCTTATACTCGAGTCAAGGTTATTTATTCTTTTACTCTGTTATTGGTATATTATTACTACATTTATTATTTTACTCATTTATTATATTTACATTATTTTGCTCTATTATTATTCTATTTATTATTTTGCTCTAGTATTATTATTACATTTACAGTATTTTACCCTATTATTATTATTATTACATTTATTAATTTAATCTAATTATTATTATTATTACATTTACAGTATGTTACCCTATTACTACTGCATTTATTATTTTACTCTATTATTACTGTTTTTATTTCATTATTTTACTCTATTATTTTTATTATATTTATTATTTTAATAATAAGTACATTTACATTGAAGGAGGTTAGAATAATGGTTTAATAAGAGTTGGACAGTCTTATCTTAAATTACAGTTTTATGTAAATATTCAGAAACATTTAGCCTATCGATGCCTCAATTAATGTAATTTTATTGGTATCTATTTTTATTTTGAAATTGACCTGTAAATGCTGCATTTCCCACCCCTGGCTTATACTTGAGTCAAGGTTATTTATTATTTTACTTTGTTGTTGTTATTGTTGTTGTTGTTTTACTTTATTATTGTTGTTATTACATTTATTATTTTACTCTATTATTGTTATTATTACATTTATTATTTTACTCTATTATTATTATTACTATTATTATTATTTCACTCTATTTATTATTATTACTATTATTATTTTACTCCATTATTGTTATTATTACATATTTTATTTTACTGTATTGTTATTATTACATTTATTATTTTACTCTATTATTATTATTATTATTATTATTACTATTATGATTTTACTCTACTTATTATTATTGGAATAATACGCAAGCATATTTACATTGAAAGAGGTTAGAATGATGGTTGAATCAGAACTGGACAGTCTTATCTTAAATTACAGTTTTATGTAAATATTCAGAAACATTTAGCCTATTGATGCCCCAATTAATGTAATTTTATTGGTATCTATTTTCTATTTTGAAATTAACCCATAGCGGATGCATTTCCCACCCTCGGCTTATACTTGAGTCAATACATTTTCCCAGTTTTTTGTGATAAAATTAGGTGCCTCGGCTTATATTCGGGTCGGCTTATACTCAAGTATATACGGTACATTATGATTTTACAAATTAGGCACCAAAGCATCATGTTTTACAACAAATCAACAGAAAAAACAGTTCAATATACGATAACGCTATGTAGTAACTACTGTATTTACGAATTTAGCACCAAAACATCGCAATGCATTGGAACCGGGCGGGAGGCAAAGTGCATTGGATAATACAGAACGTTGGATGAGCGAAGGTTGGAGAAGCAAGACTCTACTGTATATCAAATACATCAATTCTGCCTCAAAGGACATGTTCTGCCAAAGAGCTCACCTTATTGGTAGTGAAGCCATCCCAAACAATCACCTTCCCATCCTATAGTAAGGGGGGGAAAGAAGGACACATGAATTTCCGAAGCAAAGGAGAGCTTATCAAAAATTAAAGAACAAGCTGGCCTTGGAACACATGTTCAGACCAGGAAAAGGTTTCTGGCATCAGAAGCATCTTCATGGTCCAAACCAGAGATGTGGGAGAGGATGCCCTCTTGGACTACAATTCTCAGAAACCCCCATAAAACATTGCCATGGAGCTCTGGTACTTTCATAGAATCCTAGAGTTGGAGGAGACCTGGTGGACCATCATCCAGTCCAACCCCATTCTGCCAAGAAGCAGGAATATTGCATTCAAAGCACCCTCGACAGATGGCCATCCAGCCTCTACTTCAAAGCCTCCAAAGGAGGAGCCTCCACCACACTCCGGGGTAGAGAGTTCCACTGCTGAACAGCTCTCACAGTTAGAAAGTTCATCCATCCATCTATCTATGGATAGTATAGGGAAGAGTTACCACCCCTACAGAATCCTAAAGTTGGAGGAGACCTGGAAGGCCGTCATCCAGTCCAACCTCATTCTGCCAAGAAGCAGGGAAATTGCATTCAAAGCACCCTGACAGATGACCATCCAGCCTCTGTTTAAAAGCCTCCAAAGAAGGAGCCTCCACCACACTCTGGGGCAGAGAGTTCCACTGCTGAACAGCTTCCTAAAGTTCAGGTGGAACCTCCTTTCTTTAGTTTGAAGCCATTGCTCCGTGTCCTAGTCTCCAGGGCAGCAGGAAAGAAGCTTGCTCCCTCCTCCCTATGACTTTCCCTCACATATTTATACATGGCCCTCCATCATGTCTCCTCTCAGCCTTCTCTTCTTCAGGCTAAACCTGCCTAGCTCTTTAAGCCGCTCCTCATAGGGCTTGTTCTCCAAACCTTTGATCTGCTCCCTCCTCCCTATGACTTCCTCTCACATATTTGTACATGGCTCTCATCATGTCTCCTCTCAGCCTTCTCTTTTTCAGGATAAACATGCCCAGCTCTTTAAGCCGCTCCTCATAGGGCTTGTTCTCCAAACCTTTGATCTGCTTCCTCCTCCCTATGACTTTCTCTCACATATTTGTACATGGCTCTCATCATGTCTCCTCTCAGCCTTCTCTTTTTCAGGATAAACATGCCCAGCTCTTTAAGCCACTCCTCATAGGGCTTGTTCTCCATACCCTTGATCGTTTTAGTCACCCTCCTTTGGACACATTCCAGCTTGTCAATATCTCCCTTCAATTGTGGTGCCCAGAATTGGACTCAGTGATTCCAGGTGTGGTCTGACCAATAGGCTTGTTTAATCCCAAAAAAAAAAATTGGTTCAAAACACATTTGTGATATAGGGGCGCTGGTGGTTCAGTTCTAAAGTCCATTCCGATTTTCACAGAAAAAAATGTTCAAACCTTTTCAAAACTTCCAAATCCTTCCTTAATGGTTTGAAAGTATTATTTCCTGTTTCATTGGGTGGTCTTTACTTTGAAAATAGTTGTTTTACTCCAGAAGTGGGGGGGGGGGGGGAAGAAAGTCAGCCACTCGGTTTTAAAATGCTTCCCAGGCTTGAGCCGAGGCCAGGGACCAGAAGCGGGAAACACTGAATAATTTCCGACTCACTTACTGCCTCGTAACAGAAATATCAGAAAAAGCTTCAGAAGGGCAAAGGGACTTCCGGTTTCCTTAAAAACTTCAAAATCGCTTCAAAAAGCAAATCTTTCCAAATTTATTCCAAATTACGAAGATTTGGACCGAACCTAACCATGCCTACTGACCAAGGCAGAAGAGAGAATGGGGAGCATTACTTCCCTAGATCTAGACACTATGCTCCTATTAATGCAGGCCAAAATCCCATTGGCTTTTTTTGCCGCCACATCACATTGTTGGCTCATGTTTAACTTGTTGTCCACGAGGACTCCAAGATCTTTTTCACACGTACTGCTCTCGAGCCAGGCATCGTCCCCCATTCTGTATCGTTGCATTTCATTTTTTTCTGCTTAAGTGGAGTATCTTGCATTTGTCCAGATGGAACTTCATTTTGTTAGTTTAGTCTCTAATCTGTCAAGATCGTTTTGAATCCTGCTCCTCTCCTCTGGAGTATTGGCTCTCCCTCCCAATTTGGTGTCGTCTGCAAACTTGATGATCCTGCCTTCTAACCCTTCATCTAAGTCATGAATGAAGATCCTGAGTAGGACCGGGCCCAGGAGGGAACCCTGCTGATAGCACTCCACTCGTCACTTCTTTCCAGGGTGAAGAGAAAGCCTTTGGGAGAAGCACCCTCTGGGTTCGTCCATTTAACCAATTACAGATCCACCTCACCGTAGTTTTGCCTAGCCCACATTGGACTAGTTTCCTTGCCAGAAGGTCATGGAGGACCTTGTCGAAGAAGGCCTTACTGGAATCCAGGTACGCTCCATCTATGGCATTATGCTTCATGTTCTTTGCCTTTGGACTTTGGAAACTCTGCCTTTACATTTAAGACCCTGTTTGACTATTGAACTCTTGCAACTTTGCTTTTGTGTTTAAGACTTTGCCTTTTCTTTAATAAACGACAAAACCTACAGCCTTGGTGTGTGTGGTGTTCTGAGCAAGGTGAATCTATCCTGAGGTGCGACACCCATCATCTCTCTAATCTGTGAAGATCATTTTGAATTCTTCTCCTGTCTTCTGGAGTGTTGGCTCTCCCTCCCAATTTGGTGTTGTCTGCAAACATTTGAACCCTTCCTCTAAGGCAGTGATGAACAACCTTTTGCACTTGGTGTGTCAAAATATGCCAAAAACCTGAGAATAACTTGGGTGGGGTGTCACTTCGAGAGAGAAAAACATAATTTTGCAATATTTATAGTTTAAATAAGAAAAATGTATACTCCATGCTGAGTTATGGAGTGAACAATGCTCAAACGAGCAGATGTTAAATTTGTAGAGCCTTTTACAAATTTAAGGATGGAATTAGATTGGCTCTTATAAGGTGCACTTCTCCGTGTCATCAAAAATAACCATGTGTGTCACTGCTGACACGCGTGTCATAGGTTCACCATCACAGCTCTAAGGCATTAGATGAAGGGTTTCATACAAAACTCTACTCCGATTCCACCATCCCAACGTACCCATAGCCAAGCTTTCTCTCTGTAGCCTCACCAAGGAAATGGGAAGCTTCTTCAAAGATCACTGTTGGACCTCTTCTCCTTCCCTCCCCCTGAATGGCTAAGTCGTCTTGTCAAGAACCTCTTTACCTGGGAAGAGCTGACGATTCTTCTTTTATCTTTGCACCAGTCCATGCAGAGGACTTTATTGCCATGGCCTTTCAACGTCCTTCGCGTCTTCATCACAAACTGACCCAACGCCTCCACTCGCTCTGCAACCTGATGAACTGTATGAAAGTCAACACAGGAAGTGACCACCAGCCGGCACAAACGCAGTCAGACTCATATAGGGCTCAATGGGAGCAGAGCTGCCCAACTGGCCTCTCCCTACAAGGACCTAAGTTAGAACTGTTTACCTAAAGTTCAGAGTAGACTTTTGTGAAGAGAGACAAGTCTGAAATGCACAATTTGTGGTTCTTCACAGATTCCTGGACTGTAACTCCCATCCATCTCAATCAGAATAGCCAATATATAGAGCAGTGGTTCTCAACCTGGGGGTCGGGACCCCTGGGGGGTCATGAGGGGGTCTCAGAGGCGTCACCAGAACAGCTAACATCTAGAGCAGCGATTCTCAACCTGGGGGTCGGGACCCCGGGGGGGGGGTCGTGAGGAGGTGTCAGAGGGGTCACCAAAGAAAACACAGTATTTTCTGTTGGTCGTGGTGCTTCTGTTGGGAAGTTTGGCTCAATTCTATCATTGGTGGGGTTCAAAATGCTCCTTGATTGTAGGCGAACTATCAATCCCAGAAACTACAACTCCCAAATGTCAAGGTCTATTTTCCACCAACTCCAGCAGTGTTCACATTGGGGCATATTGAATATTTGTGCCAAGTTTGGTCCAGATCCATCATTGTTTGAGTCCACAGTACTCTCTGGATATAGGTGAACCACAACTCTAAAACTTAAGGTCAAACTTAGCATTAAGAACTTCAATGACCAACAGTAAAAACTGTAAAAGTTTGGTGGGCATTGACCTTGAGTTTGGGAGTTGTAGTTCACCTACATCTAGAGAACACTGTGGACTTAAACAATGATGGATCTAGACCAAAATTGGCACAAATACTCAATATGCCCAAATGTGAATACTGGTGTAATTTGGGAGAAATAGATCTTGACATTTGGGAATTGTAGTTGCTGGGATTTGTAGTTCACCTACAATCA
Source organism: Anolis sagrei ordinatus (assembly GCF_025583915.1). Lineage (NCBI taxonomy): Eukaryota > Metazoa > Chordata > Lepidosauria > Squamata > Anolidae > Anolis > Anolis sagrei. The sequence goes on from NW_026844367.1 coordinate 18,289,336, forward strand.
AAGAGCATTCTGAACCCCATCAACGATAGAATTGGGCCAAACTTCCCATACAGAAACCCCATGACCAACAGAAAATACTGCATTTTCTGATGGTCTTCAGCGACCCCTCTGACACCCCCTGGAGAAGGCACAACTTGCCCATCCCAATTGAAGGCCAAACGCCACTCCCCAAAGTCTGCTGGGCACCCCTTGCTTTTGGCTTCACTGACCGCTTGGCCATCTTCCTTGCTATTTTACTTTTTTTGGCAGGACTCCGGAACCCAGTAATGATGCCTTGCAAGCTTTTCTGGCCAAGGCTCAAACAACCCATTTCTGTCTCTTGATGTCTTACTCGGATGGATCATTAGTCTCCCAAACAGCATTGGAGGAAACTGCAAAAGCGGAGAAGAACCCTCTCATTCTGCAAAACATTAAGCCAAAAGGAAAGCGGCTGCTTGGCAAGGCCCAAAAGATGCTGGAAAACCATCATCCTCATCATTCAGGGCATGGATTCATATCCCATTTGCAGATCTGCTTAAAGGGGTTTGAGGGGCTTATGAGGCATGGGTGGGACAATACTTGTGCACGAATTTATCTCTCCAGATCGAAAGCAGAACTTGGAAAAAATACTATTTGAGTCCAAACTCCCAGCTAGCATAGCCTAGAGGGATGCTAGCTTGGAAATACTAGAAGCTGTAGTCCAAAAAGTAACTTCCCTCAATCCTTATTATTATTATTATTATTATTATTATTATTATTATTATTGTGGGTCCTTGTGATGATTGTTATTGATTTATGATATTATTATTATTATTTGAAACACAACATGATGAGTCCACAGCAGACACTCTATTACTATTATTATTATTATTATTATTATTATTATTATTATTATTATGGATCCTTGTGATGATTATTGATCTATGATATTATATTATGATTATGATTATTTTAAGCACAACAGGATGAGTCCACAGCAGACACTCTGTTTATTATTATTATTATTATTATTATTATTATTATTATTATTATTATTATTCTTTTGGGTCCTTGTGATTATTATTATAGATTTATGATATTATTATTATTATTATTATTATTATTATTATTGTTGTGGGTKCTTGTGATTATTATTATAGATTTATGATATTATATTATTATTATTATTATTATTATTATTATTTGAAACATAACAAGATGAGTCCACAGCAGACACTCTGTTTTATTTTAATTATTATAATAATTATTATATTTATTCTTCTGGGTCGTTGTGATTATGATYGATTTATGAATGCTGCAACACCTTAATACAGTTCCTCATGTTGTGGTGATCCCAACCATCACATTATTTTCATTGCTACTTCATAACTCTAATTTTTCTACTGTTATGAATCATAATGTAAATATCRGATATGRAGAATATATTTTCATTCAGTGGACCAAATTTGGCACAAATCTGAACAATGATGSATCTGGACCAATATTGGCACGAATACTGAATATGCCCAAATGTGAACACTGGTGGAGTTTGGGAAAAATAGACCTTGACATTTGGGATTTGTAGTTGCTGGGATTTATAGTTCACCTACAATCGAAGAGCATTCTGAACTCCACCAACAATGGAATTGAACCAAACTTGACACACAGAACTCCCATCACCAACAGAAAATACTGGAAGGGTTTGGTGGACACTGACCTTGTGTTTTAGAGTTGTAGTTCACCTACATTGATAGATAACTGTGGACTCAAACAATGATGGATCTAGACCAAAATTGGCACAAATACTCAATATGCCCGAATGTGAATACTACTCTAGTTTGGGGAAAATAGACCTTGACATTTGGAAGTTGTACTTGCTGGGATTTATAGTTCGCTTACAATCTAAGTGAATTCTGAACCCCACCAATGATAGAATTGGGCCAAACTTCCTACACAGAACTTCAATGACCAACAGAAAATGCTGTGTTTTCTGATGGTCTTTGACACCCCCTCGTGACCCCCCCCCCCAGGGGTCCCGACTCCCAGATTGAGAAACACTGCCTTATAGGGATGCTGGCTTGGAAATACTAGAAGCTGTAGTCCAAAAAAGTAACTTTTCCAAGCCCTTAGGGATATTGTGGCTTTTCCTCCTTGCCAAACCAGCACATCCTTTCCTATCAACATAATAATAATAATAATAATAATAATAATAATAATAATAATAATAATAATAATAATATGATTAAAAAGAAGCACAAACTGACCATGCTGTTTGGACCTGTGGGCCTTTGACTTCTATCTAAATGTATTTGCTTATTGTTTGTGTTTTCGGTTTTACTCTGTCGTAATTTGTTGTTTGGGTTTGGCCTTATGTAAGCTGCCCCGAGTCCCCATCGGAGAGATGGTGGCAGGATATAAATAAAGATTATTATTATTATTATTATTATTATTATTATTATTATTATTAAATACACTTTCAAGAAGAGTGAAAAATCTCGTGGCAATTGCAAGACTAATGATTGTATCGTAGCATAAAACCTCATGGAATATATAGTTCGTTTCATCAAATGACATGATACAATTTGTTGTGTCTATAAGGCAGAGGGGAACCAAGTTGCTAATCTATAAGATCTTAAAATTATTATTATTACTATTATTATTATTACTGCTCTATGTATTGCGGAGTCTACTTTGCACAGTGGTTCTCAACCTGTGGGTCGCCAGGTGTTTTGGCCTACAACTCCCAGAAGTCCCACCCAGTTTACCTGCTGTTTGGATTTCTGGGAGTTGAAAGCCAAAACATCTGGGGAGCCACAGGTTGAGAATCACTGATCTTGCAGGATCTTGAGCATTACTTCACTAGCTATATTAGGCATGGGCATACTTGGGCCCTCCAGGTGTTTTGTACTCCAACTCCCACAATTCCTGGAGGGCCCAAGTTTGCCCATATCTGTGCTATGCCATAATAGGGAAGAGTATTCAAAAATCACATTGGAGAAGGGGCAGCGCCCTTAGTTTGCCAGGCTTTATACTTACAGCAGGGGGAAGGGAGTCTCTCAAGATGCCACTCTATAATAGGGATGAGGCTCCAAAAACCTTACTGAGGGGAAAGGAGCAATGCCTTTATCTTACTCTGGCCCTGTAGTTACACTCCTGGACATTATTATTGTGGATTATTAAATTATTATTATTATTATTATTATTATTATATTTATTATGAGTCCTTGTGATTATTATGATATATTTATGATATATTCTTATTATATTTATTATTGTGGCTCCTTGTGATTATTATTATAGATTTATGACATATTTATTATTGTTTTTATTATTATTATATTTATTACTGTGGGTCCTTGTGATTGTTATTATAGATTTATGATATTTATATTATATTATTGTGGTTCCTTGTGTTTAGTATAATATATTTATGATATATTATTATTATTATTATTATTATTATTATTATTATTATTATTATTATGGGCCCTTGTGATTATTACTATATAATTTATGATATATTTATTATTCTGGATCCTTGATGGATTCGTTTCAATTGGTGAAGCCCGAGGATGTGGACAAGATACTTGGAGGAATGAGGCCTACTACGTCCATCCTAGACCCCTGCCCATCCTGGCTTCTGAAGGAGGCCAGAGGGGGATTGGCTGAGTGGGTAACGGTGGTGGTTAACGCCTCCCTTCGGGAAGGCAAGATTCCAGCGAGCTTAAAACAAGCTATCATAAAACCGCTGTTGAAAAAACCATCACTGGATCCCACTAGATTTGACAACTTTCGGCCAGTTTCCAATCTCCCCTTTTTGGGCAAAGTCATGGAAAGCGTAGTGGCCTCACAACTCCAGGTATTCTTGAGAGACACGGATTATCTGGATTCGGCACAGTCTGGTTTCAGACCGGGACATGGTACTGAGACGGTCTTGGTCGCCTTAGTGGATGATCTGCGCCGGGAGCTAGACAGGGGGAGTGTGTCCCTGTTGGTGCTCCTGGACCTCTCAGCGGCCTTCGATACCGTCGACCACGGTATCCTTCTGGGGCGTCTTGCGGAGATGGGCCTCGGGGGCACTGTTCTACAGTGGCTCCGGTCATTTCTGGAGGGTCGCACCCAGAAGGTGTTATTGGGGGACACCTGTTCAACGCCACAGCCTTTGACTTGTGGGGTTCCACAGGGCTCTATACTGTCCCCCATGCTGTTTAATATCTACATGAAGCCGCTGGGTGAGATCATCCAGAGTTTCGGGGTGCGGTGTCATCTGTACGCAGATGATGTCCAACTCTGTCACTCCTTTCCACCTGCTACTAAGGAGGCTGTCGAGGTCCTGAACCGGTGCCTGGCCGCTGTGACGGTCTGGATGAGGGCGAACAAATTGAAATTGAATCCAGACAAGACAGAGGTACTCCTGGTCAGTCGCAAGGCCGAACGGTATATAGGGTTACAGCCTGTGCTGGATGGGGCTTAAAGAGCTGGGCAGGTTCGCAGCTTGGGTGTGATCCTGGATTCATCGTTGAGCCTGGATCCCCAGGTTCCAGCGGTGACCAGGGGAGCATTTGCACAGCTCAGGCTCGTGCGCCAGCTGTGCCCGTACCTCGGGAAGTCTGACTTGGCCACGGTAGTACACGCTCTGGTCACATCCCGCCTTGACTACTGCAACGCTCTCTACGTGGGGCTGCCCTTGAAGACGGCCCGGAAGCTCCAGCTAGTCCAGCGCGCGGCAGCCATGTTACTAACAGGAGCGGGACGCAGGGAGCATACAACACCCTTGTTGTACCAGCTCCACTGGCTGCCGATCTGCTACCGGGCCCAATTCAAGGTGCTGGTGTTGGCCTACAAAGCCCTAAACGGTTCCGGCCCAAAATACCTGTCTGACCGCATCTCGGCCTATGAGCCCACGAGGACTTTGAGATTCCGGGGAGGCCCTTCTCTCGATCCCGCCTGCCTCACAGGCACGCCTGGCGGGGACGAGGGACAGGGCCTTCTCGGTGGTGGCCCCCCGGCTGTGGAACACCCTCCCTGTGGACATCAGACTGGCGCCCTCCCTTATGACATTCCGCAAGAGACTAAAGACGTGGTTGTTTGAGAAGGCGTTTGAGTAAATGCTGCAACAATTGGCAATGATGATTGGAACGGAACATGGATAACGAGATTTGGATTGTGATTCAATGATAAGACGTCACGAATGATTTAGTGTAATTGTATTATTGATAGTGATGTTGTTTATTGTTGTTTGTGATATTGCTTATGTTGCAAATTGTACCTGTTTTTATATGTTGTACACCGCCGTGAGTCGCCCTAGGGCTGAGAACGGCGGTCTACAAGTGCAGTAAATAAATAAATAAATAAATAAATAATTATTATTATTATAGATTTAGGATATATTATAATTATTATATTTATTATTGTGGGTCCTTGCGATTATTATTATAGATTTATGATATATTTATTATTATTATTATTATTATTATTATTATTATTATTATTATTATTATTATTATTATGGGTCCTTGCAATTATTATTATAGATGTATGATATATTTT
>NW_026844367.1:18299843-18451893 GCF_025583915.1 Anolis sagrei ordinatus
CGAGTGCAGCATTTTTCCGTGCAAATTTGGGATTTCTTTTACATTACAGTGGCCCCTGGTATCCACTGGGGTTTGCTTCCAATTATTATTATTATTATTATTATTATTATTATTATATTGAGTATTTGTGCCAAGTTTGGTCCAGATCCACCATTGCGTGAGTTCACAGTGCTCTCTGGATATAGGTGAACTACAACTCCCAAACTCAAGGTCAATGCCCATCAAACCCTTCCAGTGTTTTCCATTGGTCATGGGAGCCAAGTTTGGTTCAAATCCATCGCTGGTGGAGTTCAGAATGCTCTTTGATTATAAGTGAACTATAAATCCCAGCAATTACAACTCCCAAATTACAAAATCAATCCTCCCCCAACCCCACTAGCATTCACATTTGGGTGTATTGGGTATTTGTGCCCAGTTTGGTCCAGTGAATGAAAATGCATCCTGCATATCAGATATTTACATTATGATTTATAACAGTAGTAAAATGACTGTTATGAAGTAGCAACGAAAACAATATTATGGTTGGGGGTCACCACAACATGAGGGTCTGTATTAAGGGGTCACGGCATTAGGAAGGTTGAGAAACACTGGTTTAAATATTTAAAACATTCAAAGGAGATTGCAAGATATATTCCACCCTCCCCGCAATGAAAATAGATGCTGTCCCATACCATTCCCACACATAGTGAGCAGTAGCTGAGTTTCTCATTTTTGCGGTAAATCTCTCGGAGGGCCCGGTTTTGGGCACATTTGTCGCATGGGCCAAACACATTGGCCAAAAAAGTCTGGTCACACATCTTTGCGAAGTGCTGGAGCTGGAAGAGAGAGAGGGAGAGAGAGAAAAGAGAATGAAAGCAGGTGGATGCTAGACGTGAGGCACAAAGCTTTTGCATTTTAAACAGCACCAGCACTAACAATTTAAAGGTCCAGCAAATTGTTATTTGCTTCGTTGTGTTTTAACTGTCAAGGATGTGAAGGACTACTTGCAGTTCTGCAAAAATAACATAACCAGCTTGAGGTTAAAATTACACCCCAGGTGAAAAATGTCTTGACCTAGCGCTGCCTTTCAAGCGTCTTAAAGAATCTGCAACTCCTGCAGGCAGGGTAAACGCCGCTCTTTGAATGCAGGAAAATTCTGAATTCCTGCCACTTGTGTTCAAGATGCCTAAAGACAACCGCCAATTATGGTACAATTGATTATTACAACTTTGTTGTTTGTTGCCTTCACGTAGTTCCAGCTCACGGCTTCCCTAAGGTAACCATTTCAGAGTTTTCTGGCAAGCTTTGTTCAGAGGAAGTTTGCCATCTCTGAGGCTAAAAGAAGCCAAAAGGCCCAGGAGCAGAGAGTGGGTTTCAGTGGCCAAGAAGGGATTCAAACCGTGGTCTCCCACAGACTTAGAACTAACGCAATATGAACTATGAGGATTATCCAGAAAGTTTAAATAAATCCAGAAAGGATTTTTTTAAAATATAAAGAATGAATGTATTCTAATAACACTTACATAGATTGTAGTCTAGGTATTACATTATTTTCCCACATAATCACCATTCAGTTCAATATATTTTGTCTTTTGTGGGATGAGTTTTTGATGCCTGTGTCACAGAAGTTTCCCTCCACATTTTTCAGCCAGTTCGTCACTTCGATTTTCACTTCCTCGGCATCGGAAAAGTGTTTTCCACCACGCTGTTCCTTCAATTTAGTGAACAGACTCACTGGGTGTGAGATCAGGGTGGCTTAAAACATCCCAACCAAACGAAGTCAACAACTCTTGTGTTGCATGAGCCGTGTGCGGACGGGCATTGTCATAACTCCCACTGGCAGCATCCCACGGCATTTGTTTTGGACGGCTCTGTGAATTTTCATCATGGTCTCACAATATATTCCGTACCCATTTTCTCCCATGCTGTCTTGACATTACGTCCTCTCCATAAACTGAAATGATTTTGCGATGCATCACAGCTGCGTTTATGCCCTTAGCTTTTAGGTATTACAGCGCAAACTTCGCACTTGGAGGGAAATGGAACGAGGACGCTAATCTCTAACCTTTACCACAAAGTTAGTCGATGAGCTACTGACAACTGTCACTGCTCGTTCTCTTCCGCTGGCTTCCCACTACACAGCAGTGATACCAATTTCCCCCAAGAAAATTCCCCATGAGGATTAACGTGCCTTGTAACCTTACTTTCCGGATAACATTCAAACTTTGAAGGCCATGTTTAAATGCACTTGGAGGGAAACAGAATGAGAATGCTCATCTCTAACCTTTACCACAATGTCAGTCATTGAGCTACTGACGACTGGCACTGCTTGTTCTCTTCCGCTGGCTTCCCGCTATACCAATTTCCCCCAAGAAAATTCCCCATGGAGTTAACATGCCTTGTAATCTTACTTTCCAGATAACCCTCGTACTTTAAAGGCCGTGTTTCAATGTACTTGGAGAGAAACAGAATGAGGATGCTCATCTCTAACCTTTACCACAATGCCAGTCATTGTGCTACTGACGACTGGCACCACTCGTTCTCTTCCGCTGGCTTCCCACTACGTGGCAGTGATACCAACTTCCCACAAGAAAATTCCTCATGAGAGCTAATGTGCCTTGTAACCTTACTTTCCGGATAACACTCATACTTTAAAGGCCGTGTTTAAATGCACTTGGAGGGAAACGGAATGAGGATGCTCATCTCTAACCTTTACCACAACGTCAGTCGATGAGCTACTGACAACTGGCACTGCTCGTTCTCTTCCGCTGGCTTCCCGCTATACCAATTTCCCCCAAGAAAATTCCCCATGGAGTTAACGTGCCTTGTAACCTTACTTTCCAGATAACACTCGTACTTTAAAGGCCATGTTTCGATGCAATGTAATCCTGGGAATTACAGTTTGGTGAGGCATAGCACTCTTTGGCAGAGAAGGATAAAGGCCTTGTAAAATGTAAACACATTGTTCTGTAGCATTTTTAAAACATTGCCTTTCTTACAAATTGGGTAATTGGTGGTGGTTTGGGGGGGCGGGTTGTAGGTTTTTTGGGCTGTATGGCTATGTTCTAGAAGCATTCTCTCCTGACATTACGCCTGCATCTGTGGCAGGCATCCTCAGAAGTTGTGAGATCTGAGTGGTTTTTTTCCCTTGCATGTAAATGCAGGTATAATTCACTTTGGGTGCTTAAAATATATTAATGGATATAAAATTATTTGAGTCTAAATGTAAATTCTTTGCACTACGTTTTATTTGGCAGATCAGGCTTCTAAGCAAAAAGGAAAAACAAATTAAATCCCACAAGTCTGTCCATCCCTGAGGCATATTGATAATCCCTGATCTTTGATCCAAAGAGCGTAAGTCATATCATAAGACTCCCAACGAGGAATAAGAATCTGATACTTCATTGTTGTTGTTCATTCGTTCACTCGTTTCCGACTCTTTGTGATCTCATGGACCATCCCAGGTCAGAGCTCCCTGTCGGCCATCACCAACCCCAGCTCTTTCAAGGTCAATCCAGTCACTTCAAGGATGCCATCCATCCATCTTGCCCTTGGTTGGCCCCTCTTCCTTTTTCCTTCCATTTTCCCCAGCGTCATAGTCTTCTCTAAGCTTTCCTTTCTTCTCATGATGTGGCCGAAGTACTTCATCTTGGCCTCTACTATCCTTCCCTCCAATGAGCAGTCAGGTTTTATTTCCTGAAGTATGGACTGGTTGGATCTTTTAGCGGTCCAAGGCACTCTCAGAACTTTCCTGGAGTACCACAGTTCAAAAGCATCTCTCTTCCTTCACTCAGTCTTCCTTATGGTCCAGCTCTCACATCCGTAGGTGACTATGGGAAATACTATTGCTTTCACTATGTGGATCTTCGTTGCCAGTGTGATGTCTCTACTCTTCACTATTTGGTCGAGATTGGTCCTTGCTCTCCTCCCAAGAAGTAAGTGTCTCCTGATTTCCTGGCTGCAGTCTGCGTCTGCACTCATCTTCCCACCTAGAAATACAAAGTCTGTTGCTGCCTCCACGTTTTCTCCCTCTATTTCCCAGTTGTCAATCATTCTTGTTGCCATAATCTTGTTTTGTTATGTTTAGCTGCAACCCAGCGTTTGCGCTTTCTTCTTTTGCCTTGATTAGAAGGCTCCTCAGCTCCTCCTTGCTTTCGGCCATCAAAGTGGTGTTATCTGCATATCTAAGGTTGCTAATGTTTCTTCCAGCAATTTTCACCCCAGCCTTGCCTTCGTCAAGCCCTGCACATCGCATGATGTCTTCTACATACAAGTTGAATAGGTTGGGGAAGAGTGGACAACCCTGCTGTGCATCTTTCCCAATCTTGAACCAGTCTGTTGTTCCGTGGTCAGTTCTTCCTGTTGCTACTTGGTCCTTATACAGATCCCTCAGGGGAGAGACAAGGTGATTTGGTATGCACATACCACCAAGAAGTTGCCTCAATGTATTATGATCCACACAGTCAAAGGCTTTAGAATAGTCAATGAAACAGAAATAGATGTTTTTCTGAAACTCCCTGCCTTTCTCCATTCTCCAGCATCTGGATATTGGCAATATCCTACAAAGCCCTGAATGGTTTGGGACCAGCCTACCTGCATGACCGTATCTCCGTCTACGAACTCACGCGTTCACTACGTTCATCTGGAGAGGCCCTGCTTATGATCCCGCCTGCGCCGCAAGCGTGCTTGGTGGGGACACGAGACAGGGCCTTTTCCGTGGTGGCCCCCCATCTCTGGAACACCCTCCCCAAAGATCTTAGACAGGCCCTAACATTGGCAGAAAGAACTTGAAGACCTGGCTGTTCCGATGTGCCTTCCCCAATTAGGAAATCTCCAATACCAAGTCCCAGAAGCACCTTATTAGAATTAAGATTGCCGCACACTGCACACTGCACTTGTTCTATAATCCTTACATATCACCTGTCACATCAGCACTTTTAATCCTGTACCCTTTACTCTGGCCCGGCCCAGTTTTATAGTGTCTTGATGTATTGTTTGTTGTTTTGTTGTTTTAATATTGCTTTAATTGTTTTTAATTTGCTTTAGGTGTTGTATTGTTATGTTGTGTTTTGAGGCCTTGGCCTTTGTAAGCCGCATCGAGTCCTTTGGGAGATGCTAGCGGGGTACAAATAAAGTTAATAATAATAATAATAATAATAATAATAATAATAATAATAATATGGTCTCTGGTTCCTCTGCCTTTTCTAAACCCAGCTTGTCCATCTGGCAACTCTCGCTCCATGTATTGCTTGAGTCTTCCTTGCAGGATCTTGAGCATTCCCTTCCAGGCATGAGAAACAAAAGCCACTATACGGAAGTTTGAGCATTCTTTAGCATTTCCCTTTGTTGGTACGGGGATAAAAGTTGATTCATCTGGGGAGGCCCTTCTTTTGCCCCTGCCAGCTTCACAAGCTCGTCTGGTAAGCACAAGGGAGAGAGCTTTCTCCTCTGCGGCCCCCTGACTTTGGAACTCACTAGCTAGAGAAATTAGGGAAGCCCCTACCCTAGAAACCTTTAAAAAGGACCTTAAAACCTGGCTCTTTGGAGTAGGTATACAATCCCAGACTACTGCTTAGCCTCAATGTTCTGTCATTGGTGTATGTGTCGTCCCCCCACCCCCCGTGGGAAAGCTTGATTCCACAACCCCTGCTATAATGAGCCTTCCTCCGCAAATAATCTGTCTCTTTTTTATCTTGCCTGAGTTTTAAAATAATAATAATAATAATAAAACTTCATTTGTACCCTGCTACCATCTCCCCAAGGGACTCGGTGCAGCTTACATGAGGCCAAGCCTGCAGTACATCAATAAAACGAAAGCAGTAACAAAATAATCAATACAAAACAGTAAAATAAATCTCAAAACAAAAATAAACAATAAACAATAACAATGAACAATAACATACAAGCATTTAAAAGTTTTAATTAGTCTCTCTTTTAATCATTACATGTAGCCCGTCCATTGTTATTGTGATTGAGTCTATTGTAATTTTATATTGTTATATATTTACATGTTTATTTTATTATGATGTTGTTGTTTACTGTTTGCATTTTTGGTTGTGTTTTGGTTTTATTTTATTGTAATTTGTTGTTCAGGCTTGGCCTCATTTAAGCCGCTCTGAGTCCCCACTAGAGAGACAGTGGTGGGGTCTAAATACAGTATTTTTCCGGCCCAAGATACCTATCCGACCGCATCTCGACCTACGAGCCCACCAGGACTTTGAGATCTTCCGGAGAGGCCCTGCTCTCGATCCCGCCTGCTTCACAAGCACGGCTGGCGGGGACGAGAGATAGGGCCTTCTCGGTGGTGGCTCCTCGGCTGTGGAACACCCTTCCTGTGGACATTAGACTGGCTTCTTCCCTGATGATATTCCACAGGAAATTAAAGACTTGGTTGTTCAAGAAGGCGTTCGAACAAGAAGTGCAATGATTGGTAATGACTATAGGAATGGAACAACGGAAAATGATATTGGATTGTGGTTTGGACGATGAGACAATGCTGAATGGTTTTCGTAGTAATGACAATGTTTTGTATAATGCTTTTTGTATAATGTTTTTGTATAATGGATTGTGAATTGTTTTTATACTGTGTTTTGAATTTTGTTCTTCCTATGTTGTACACTGCTGTGAGTCGCGGTATATAATCAAAGTAAATAAATAAATAAATAAATAAATAATAATAATAATAATAATTATTATTATTATTATTATTATATTTTTCCAGTCTGAAGGCCATACTTGTGTTTTCTATATTTGCTGGCTTATGGCATGCATCATCTTTCAGGATTTTAAACAGTTCATCTGGGATACTTCATTACACAAAATTCAAGAAAGCAGTCACTTTGTTACCTCGATCAAAGAAGACACAGCTCTGAGTTGTCAAAACCTCAGTAACAATTTATCTATAGTAAACATATTTTAAGTATTTATGCTAAATAATAAACAATATAACAATCATCTCAATATTTCTCTATGGCTTCTAGATATGTTTGATATTAATAGTATTTTAAATGCTCCTTACCTTCTTTTTTCAGAGCAAAGACTTCAAGATGCCAGGATGGCAAGCAACTGACCAGCTTCAACTGGACACATAAGAAGACAATCCTAATGCTGTGATAATCGGCTTAGACAGTCAGAAGGCACACGCCTGGGTTTTGTATTGCAACACCTTTCCTGCTGCTGGTTTATGGTTCCACAGAAGGGAATATTTTTTTTCTCAAGCCATGGAAGAAGCTGTCATGGGTGATAGAAAAAAGTTTTAGAGTTGTAGTTCACCTATCTCCAGAGAGCACCGCAGACTCACACAATGATGGATCTTGACCAAACTTGGCATGAATACTCCATATGCCCAAATGTGAGGACTGGTGGAGTTTGGGGAAAATAGACCTTGATATTTGGGAGTTGTAGTTTCTCTTGGTCCCAAGGTCAATGATAGAAAAAAATAATCCAGGAAGAGCAGTCCATAACATTGTGCCCAGTTTGAAGTTTGGGTATTGGCAGAAAAAAATTTAATGTAAAGATGGAGGATGCCTGGCTTGACAACAATATGTGTGGAAAAGATCTTGGAGTCCTCGTGGACAACAAGTTAAACATGAGCCAACAATGGGTTGTTGTAGGTTTTTTCGGGCTATATGGCCATGTTCTAGAGCAGTGTTTCTCAACCTGGGGGTCGGGACCCCTGGGGGGATCACAAGGGGGTATCAGAGGGCAGAGGCGGCCCTAGGTAATTTTCAACGGTAAGCAAACAGTATTTTGGCGCCCCCCCCCCCCAACCAATCACTGATATATATTTTCTGTTCATGTGTGCCATATTTGGTTCAATTCCATCATTGGTGGAAATCAGAATGCTCTTTGATTGTAGGTGAACTATACATCCCAGTAACTACAACTTGCATATGTCAAGGTCTATTTTCCCCCAAGAGCGCCTCAAGAGCGCCCCTGGGCAAAATCCAACTCCACTGCAAATGCTTACTTTGGTAATGGGTTGAGCCACCCCTGCAGAGGGGTCCCCAAAGACCATCAGAATATACAATATTTCCTGTTGGTCATGGGGTTCTGTGTGGGAAGTTTGGCCCAATTCTATCATTGGTGCGGTTCAGAATGCTCTTTGATTTTAGGTGAACTATAAATCCCAGCAACTACAACTCCCAAATGTCAAGGTCTATTTTCCCCAAACCCCACCAGAGTTCACATTTGCACATATTGAGTGTCTGTGCCAAGTTTGGTCCAGATCCATCATTGTTTGAGTCCACAGTGCTCTCTGGATTTAGGTGAACTACAACTCTAAAACTTAAGGTCAATGCCCACCAAGCCATTCTAGCATTTTCTGTTGGTCATGGGAGTTCTATGTGGCCAGGTCTGATTCCATTCCTTCGTTGGTGTTCAGAATGCTCTTTGATTGTAGGCGAACTATAGATCCCAGCAACTACAACTCCCAAATGACAACATCAATCTCCCCCAACCCCACCAGTATTCAAATTTGGTCCAGTGAACGAAAATCCATCCTGCATATCAGATATTTACATTACGATTCATAACAGTAGTGAAATTACAGTTATAAAGTAGCAACAAAAATAATGTTATGGTTGGGGGTCACCACAACATAAGAAACTGTATTAAGGGGTCGTGGCATTAGGAAGATTGAGAACCACTGTTCTAGAGGCATTCTCTCCTGAAGTTTCGCCTGCATCTATGGCAAGCATCCTCAGAGGTAGTCGAAGTCTGTTGGAACTAGGAAAATGGGTTTATATATCTGTGGAATGACCAGGGTGGGACAAAGAACTCTTGTCTGTTGGAGCTATATTAATAATAATCTTTATTTATACCCCGCCACCATCTCCCCGATGGGGACTCGGAGCGGCAGGGCCAGACAATTTTTTTGGGGAGGGTTGAAACTTTTTTTAGCAAATCATGAAGAGTAGTTCGATAACACAACAACAACATTTTTAATACAGTCCAAAGACCCTTATTGCACCGTAAAAGGTATAAGATACAAGGTATGCAAGGTTAGTAAGGCCAAAAATAGCCCAAACTGATTAAAACACATTATGTGGATGGAATTAACAGCAGATAAAACTGATAAAACAAGAATTAAAACTTATAACCAGCATTTAAGATAGCAATGACGTAGGTAAAAGACTACAAAGGCATGTTTCATCGGGCCATAACATAAAATACTTTAAATTATATGGTTTCAAGTATATTTCATGTAGCCTTCATTAAATCAAATTTCTATTTTAGTTAAAGTTTTGAGTCTTAAAATAACTGAAAATGATTTGCTAATCGATAATTTATAGTTACAAAAGAATACCACAGAGTTTGTTAGAAACACTTGAAAACTGTGTCAATTCACTTTGACAGAAATCAGGCTCTCTTGATTAACTTCGATGGACACTCAAGAGTGCAAGTCCAGTCCGTCTTTCTTGCCTCGTTGTGCTTCTTGTGTATGTTTTCAAACGTTTAAGGGTTGAAAACAACCTTTCATTTGTAGCTGTTGACACTGGCAATGTTGCGGAAATCTGAAGAAGTTTCTTCACATTCGGAAAACACTGTCCATCACAGACAAGATAAGATACGCTTCCAGTGCATTTGATGGTTTTTCTGCAGGTGCAATCTCATAGACTTAGCATGGGAATTTGGTTAACCAGTTAAAATTCATGAGCAAACCAGGGTTTTTTTTAACCTGAAAAATTATTTGGGGGGGGGGTTGAACCCCTAACCCACCCACCCCCGCCCCCATCCCCAGCTACAGGCCTGCAGCGCCAAGCCCGGACAACATATTACAACAAATAAAACCAGAGCATTAACAATAAACAACACCATCAAATTACATCAAGAAAAAAATTTATAAGTACAGTCATAAAATAACATTCCAATAGGCACAATCACAATAACAATGGGCGGGCCACATGTACAGGATAAAAACAATTCTAAGACTCTAATGAGATCAAAATAGGAGCACATTATCTGCAGGGAACTCGTAAAAACACACATAGTTGTGAAGCTAAACTTCCCATTTGGAGGGCGTGTATTCCAGTGGGAAGTGCGTTGAGGGGTGCAATGGTGTCATATTATGCACCTACTCGCCAAAGGCGCAGTGGAAGAGCCAGGTTTTAAGGTCCTTTTTGAACATTTCTAGAGAAGGGGCTTTCCTCATCTCTCCAGGTAATGAGTTCCAGGTAATGAGCTAGGTGTGAATGTTTCAACTGACCACCTTGATTAGCATTTGATGGCCTTGCAGTGCCAACAATGTCATGCAACAGTGAGCCAACAATGTCATGCAGCAACTGAAAAAGCCAATGGGGTTTTGGCCTACGTAAATAGGAGTCTAGATCCAGGGAAGTCACGCTACTCCTCTATTCTGCCTTGGTCAGACCACACCTGGAATATCACTGTGTCCAATTCTGGGCACCACAACTGACGGGAGATGTTGACAAGCTGGAATGTGTCCAGAGGAGGGTGACTAAAACGATCAAGGGTCTGGAGAACAAGCCCTATGAGGAGCGGCTTGAAGAGCTGGGCATGTTTAGCCTGAAGAAGAGAAGGCTGAGAGGAGACATGATGAGGACCATGTATAAATATGTGAGGGGAAGTCATAGGGAGGAGGGAGCAGATCAAGGGTCTGGAGAACAACCCATATGAGGAGTGGCTTAAAGAGCTGGGCATGTTTAGCCTGAAGAAGAGAAGGCTGAGAGGAGACGTGATGAGGGCCACGGATAAATATGTGAGGGGAAGTCATAGGGAGGAGGAAGAAGATTAAGGGTCTGGAGAACAAGCCCTATGAGGAGCGGCTTAAAAGCTGGGCATGTTTAGCCTGAAGAAGAGAAGGCCGAGAGGAGACATGATGAGGGCCATGTATCAAGATGTGTGAGGAAGTCATCGAGAGGAGGGAGTAGGCTTGTTTTCTGCTACCCTGAAGATTAGGATGCGGAATAATGGCTTCAAAGTACAGGACATAAAGGAGATTCCGCCTGAACATTAGGAGGAACTTCCTAACTGTGAGAGCTGTTCAGGAGTGGAACTCTCTGTCCCGGAGTGTAGTGGAGTCTCCTTCTTTGGAGACTTTGAAACAGAGACTGGATGACCATCTGTTGGGAGTGCTTTGAATGTGGTTTTCCTGCTTCTTGGCAGGAGGTTGGACTGGATGGCCCACGAGGTCTCTTCCAACTGTATGATTCTATGATTCTAAGTGGGAAGCTAGTTAATGTGGAAGGAAGAACCCTCTGAATTTAATCTGGGAGTATCATACTGTGTCCATTTTGTGTGTTTTTGAATGATACAAGAACAATGCCCCACCACCTTAGCAAATTCTCTTGTTTGAGAATGAAACATTATTATTATTATTATTATTATTATTTAGAACTTTTGTATCCTGTTTTTCTCTACCTCCAGATTCAGAATGGCTAACAGCAAGAATTCAATGCAAACAAAAAATAACTTTTAAAACATTAACCATAACAACATAGGTTAAAATACATATAAGATTAAATTACATATAAAACCATTTGCCAAGCTAAAAATATCATCCAACTCAGACCGCACATTGTGTTCAATAACTTTAGTCTTTACTGGTCTCCGTCGTCACTTTGTACATTCCTGATTCCAAAGCCAGGATTTCAATTGCTTCCTGAAGGACAGGAGGGAGGAGGCAGACCTAACTTCATTCGGGAAGAGTTCCATAGCTGGGGGGCCACCACAGAGAAGGCCCTGTCTCTCGTTCCCACCAGACGTGACTGCGAAGGTGGAGGGACCGAGAGCAGGGCCTCTTGGGAAGATCTTAATTATTGTTACCTATGTGACGATAATTTGACATGACATTACATGACATATATATTGTGGCACAGTTTAATAGCCATTTGTTTTTTCATGGACCATTTATTAAATATATCATACGACTTACTTTTAAATATATATATATACACAGTGATGCAGATGTACAAAAGAGTGATAACAAATATTACAAAGAAGGAAGGCATTCATCTTTCATTACTGAAAGCGTGAGAATCACCAAAGGCCCAGTGCCATAGTTTCAACACTGAGGACTCATCATCATCATCATCATCATCATAAAACTTTATTTATACCCCGCCACCATCTCCCCAAGGGACTCGGAGCGGTTTACATGAGGCCAAGCCCAACAACACATCAAAAACAACAAGCAGTAATAAAATAACAAGCAATAAACAAAATAAACAATACAATTAATATAACTCACAAGTAGACAATAAACACAAGAATTTAAAAACCTATGGCTGGGTCAAATGTAATAGTTAAAACTTTAAAAATAAATGCTGGACATGAAACACCAGTGAGACCCATTTTTTAAATGAAGGTGACGATTTATTAGTTTTGGATGCAAAAAAAAGAAAAAAGAAAAAAAAGAATGTGCAGTTCTTTACATCCAACAACCTGATCTCCAAATGTTTTTGCAGCATTAGTTCTTATGCTACCAAATGTTACTACACAGTGACATGGTTGTGTGATACTCCTTTACTCTCCAAGCACCGATTTCCTTCTTTCCTGCTATATTCTAGTGAGAAAGCCAAGTTTGAAACTGCTGGGGATCTGTATGGCTTCCAGAGCATGTGGCGAAAGGGTGAAAGGAAACGTCACTTGAAAGAGGTATTTCGTATCGAGCATCAATTGTGCCGAATTCTCTCTGTTGCTCAGCATGGCCTGGAATGAAAACAGAGGGAGAGGTGACTGAAGTAGCGCAAAGTAAAACTGCCAGGGTTGAAATATTATTTTTTATCTCAGGAAACACCACACACAAGAGTTTGTTGAATAAGACTGCAAACCAATACCCATACCTGCACCTTGCGAACAAAGGATGGAGCGACTCTTTTCTCAAAGTCATCAATGGGAGTGTAGGAGTTGAGAATTTTCACTATCTGTAGAAACGATTTAAATAAAATAATCAATGGGTGACATTTACAATTGCTACGACTTTAAAATAAACGTTGAAGCCATTGCAATCTGCCCCCAACAGCAGCAGAATTGGGGGGGGGGGATACTATAGAAAGCATTTGGCATTTGAAAGCGTTTGGCAGGGACGAGAGACAGGGCCTTCTCTGTGATTGCCCCTCGGCTATGGAACCCCCTTCCTAATGAGATCAGGTCAGCCCTCTCCCTCTTGTCCTTTAGAAGGATGATAAAAACGTGGCTGTGGGACCGAGCCTTTGGGATTGTGCAATGAGGCAATGATATGAACCCTTAGTATATTTGATATGGTTGTTGAGACAGTTTTAATGTCAAGATAAGTGAGTTTAATGCTTTTGTATGTGTATGGTCTAGTATGTTTCGGCATTGAATGTTTGCCATTTATATGTTGTGCTCTGCCCTAAGTCCCCTTCGGGGTGAGAAGGGCAGAATATAAATGCTTTAAATAAATAAATAAATAAATAAATAAATAAAGCAGGTGGTAAGGTAACAGGAAACTGAGGCTCCATCTACACTGCCAAATAAACCCGTTTTTAAGTGCATTATAATGGGCAGTGTAGACTCATATAATGCAGATATAAGCACACTGAACTACGTGTCCATGGGAGGCTCTCCTCTCAGTCCCACCTCCGTCTCAAACCCGGCTGGTGGGAATGAGAGAGAGGGCCTTCCCTGCAATTGCCTCCCACCTCTGGAACTCCCTTCCGAAGGAGATCAGAATGGCCCCATCGCTGGCCTCTTTTAAGAAGCAAATAAAAACTTTCCCGTGTACTCAGGCATATGGAGATGTGAATGTTTAAAGAATGGGCTTTATGAAATATTGAATTTATGAATTGTTTATTTATGAAAATTTATGAAATCACATTGGGGACCCCTCCCTCCAGCACCAACTGCTGCTCTTGGCCAGAGTGAAGAGAGGGGGGGCCAGAAGACAGTTTCACCTTGTCTCCTGTGCTATGCTAATAATGTAATACATTATAATATAATGTAATGTAATATATTGTATATACATATAATATTTATAATATTATAATGTAATACAATATAAAATTACTAATAATATATTATAATTATATATTTTATATTACATGTAATTTATTTATCGTGTCAGGAGCAACCAGACATTTGTATTACATTTTGAACAAAGCAAACAAACAAACAAACAGACAAAACACGAAGTTTGCAAGCTTGGTAGTTGATTAAATGTCCTTTGACCAGTATCTGGCCACTTGGAGTGCCTCTGGTGTTGCCGCAAGAAGGTCCTCCATGGTGCATGTGGAAGGGCTCGGGTTGCATTGCAGCAGGTGGTCAGTGGTTTGCTCTTCTCCACATTCACATGTCATGGATTCCACTTTGTGGCCCCATTTCTTAAGGCTGGCTCTGCATCTCGTGGTGCCAGAGAGCAGTCTGTTCAGTGCCTTCCAAGTCGCCCAGTCTTCTGTGTGCCCAGGAGGGAGTCTCTCATTTGGTATCAGCCTTTGATTGAGGTTCTGGGTAAGAGCCTGCCACTTTTGGACTCTCGCTTGCTGAGGTGTTCCAACGAGTGTCTCTGTAGATCTTAGAAAACTATTTCTTGATTTAAGTTGTTGACATGCTGGCTGATACCCAAACAGGGGATGAGCTGGAATGTCCCTGCCTTGGTTCTTTCACTATTGGCTGCTACTTCCCGGCGGATGTCAGGTGGTGCAATACCGGCTAAGCAGTGTCATTTCACCAGTGGTGTAGGGCGCAGACATCCCGTGATAATGCGGCATGTCTCATTAAGAGCCACATCTACTGTTTTAGCGAGGTGAGATGCATTCCACACTGGGCATGCATACTCAGCAGCAGAGTAGCATGGCGCAAGGGCCAATGTCTTCACTGTGTCTGATTAGTGTTGGTTAAGTGGTGCACACTGCTGGAGCTCAACTGCTGTTCCTTAAACACCAGAACAACCACACAAGCCTGAACAACATACCACCTTATAAACAAGTGTCCAGCCTTTAAACAACAAGAGACAAACAAATAAGCTTTTTAAGAGACAAGGGGTACCTCAATCTAAGATGGCTCCCTGGTTCCTTATTCTTTGGCTGCTCACATGGCTAATCAAAGAGAACTATGGGAACTACACTCCAAAACCTATGGAGAGCCATGGTTATTTCCCCCTAGAAGAGCAATACCTGCACAGCAGAAAGCGATGTACAACGTTCATAGATCTCCCTGGCATCGTCATCTGTGGTCTTTTTGACTTGAAGGAGCCAAGCAGCTTGAGAAAGAGGCTCCAGGGTCTCCTTGGCAGAGCTGCTCTGGAGGTTCTTGTCCTTCAGCCATTCCTCCAGGTAGCTGATGTTGCACCTAGGCATTGACAAACCCAAAGAGACACAGGGTAACTTCTCTTGTCGGGGATAGCCACAGGGTTATAGCCATTCTCTACAAGAGGGCTAGGCCACTTCTGGAATTAAGGGCTTTCACAGGACCACATTGAATTCCAAGTGACCTCCCCCTGAAAAGGAGTCTCTTCTAAGCTTAAAACAGCCACGGAAGGGGGAAACTGACCACAAAATCTATATCTATATATATAAAAATGCTCTGTGTATAATGAATACCTTAAAAACAAAAGAACCAATGAATGAAATCACACCAAATTTGGCAACAAAACATCTCACAAGACAAGGAGTGACCATCACTCAAAAATTTATGATTTTGTCATTTGGGAGTTGCAGTTGCTGGGATTTATAGTTCACCTATAATCAAAGAGCATTCTGAATTCCACCAACGATGGAATTGGACCAAACTTGGCACACAGGACTCCCATGTCCAACAGAAAATATTGGAAGGGTTTGGTGGGCGTTGACCTTGAGTTTTGGAGTTGTAGTTCACCTACATCCAGAGAGCACTGTGGACTCAAACAATGATGGATCTGGACCAAACTAGGCACAATTACTCAATATTTCCAAATATAAACACAGATGGAGTATGGGGGAAATAGACTTTGATATTTGGAAGTTGTAGTCTCTGGGATTTAGATTACCCTACAATCAAAGAGCCCCCAAACCTGGCACAGTACCTACATGGTCAATATTGAATACTGATGCGGTTAGGGGGGGCGTTTTTCAATTTTGAGAGTTATCATTCACCAACACCAAAAAGGAAGAGAAGGACGGGTGGAGAGATCTTCAGCCTTCTGAGCTAAAAGTGTCCTAAGACCATCAGAAATAGAGGTCTTTGTTGACCTCTCTGAAACCCCCCTCGTGACCCCCCCCAGGGGTCCTGACCCCAAGGTCTACATGTATACTAATCATTAAGAAAATGTGTTATGAGTTTTGGGTTGTTGTAGGTTTTTCAGGCTATATGGCCATGTTTTAGAAGCATTCTATCCTGACGTTTTGACCTCACAACCTTTGAGGATAATTGTCATAGATGTAGGCAAAACGTCAGGAGAGAATGCTTCTAGAACATGGCCATATAGCCCGAAAAACCTACAACAACCCAATGATTCCAGCCATGAAAACCTTTGACAATGTTTTGTTTTTCTTCCCCTCAAATCCCCTGCTTTTTACCTGATCTGCATCCCTTTTCGACAAGAGCACATGTCCTTGCGTAGGAAGAGGCTATTAAGGGTGACTGAGCCAATCAGATAGAAAAGCTGCTTCACGGCCTGCTTTAGAAGCTCTGAGTCCAAGCCATTCTGGCACATGGTGGTATAAAAATAGCTGAGCTGTTGCAGGATGGAGGTCATGGTGTAAGCATCCGTGTCGTCGATGCTAGAAGAGCGCTTGCGGAATCCGGTCGGTTTTAAGCCTGAAATCCCCTGGAGGCTTTCGTACTCCAGCATTCCCGGCACTGGAGGAGAGAACAGCCAGCAAGCAGAAAAGAAACAAGGTTCCTGAAATTAGCGTTTGGCTCTAGAAATCAACTGCAGGCTTCAAAGCTCTTAAAAAGGTTTTAAACATCCGCTATCTTATTATGACCACAAAGCAAGAGGGAGCCATTTGGAGATGGATTTTGAAAATCCTATATTCAGCAGACATTTCGGCTCAGCTGTAAAATGGAAATACAAACCTAACAAAATCAGTTCAGCCTGGGGTTCTGAAGCTGTGGTCTCCCAGGGACTCCGTGGAGGATGTAGGGCAGGCATGGGCAAACTTTGACCCTTCAGGTGTTTTGGACTTCAGCTCCCACAATTCCTAACAGCCGGTAAGCTGATCGAGATTTCTGGGAGTTGAGGACCCAAAAACCTGGAGGGCCAAAGTTTGACCATGCCACAGAAAGGTAGAGTTGTGGTTTTGTGCTGCCATCAAAATAAAAAGTCAAAATCAATGGAATGCCAGAGATAGCAGTCTCGCATAATTCCTTGAAGAGACAATGTCTGGAATACACCCTTTCTGACTGTTCCATGTTTTTGAGGGTTCCAGTCTCTTCACTGTTGGCTTCTGTCTGTTGATCAGAGACAGGAATTGTCATGTTTCACTGTGACTAATATCTACCTTCCCTCCCTGTCTCTTTCGTCTCTTTCTTTTCCTTCCTTCCTTCCTTCCCTTTCTTTCCTTCCTTCCTTCCTTCCTTCCCTCCTTCTTTCCCCTTCCTTCCTTCCTTCCTTCCCTCCCTCCCCCCTTCCTTCCTTTCTTCCTTCCCTCCTTCCCTTTCTTTCTTTCCTTCCTTCACTCCCTCCTTCCCTTTCCTTCTTCCCTTTCCTTCCTTCCTCCCTTCCCTCCTTCCCTTCCTTCCTTCCCTTTGTTTCCTTCCTTCCCTTCCCTCCTTCTTTCCTCCCTTCCTCCCTTCCCTCCCTCCCTCCCTTCCCTTTCTTTTCTTCCTTCCCTCCTTCCCTCCTTCCCTCCTTCCCTCCTTCCTTCCTTCCTTCCTTCCTTCCTTCCTTCCTTCCTTCCTTCCTTCCTTCCCCCTTCCTTCCTTCTCTTCTTCTTCCCTTCCTTCCCCCCTTTTGTTTGCCTTCCTCTTTCTCCTCATTCTTCCTTCTCTATCTATTCTTGGACTACAACTCCCAGCAGTCCTCCTGGTCAATCTATCTACCTACCTATCTCTATCTAATCTAGCTATCTGGAGGATTGCTGGAAGTTGCAGTCCAGGAATAGGAAATTGGAAATCTGCAGGGATTGGGATGCTCTCAAAGAAACCGCTTTGAGTCCCCCCAGAGGTGAGAAAGGAGGTATATAAATACTGTAAATAAATAAATAAATCCAAGGAGAAGAAAGCTTGCATCTTGGAAGCAGTACATTTTGATCACCCTCCTCTCCTAAAAGGCCTCATCTAGGGGTTGCTGGAAGCTGTAGTCCGGTAGCAAGTGTGGATATGCTATTGTGTGTTTTGTTTGCTGGGGGAGTCGTTTTTGCACATGCGCTGTAGTGTCTTTTTGCTTTTTTGAGTCCCTTCCGCTGTGTTTTTCAGTGCTTTTATGAGTGACGGTCACTCGTTGGCCTGAGAGGTGTCTTGTGTCCAAATTTGGTGCCAATTCATCCAGTGGTTTTTGAGTTATGTTAATCCCATAAACAAAACATTACATTTATATACACACACACACACACACACACACACACACACACACACACACACACATATATATATATATATATATATGTGAATGACCAGCACCGAAAAATGTACAAACGTCAGAATAGGAACATATACATTTAGGCATTAAGAAACACTATGCATTTAAAAGTGTCAAGACTTTATAAGCCATCCAGACAAAAATATTAAGAAGCATCCTTAGCCCCCCAAGCTTTGTGCCTAATGGAATTTTATTTCTAGAGATGGGTCAGATCTCTGTTGAGTCTCGGATCTGGATGTATATCCTAATTTTTTTGGTTAAAACGGATGTTTATGCCTAAAATTTTGGCCTCATTGACCCTTGGTGATCTAATCCAATCAAGGTGGAAAAATTTAGTTGATGAGAAAACCCTAAACATTGGATTCTTACCAAATACCATCCTTAGTATGGGTTACACAAAAGCCAAATAAAACATACAACTGGGTATCTGAGACACTGTGCTGCAAAACTATCTAAACGCAGCCTCTATTCTTCCATTCTTCAAAGACAATGGGAGGGCGGAGTACTTAGGCAACCTAATTATCCCTAAACATAGGAAGGCATTCTCTTTGGCTAAATTCAATGTACTCCCTTCTGATGTACTGGAGGGAAGATATAACAAAGTACCACACAATGAACTCCTATGTCCCTGAGAGGCTGAGGCAGTGGAAACTGTGCAACACGTTTTGTTGTACTGCTCTTTTTACCGAGACCTTCATAAACATTTTATAAATCCAATTTTAGAAAGTTTACCAGGGAGATCTGCAAGGTTTTATGTCGATTGTCTTTTGGCTGCCAAAATTGCTGCCAACGTTGCAGCAGCAATAGCTTGTTGGTGCAAGATGCTGTCACTGTCTTAGAAGATTTTAATATTTATTTCAATATCTACCATTGTCATTTTAGCATATAAATGTTTAATAACGTTTTAACTATCATATTCAATACTGGGTTTGCTTTTTACGTGTTACTAGCCATCCTCTGCCACGCTTTGCTGTGGCCCAGTCTGTGTAACACAGGTTCGCAGCTTGGGAGTGATCCTAGACTCATTGCTGAGCCTGGAACCCCAGGTTTCAGCGGTGACCAGGGGAGCACTCGCACAGTTAAAGCTTGTGCGCCAGCTGCGCCCGTACCTTAGGAAGTCTGACTTGGCCATGATGGTCCACGCTCTGGTTACATCCCGTATAGACTACTGCAATGCTCTCTATGTGGGGTTGCCTTTGAAGACTGTTCGGAAGCTTCAAATGGTCTAATAGTCCAACGTTCGGCAGCCAGGATACTGACAGGAGCAGTGCTCAGGGAGCATACAACTCCTCTGTTGCGCCAGCTCCACTGGCTGCCAGTTTGCTACCGGGTACAATTCAAAGTGCTGGCATTAGCCTATAAAGCCCTAAACAGTTCTGGCCCAACTTACCTGTTCGGACGCATCTCCTCCTATGAACCTGCTAGGATGTTACGATCATTTGGGGAGGCCCTGCTCTCGGTTCCGTCTGCATCACAAGTACGTCTGGCGGGAACGAGAGACAGGGCCTTCTCAGTGGTGGCCCCTCGGCTGTGGAACACCCTTCCTACAGAAATTAGATCAGCCCCCTCGGAGGAAAGTGAAGACCTGGTTTTCGAGCAGGCATTTGAATAGGCAGTGTATTGAATATAGGAATATGGAATGGATTATGAGATTGGATCTTGATTCTATGTATGAGATGCTAATGAGATGTTCTAGTTATGTTTAATTGATTGCTTATTATGTCATTGTTTTAATTGTTTTTCAACTGTTTTTATGATGTTCAGCATTGAATGTTGCTATTGTTAACTGCTTTGAGTCGCCCAAGGATTGAGAAAAGCGGTATATAAATGAAGTAAGTAAATAAATAAATAATTGTGTATGTGTATATATGTGGTTTTATGCATGCATTGTAATGTATTTTTTATTTTTTTGCTTTTTAAGTTTCTTCTGCTGTGTATTTCAGTGTTTTTATGAGTGATGGTCACTCGTTGGCCTGAGTGGTGTCTTGTGCCAAAATTTGGTGTTAATTTGTCCAGCAGTCTTTGAGTTTTGTTAATCCCACAAACGAACATTACATTTTTATTTATATAAATATTAGCCATCCCCTGCCATGCATTGCTGTGGTCCAGTCTGTGTATATATGTTTTATGTGTGTATATATAAAATAAATCTCATAAACAAAAATAAACAATAGACAGTAACAATAACAACAAGCATTTAAAACCTATGGCTGGGCCAAATGTAATAATTTAAAATTTAAAAAATAATGTTGGACATCGACAAGGTAGGATATAACTGGGATAGAGGTTTCAGGTAGAGATGGGGCGCATAGACAATCCTAAATCAGTGATAAAGTGCATTTAGGGACATATTTGCTGAGGGTATTTCCTTATTCTGGGAAGGCACACTGGAACAACCACGTTTTTAGGCTCCTCCTAAAGCCTGCCAGAGTTGGGGCATGTCTGATGTCCCTGGGGAGCGAGTTCCAGAGTCGAGGGGCCACCACCGAGAAGGCCCTCTCCCTCGTCCCCACCAATCGTGCCTGTGATACAGGTGGGAGCGTGAGCAGGGCCTCTCCAGATGATCGAAGAGATCGTGTGGGTTCGTACACAGAAATGCGGTCATGCATTTCTTATACATGGCTGTCATATCTCCTCTCAGCCTTCTCTTCTTCAGGGTAAACATGCTCAGCTCTTTAAGCCGCTCCTCATAGGGCTTGTTCTCCAGACCCTGGATCATTTTAGTCGCCCTCCTCTGGACACATTCCAGCTTGTTAACATCTTCCTTCAATTGTGGTGCCCAGAACTGGACACAATATTCCAGGAAAACGCCACATAATTTGACAAAAGAAGCTGGGTACTGGAAAGAGCAAACCGTTTTTTTCATAGATCTTGTATTTTTCCTTGAATTTTCATGTACTTTTTGCCACAACGGTTAGCTTGCTTAAGACTAATCAATTTTTCTGGACATTTACTCAGACATAAGGGTCACTGTGTTCAGTGATGCTTACTCCAAAGAAAATGGCCATTTGCTTACAACCTAAGAACATGTATGTCTAGACACATGCATAACAACTGCACACTCCTTTTGGACACACAAAGAAACAAAACCATATATTTTATGTGACTGTTCACATCATTTGTTCGTTCTTACCTATCATCTGCTGAATGTTGTTCTCCATAACAATAATAAATTGATGATAAATCCTAATGGCCAGGTCACTAAGAACCTGCCTGTATTCTGACAGATCAAAGTGCTTCAGAATGTTCTTGTTTTGTTCCGGAGTGTTATGCTTCATGAATTCCTGAAATCAGTTATACTTTTATAAATACATGGCAATTAAACCCACTGCAGGTTTTACACCACGACTCATTAAGTAAACTAGAATGAATATATACATACACTCAGGATAGCAAAGGACTATTAATGCACTAGAGTTATGAGCATCCATGCACATATTTTCTACCTGCAAATGGCAGAATATCCACAGCTATGGAGTCGTCCCGCCCCCCCCCCCCCCCAAATCTAACTTTTCAATTCAAGGACAGATAAGTCCATTGTATGATGCCTCTAGATAGGAAAGAGATCAGAATGTGCCAGGGAGGAAAAGAAAGCAATTCAGGTGTTACAGTGGATTAGTCCATGGCTCCTTCTCAGACACATATGGACGGTGAAAGCAGGGGAGGGCAGGGAGAGTGGTCCATTAGTTAAAGCACAGGTTGTCCTAGCCTTAAGAGAAAGCCTTGGTGATTCAGCTTCCACATGGAAGGGTGGACATTACATACAGCCTATATTAAGCATGGAAAAGGGGAAACAGATGTACAAATGTTCTTTTTAATATAATGAAGGGTGTGGTTCCTTCTGGCCTCCAGATTTTTAATCTCCAATCAGTGCCACCCAGAATGACCTAGGCTAAAGCCAAAGCCCCAAACATCTGGTGTGTCAAAGGTTCCCCACCCATATTTTACAACCCTGTCAAATTAAAACACAGCAGTAAGCAAATACAACAGACATCAGAAGAACTGCAATTATACTATAAAGTTTAATGACATTTAAATAAACGTAAAACCATTCTTACCTCTTCGCCGCTGTACTGTTTGAGGCAGTTGAGAAAGTGGCATGTATTTGAAAGCCAGAATGATAACATCTCAAAGTCTTCAACATGTTCCTAAATAATAGGTTACGGTGTTTGTTTAATTTGCATTTTATGTATACACATAATAAAGGCAAAAACATGTATGTGTGTATGTGGCGGGGTGTCCACTTACACAGAGACGTTCCCACTTCTGCACATAGCTACAACTCCCAATAACAACAACAACAACAACAACAACAACAACAATACAGGAAAACTCATGATCATTCATAATTCATTACATCCTCGCAGTGATGTTGACCGGATATATCTGCCTAGAAAGTCTGAGGGCAGAGGATTTTGACAAGTCAAACAAGCAGTCGAAGAAGAAAAACACAATGCCCTGGCAGAATATGTCAAGGAAAGCCAAGAACCTGCTTTAATTAAAGTCAATAATCGGAAACTTCTCAAAGCACAGCAGACAAAGAGTCAGTACAAGAAAACTGCACTCCAAACCAGAGCTGATAGCTAGCACAACAAAGCATTGCATGGGCAGTTCCTTGAGAAGACTGAAGGAAAAGTTGACAAGGAGAAGACCTGGTGATGGCTCACGAATGGAACCCTGAAGAAGGAGACAGAAGAAGGCCTAATTCAGGAGTGAACAGAAGTAGGGTGCCTTCCCTCCAATGACATTGCAGGTTATAGTGAGCACCATGAACACGTCCAAGAGCCCTGCCAATGTCCTCCACAAACACCACACTGCCCACCACCCCAGTGAAGGCTTTCACACAGAGACAATTCATCCTAGATTTTCTATTTTTCCTCCATCACAGACATCTCAGTGTTTCTGGCTCTCTCCACTGGTATGGAATTTGCATGACCCCGCCCACTACCTCTCCTTTAACACTTTCCTGTTCTTTTCTATGGTACACAGCAGATAGAGGAATTGATCATAACTGAACATACAAGAGTGGTTTGGGGAGAATTCATGATTTCTAGGAATTGTAGGTACTGGGATGTATAGTTCACCTGCAATCACTGAGCACTTTGAACTCCACTAAAGATGGAATTGGACCACATAGGGCTCCCATGACCAGCAAAAAAATACCACAAATCTTTGGGGAAAATTCACTTTGATTTGAGAAAGTTGTAGTTCACCTGCATCCAGAGAGCACTGTGAACCCAAACGCCAATGGATCTGGACCAAACTTGGGACACATACCTAATATGCCAAAAACTGATTACTGGAGGGGTTTGGGGGGAACTGACCTTCCTTTCTGGGGGTTGTATTTCACCTACAACCAGCAAAACTGTGACCTCCACCAATGATGGCCCTGGACCAAACTTGGTACACAGAACTCTGATGACTAACACAACCTACTGGAGGGGTTTGAGGGGACTGACTCACCATAGTGGGAGTTGTAGTTTACACTATAGCTACAGAGCACACTGAACCCTACCAATGAAGCATCTAGAGCAGACTTGCCAAACATAACAAACTTTAAGTACTGATGTGAATTTTTCAGGGTTAACCTAGCATGAAGTGAATTGTAGTTCATTCACAACCTTATTTGTTTATTTATTTATTTACGACATTTATATGCCGCCCTTCACAAAGCGACTTATAAGATATATATACATATGATATATTATATTATTAGCATAGTATAATATCAGTATTACATATTACTATATTGTATTATACCATTATATTGTAATATTATTAGTAATATTACATGTAAAATAAAATATATAATTATAAAATATTGTATTATTAGTAGTATTATATTGTATTACATTATAACATTATAAATATTATATGTATATACAATATATTATATTATATTATATTATATTATATTATATTATATTGGCCATATATTATATTACATATATTATAAATATAAGTCCCTTCCGCTGTGTTTTTCAGTGTTTTATGAGGAATGGTCACTTGTACATGCATTATGTACATGCATTTTGCACAGTGAAAAAATGACTTTTTCAAATAACCTGGGCAAGCTAGATTATTCATATGGTTTTGGTGCCTAAATAAATACAATGTGCAGGAATTGAAAAATATAATATGATTCATTTCAGAAGGAAAACCCAAATGGCCTAAATCCAATTGCTAGCTTCATCTGCAGCAGGTGCTTTGAATCAATAGAAGATAATAAGGGTTAATTTACCAAATGTCTATTCATTCAATGAGTGCATTGTACTTGGTATTACAAATTGGATTGAGGCCAGCATCTACCATTAAGTCTTTCTTATTCTTAAATTATTTGGAGTGAGGGATGAACGGTGAAGTGGAAAATTGATAGACGATGCCCAATTATTCTGGATGGCCATATCAAAAAAGGATTCAGAGGGTCTCTAAAAGGACCTTCGGAAGGAGGGAAATGGGGACTAGAAGGACAAAGACAGTTCAATATACGGAAGTGAAATAGGATGCATATTGGGGGGAAAATAAAATCTGAAACTGGTAATGACTATGGGCATATTGCAGACATGTCTGGCCAATATGAACAATAATGCTCAACTGGATGGGCCGTTCTTATCTATATAAATAAATATGTAATGTTCGTTTGTGAGATTAACATAACTCAAAAACCACTGGATGAATAGACACCAAATTTGGACACAATACATCTGTCAGGCCAACGAGTGTCCATCACTCATAAAACACTGAAAAACACAACAGAAGGGACTTAAAAAGCAAAAAATAAAATAAAAAATACATTACAACATATGCTCAAACCCACATACATATATGCATATACCACACATATACACATATATACAAATATATACACACACAAAATACATATACACATACTGAGCCACAGCAATGCGTGGCAGCGGATGGCTAGTCTATATAAATAAAAATGTAATATTCGTTTGTGGGATTAACATAACTCAAAAACCACTGGGCACATTGACACCAAATTTGGACACAATACGCCTATCAGGCCAACGAGTGACCATCACTCATAAAAACACTGAAAAAAACAGTGGAAGAAACTTAAAAAGCCAAAAAACAAAATTTACATTAAAATGCATGCACAAAACTACATCTATATATATATCTATATAAATAAAAATGTAAAGTTCGTTTGTGGGATTGACATAACTCAAAAACCACTGGATGAATTGACACCAAATTTGGACACAAGGCACCTATCAGGCCAACAAGTGACCATCACTCATAAAAACACTGAAAAACACAACAGAAGGGACTTTAAAAGCAAAAAAAATTACATTACAACGTATGCGCAAACCTACATACATACATATATATATATGCAACCATACATATACACAAATTTATACACACACAAAATACATATATACAGACTGGGCCACAGCAATGTGTGGCAGGGGACGGCTAGTCTATATAAATAAAAATGTAAGGTTCGTTTGTGGGATTAACGTAACTCAAAAACCACGGGACGAATTGCTGCGAAAATTGACCACAAGACACCTACTAACCCAAGGAGTGACCATTGCTCAAAAAAATTGATTTTGTCATTTGGGAGTTGTAGTTGCTGGGATTTATAGTTCACCTACAATCAAAGAGCATTCTGAACTCCATCCATGATGTAATTG
This sequence comes from Anolis sagrei ordinatus, assembly GCF_025583915.1. Lineage (NCBI taxonomy): Eukaryota > Metazoa > Chordata > Lepidosauria > Squamata > Anolidae > Anolis > Anolis sagrei. The sequence goes on from NW_026844367.1 coordinate 18,325,965, forward strand.
TATGCCACCCCAGTTATTAACCTGGCTGGACTATTTGAAGATCCCGAGCAGTCTTCAAAGGCAGCCCCACATAGAGCAAGTTGCAGTATTCTATCCTAGATGTAACGAGAGCGTGGACCACCGTGGCCAAGTCAGACTTCCCAAGGTACGGGCGCAGCTGGCGCACAAGTTTTAATTATGCGCATGCTCCCCTGGCCACCACTGCCACCTGGGATTCCAGGCTCAGGGATGAGTCCAGGATCACTCCCAAGCTGCGAACCTGTACCTTCAAGGGGAGTGTGACCCCATCCAGCACAGGTTGCAACCCTATACCTTGCTCGGCCTTGCAGCTGACCAGGAGGACCTCTGTCTTTTCTGAATTCAACTTCAATGTGCTTGCCCTCATCCAGACCGTCACAGCGGACAGGCACTGGTTCAGGACTTGGACAGCCTCCTTAGCTTCTGGTGGAAAGGAGTGATAGAGTTGGACGTCATCTGCATACAGATGGGATCGGACTCCAAAACTCCGAATGATCTCACCCAGCAGCTTCATGTAGATGTTAAACAACATGGGGACAAGACAGCCCTGCGGAACCCCACAGGACAAGGGCTGTGGAGCTGAGCAGGAGTCCCCCAGCAACACCTTCTGGGTATGACCCTCCAGGAAGGACTGGAACCACTGCAGAACAGTCCCTCCAAGACCCATCCCTGCGAAGTGCCCCAGAAGGATAATGCTGGTACATGGTATCGAAGGACGCTGAGAGTTCCAGGTGAACCAACAGGGACACATTCCTCCCCCTGTCGAGCTCTCTGCGGAGATCATCCACTAAGGCGACCATGGCTGTCTCAGTTCCATGTCCCGGTCTGAAACCCAACTGCGACAGATCCAGATAATCAGTGTTTGACAAATATGCCTTAAAATTTGGATTAAGGTGTTAATTCACTTACTTGGAACCATGCAGGCTAGGTAGTGCCTACTATACATAAAGAAAGCAAATACTACACAAAATACTCCTACCTTAATTACTTGCTTGATGCCATTGACTGTCATGTTCATGAAAGATTTCAGCATGCCATCATCGTTCAGGTAATCTGCGTATCTTACGCACATGAAAAGGATGTGCGCCGGGAGGCCTGGGATCATATTGACCACAACTCCACGGGGCTTCAGTTCTGCAGAAATCCAATAATCAAATTATATTTATTTTTTTAAGGAAAGCCAACACAATTGTACAAGTGAATCATTTTGAAGGAAATTAGATTGACAGCTCCCTCCCATACTCATATTTTGATCATATTGTTTGAAACTATAGTGCAGAATGGGTTGCTGTGAGTTTTCCAGGCTGTCTGGCCCTGTTCCAGAAGCATTCCATCCTGACGTTTTGCCCACATCTATGGCAGGCATTCTCAGAGGTTGTGAGATCTGTTGGAAACTAGGCAAGCGGGGTTTATATATCTGTGGAATGTCCAGCGTGGGAGAAAGAAGTGTGAATGTTGCAAGTTATCACATTGATTAGCACTGAATAGCCTTGCAACTTTAAAGCTTGGCTGATTCCTGCCTAGGGAATCCTTTGTTGGGAGGTGTTAGCCGGCCCAGATTGTTTCTTGTCTGGATTTCCCCTGTTTTTGAGTGTTGTTCTCTATTTACTGTCCTGATTTTAGAATTTTTAAAATACTGGCGGCCACTTGCTTAGTTTCCAACAAACCTCACAACCTCTGAGGATGCCTGCCATAGATGTGGGTGAAACGTCAGGAGAGAATGCTTCTGGAACATGGCTATACAGCCCAGAAAACTCACAGCAACCCAAACAAGAGTTCTTTCTCCACAGATATATAAACCCTACTTGCCTGGTTTCCAACAAAACTCACAACCTCTGAGGATGCCTGCCATAGATGTGGGCGAAATGTCAGGAGAGAATGCTTCTGGAACATGGCCATACAGCCCAGAAAACGCACAGCAACCCAGTGATTCCAGCCATGAAAGCCTTTGCCAACATATAGTGCAAAGTATCCAGAACTAAGACTATTTGCACAAGATATTTGCTTTTTCTTCATGAAGTTATTTTTGAGTTCATTTTGTAATTTCTGTTCATTGATTTAAAAGCCTATTAGTAGTAACTGTTTTTATACAATTACACTGTAAAATGCAGAAAGGGTGCCTATAGCCGAAGAAGTGGCAACACATACTGCAAAAGTGCAAACCCTTTCCCAGCAAAAAACAGGGTCCTAATGTTTGTTTTTTTTCTAAAATGTGTATTTTAGAAAATACACATTTTTATGAAATGTGTATTTAGTCCGGAAGTATGTTGTTGTTCATTCGTTCAGTCGTCTCCGACTCTTCGTGACCTCATGGACCAGCCCACGCCAGAACTCCCTGTCGGCCGTTACCACCCCCAGCTCCCTCAAGGTCAGTCCAGTCACTTCAAGGATGCCATCCATCCATCTTGCCCTTGGTCGGCCCCTCTTCCTTTTGACTTCCACTTTCCCCAGCATCATTGTCTTCTCTAGGCTTTCCTGTCTCCTCATGATGTGGCCGGAAGTATATCACAATTTTTTAAGTGATACTAAACATATAGGAAAAACTAAACATATATGAAACGCAATTATACTAGCCAAAGTGTACATAAATACAAAATATTATTATTTATCGTATTGTCATCAGGGAAAAATATACATTGATGGGATTGAAGGAATGAAAATGAATAGGAAGTCTAGAAATAAGCGAAGTCTTAAGATCAGCATAAATGAGATTAAAAAATGCAGAGCAAGAAATTAGAAAAATGGTATAGAATACCATTCTCCGGTCATATAGATGCCATATTTTTTGTGAATGAGAAAAAATGGAGGTGGTGGATAATTGATAATATTGAGGGGATTTATGAAAAAGAAATGACAAAGAATTCATACAATGGGGGATAAATTTCTGGACTTTGTGTGGATATGTTTTCTTTTTCGTGTCAGCAGCGACTTGAGAAACTGCAAGTCACTTCTGGTGTGAGATAATTGGCCGTCTGCAAGGCCGTTGCCCACGGGACACCCGGATGTTTTGATGTCATGTATAAATATGTGAGAGGAAGTCACAGGGAGGAAGGAGCAGGCTTGCTTTCTGCTTCCCTGGAGACTAGGACATGGAACAATGGCTTCAAACTACAAGAAAGGAGATTCCATCTGAACATGAGGAAGAACTTCCTGACTGTGACAGCCGTTCAGCAGTGGAACTCTCTGCCCCGGAGTGTGGTGGAGGCTCCTTCTTTGGAAGCTTTTAAACAGAGGCTGGATGGCCATCTGTCAGGGGTGCTTTGAATGCAATATTCCTGCTTCTTGACAGGGGGTTGGACTGGATGGCCCATGAGGTCTCTTCCAACTCTATGATTCTATGATTCTATGTTTTACCATCCTTGTGAGAGGCTTCTCTCATGTCCCCGCATGGGGAACTGGAGCTGACAGAGGGAGCTCATCCGCGCTCTCCCCATATTCGAACCTCCGACCTGCCAGTCTTCAGTCCTGCTGGCACAAGGGTTTAACCCAGGGGTCCTCAAACTTTTTAAACAGAGGGCCAGGTCACAGTCCCTCAAACTGTTGGAGGGCCAAATTATAATTTGAAAAAAATGAATAAATTCCTATGCACACTGCACATATCTTACTTGTAGTAAAAGAAACAATTAAAAACAATACAACAATTAAAATGAAGAACAGTTTTAACAACTCTAAACGTATTAGTATTTCAATAGGAAGTGTGTGCTTGCTTTTGGCTGATGAGATAGGATTGTTGTTGTTGTTGTGTGCTTTCAAGTAATTTTAGACTTAGGTTGACCCTGAGTGAGGGCCAGGTAAATGACCTTAGAGGGCTGTATCTGGCCCCCAGGCCTTAGTTTGAGGACCCCTGGTTTAAACCATTGCGCCACCGCAGGCTCCTGTGTGGATATGTGAAACCATGGATAATAGCAAATCCTATTGAAATAAAAGATTTCTGAAAACCAAAGTTGCACTGAAAATGCCAGAGGATAAATGAAACTATAGATAACAGTCCTCTGGATATTGGAGATCATACTGTATAGGAAATACATTTGGGTTTATGAAAGTAATTTTAAAAATGTGAATACAGGGAATATGTTTCATTTAAGGTAATGCCCAACTAGTTTATTTACTATAAGGACTAGTTTACTTACTAAAAGCCAGGGATCCACAAACTTTTTAAACAGAGGGCCAGGTCACAGTCCCTCAAACTGTTGGAGGGTCAGATTATAATTTGAAAAAAAAAAAACATGAATGAATTCCTATGCACACTGCACATATCTTATTTGTAGTGCAAAAAAAGTACACTTAAAAACAATACAATAATTAAAATGAAGTACAATTTAAACAAATTTAAACTTATTAGTATTTCAATGGGAAGTGTGGGACTGCTTTTGGCTGATGAGATAGGATTGCTGTTGTTGTTGTTGTGTGCTTTCGAGTCGTTACAGACTTACTTAGGTTGACCCTGAGCGAGAGCCAGGTAAATGACCTTGGAGGGCCGCATCCGGCCCCCGGGCCTTAGTTTGAGGACCCCTGCCATAAGTAATGATAGATCTGAGAAGGAAAAGCACATTCCAGATCCTGGAATCCTCCATGGGTTTAGCTTCAGCAGTGAAAGGTTTAAGAAATATTAGGAAAAGAAAAGAGATGAAACAAATTGCTATTCTGAAGCAGTCAGAAACAGTAATACCCCTTTAAGACAGAAAACAGGTGAGGATAAAAGATAAAGAATCATTGAAAATGGTGAGTCACTTCAATTGCCATTTGGCCATGATGAAGATTATACTTGGTTGAAATTACTGGAGTACCAAGAATTAGATTCTGAATGATTTTCGCTTCATCTTCACTCCTGTACTGTAACATTCCAATGTATTCTTTCGACGTGGATGGCATGGGTGCTTCGTTAGCTGTTAAATAGAAACACAAGTTATATATTGCCTCCAAAAAATTCAGCAAATTTCTTGGGAAGACAGCAGACAAATGTCAGAGTGCTGGAAGAAGCAAAGACCACCAGCACTGAAGCAAGGCTCCTATGCCATCAACTCTTCCGGATTGGCCACATTGTCTGAATGCTGTCTCCCAAAGCAGTTACTCTACTCCCAACTCAAGAACAAAACGGAATGTTGGTGGGCAGGAAGTCAACATTATCTCTTGTCATTGTGTTAGTCCATCATTGATATTCAAGAAGGCTTGGTTGATCCAAAACAAAATGGTTCAAAACTCGTTTTGGATGTAGGGGGCACTGGTGGTTCAATTCTAAAGTCTATTCCGATTTTCACAGAAAAAAATGTTCAAAATTTTTTGAAACTTTCGAGACTTCCGAAATCTTTTGTTAATAGTTTGAAAGTGTTATTTCCTGTTTCATTGGGTGAGCTTTACTTTGAAAGTAATTGTTTTACTCCAGAAGCAGGGAATAGCAAGAGGAGGAAATTCCTTCCTTCTCTGGTTCAAAACTGGCTTCTCTGGCTTGAGCTGAGGCCAGGAAATTCCTTCCTTCTCTGGTTTAAAACTGGCTTCTCTGGCTTGAGCTGAGGCCAGGAAATTCCTTCCTTCTCTGGTTTAAAACTGGCTTCTCTGGCTTGAGCTGAGGCCAGGAAATTCCTTCCTTCTCTGGTTTAAAACTGGCTTCTCTGGCTTGAGCTGAGGCCAGGAAATTCCTTCCTTCTCTGGTTTAAAACTGGCTTCTCTGGCTTGAGCCGAGGCCAGGAAATTCCTTCCTTCTCTGGTTTAAAACTGGCTTCTCTGGCTTGAGCTGAGGCCAGGAAATTCCTTCCTTCTCTGGTTTAAAACTGGCTTCTCTGGCTTGAGCTGAGGCCAGGAAATTCCTTCCTTTTCTGGTTTAAAACTGGCTTCTCTGGCTTGAGCTGAGGCCAGGAAATTCCTTCTTTCTCTGGTTTAAAACTGGCTTCTCTGGCTTGAGCCGAGGCCAGGAAATTCCTTCCTTCTCTGGTTTAAAACTGGCTTCTCTGGCTTGAGCCGAGGCCAGGAAATTCCTTCCTTCTCTGGTTTAAAACTGGCTTCTCTGGCTTGAGCGGAGGCCAGGAAATTCCTTCCTTTTCTGGTTTAAAACTGGCTTCCCTGGCTTGAGCGGAGTCCAGGGACCACAAGCGGGGAAAGCAAGCGGAGAAAATTCCTTCCTTCTCTGGTTTAAAACTGGCTTCTCTGGCTTGAGCAGAGGCCAGGGACCACAAGTGGGGAAAAGCAAGCGAAGGAAACTCCTTCCTTCTCTAGTTTAAAACTGGCTTCACTGGCTTGAGCCGAGGCCAGGAAATTCCTTCCTTCTCTGGTTTAAAACTGGCTTCTCTGGCTTGAGCCAAGGCCAGGGACCACAAGCGGGGAAAGCAAGTGGAGGAAATTCCTTCCTTTGGTTTAAAACTGGCTTCTCTGGCTTGAGCCGAGGCCAGGGACCAGAAACAGGGAAAAGCTGGATTATTTCCGACTCACTTCATGAGTCATAACAAAAATTGCGGAAAAGGCTTCGGAAGGGCAAAGGGACTTCCAATTTTCTTAAAAACTTTGAAATCGCTTCAAAAAGGTAGTTTTTCCAACTTTATTCCGAATTACGAAGATTCCACGAGTACCTAACTATGCCTAATATTCAGAGCCTATAGAATGAAACATGGTGTAATATCTGCTGTTCAGAATGGATGCTGAGAATTGCATATACTACACAGCCTATCCTGTAACAATTCAGGTATTTCATCCAGATGCAGTGAAAGATGCTTGGGGCATCACCCCCACTAAAGCAGAATTCAACAGATAGTCTTATTAGTTTTGTACACAGAATTAAAAGATGCCACCATATGTTTAGCTTCAAATAGCAAAAGGTTTTTGCTACCAAACACAGTTCTTCTTGTGTTTGGTAGCAACCTTCCCTGAAAGAGATAAAGCTGATGGGCATCACAGCAAATGAACCTGCCTTTAAGAACTCCACAATTACGATCCCAATTTTAGTTTCAGTTTAATGTATAACAAGATTTCCTCACCTATTTCCATTGACTTTCTGAGTGTCTTGATCTGATCCTGAAGCTTTTTTATCAATCTGTCCTTCTTGTCAAGCTCTTCCTCTAGATCCTGCAATCTCCATAGAGTTGACAAAGAATAATGTACATAAAAATGAGCTCCTGTCAGTGACAAATGTTAGCTTCTTTATAATATTACCTTCAAATGCAGGACAATATTCTTATTACTGAGAAAAGAGAGGTATGTTAGACAAACAGCATGATTATGTGCAGCAGAGACAGGAAAATCTGGTTTTGTAGGGACATTAAAAATGAATTTTTCCCAACAAATGCTGGTAAAAGGTACATGCAGAATTTTCCATGGTCTATGGTGTATTGCAGTGTTTCTCAACCTGGTGGTCGTGACGCCTGGGGGGGGGGGGGGGGGGGTTGCGAGAGGGTGTCCGAAGACCATCAGAAAACACAGTATTTTCTCTTGGTCATCTGGGTTACGTGTGGAAGGTTAGGTCCAATTCTATTGTTGGTGGGGTTCAGAATGCTCTTTGATTATAGGTGAACTATAAATCCCAGCAACTACAACTCCCAAAAGACAAAATCAGTTTCCCCCTCCAACCCCACCAGTATTCAGATTTGGACGTATTGGGTATTTGTGCCAAATTTGGTCCAGTGAATGAAAATATATCCTGCATATCGGATATTCACATTACAATTCATAACAGTAGCAAAATTATAGTTATGAAGTAGCAACGAAAATAATGTTGTGGTTGGGGGTCACCACAACATGAGGAACTGTGTTAAGGGGTCACGGCATTTGGAAGGTTGAGAACCACTGGTGTATTGTATTTTCTGTAATCTCCTTGTTTTTTTATAGTTCTATTAATAAACTACTTTTGTCATAGTCCATTGAATCCTATTCCTGGCTGATGCATCACAGAATCAACAGTATTAAATTATAATTTTGTAAACACTTAAAAACATCTACATCTCGAATATGGTAAACAGAGTCACTTAATTCTGTAGGAACCCCCAGTGGCACAATGGGTTAAACCCTTGTGCCGGCAGGACTGAAGACTGACAGGTCGCAGGTTCAAATCAGAAGGGAGTGCAGATGAGCTCCCTCTGTCAGCTCCAGCTCCCCATGCAGGGACATGAGTGAAGCCTCCCACAAGGATGGTAAAACATCAAAAATATCTGGCCATCCCTTGGGAAATGTCCTTGCAGACAGCCATTTCTCTCACAGAAGCAACTTGCAGTTTCTCAAGTTGCTCCTGACACACACTTCCCCTCACATTTTGATACATGGCCCTCATCATCTCTCCGCCTTCTCTTCTACAGGCTAACTATCCCCAGCTCTTCAAGCCGCTCCTCATAGGACTTGAAGTCATTGTTCCACTGCGTCCTAATCTCCAGGGCAGCTGAAAATTGCTCCCTCCTCCCTATGGCTTCCCCTCACATTTTGATACATGGCCCTCATCATGTCTCCTCTCCGGCTTCTCTTCTGCAGGCTAAACATCCCCAGCTCTTCAAGCTGCTCCTCATAGGACTTGAAGTCATTGTTCCATTGCGTCCTAGTCTCCAGGGCAGAAGAAAACAAGCTTGCTCCCTCCTCCCTATGACTTCTCCTCACAGCTTGATCCATGGCCCTCATCATGTCTCCTCTCCGCCTTCTCTACTACAGGCTAAACATGTCCAGGTCTTTAAGCCGCTCCTCATAGGGCTTGTTTTCCAGACCCTTGATCGTTATCATGTTTAAAGGTATTAATATAAATAGACAAATGTTTGGTGCAAAAGTTGATGACAAACACAAAACTGTGGGTCATATAGCTTTATGATGAGGATTCATGAGAAATGTGCACGGCACATAATTGTTACCCAAGAGGATCATGGCCAAAAGAGCATGTGTAGATATATTTTATCTGCTTCCTCTTTTCTATATATCCAGCGAAAGTACTAATATTCCATGTGTAATCATCAGTCTTTAAATATGGGTGAATTTGTGTTCAATATTTAGCAACCTTTAAATAAAGCATTAACAGAAGTGCTTATCAATTCTTACCGTATTTTCCATGGTGAGATAGGCTACATCTTGCCATATTTTGCTCTTGGTTTCATTGTCTCCTTCCAGTTGGTTATCTATGTAATTGTTTGTCTCCTGAAAAGTGGCTCTCAGCTTCACTTTTTCCTTAGTGTACATTTCATTTTGGACTTGTTGTACTCTGAAAATAGGGAAGGAAAGGGTTTGCTCTCTCCATTTCCTTGAAGCTCACCTACAGTTGTTTTCTTTGGGACATTTCACACTACAAAAAGTGCTAACTGTTGTTAAAGATTTGGGTATAGGGGCTACTTCAAGCATTCTTCCAAAAACAAGTGGAAATTTAGCATGAAATGGCTGGTGCATATTAATTCCAGAACTTCTGTTTTGATATACTGTAAATTGCTAAACTATGGACAACACTTTTTTCAACTTTAAAAAAAATCAACTTTCTTACCTTCTTTGTGTTCCATCCTTTTCGGTGTTTTGACGCAACAGATTTTCCATGTCTTCTATTTTCTCTTTAATAATAAGGAATATCGTTTTAAAAAACAGGGATTAGAATTTAGTTTAGAGAGTGGGCCTTCACGCTCAGTGGCTGCCCCTCAGCTCTGGAACTCCCTTCTTCCCAGGGAAACTCGAATGGCCTCCTTCCTGCTGTCGTTCCAGCAGCAGGCTTAAACCCTCTAATTTAGACAAGGTTTTAAAGAAGGTTTTTAAGATCAAGTCACAGGGTGTTGTGGCTTTTAGCTTTATACAGTTCCGGCCCAGTTTACCTGTCCAAACGTATTCTCCCCTACGAACCATCAAGAGTGTTAAGATCGTCTGGAAAGGCCCTGCTCTCGGTCCCACCACCTTCGCAGGCGCATCTGGTGGGGATGAGAGACAGGGCCTTTTCTGTGGTGGCCCCTCGGCTATGGAATTCCCTCCCGTGTGAAATTAGATCTTCCCCCTCCCTCTTGACCTTTAGGAAGCTTGTGAAAACTTGGCTGTGGAATGAAGCTTTTGCGGAATGATGTCTGAGACCGGCAACCAACCAACGTTACTGACCACAATATATAGACTGAATATATGGACTGAGTTGGACATGATTTTATCTTGGCGAATTGCTGTTATGTAATTTATCCTATATATATATATAGGTTAATTTTAATGCTGATGTATGATGTTTCAGATTTTAGTGTTAGCACTGAATCTTTGCTGTCAGCCGGTCTGAGTCCCTCTATGGAGGTAGAGAAGATTGGGATAGAAAAGTTTTAAATACATAAATAAATAAATTTGTTTATATTTTTATGGATTTTAACTATGATTCCTTACAATACCATTTATATTAAATTCTGTTTTAATGTCTATATATATTTAGATTTGAAATTATATTGAAATGCTTTTAATGTAAGCTGCTTTGAGTCTCTTTGTGAAGAAAAAGTGTGGTATAAAGAAGCATCATAATAATAAATAATAATCTACTCTGACCAGCAATGTGTTTTCAAAGTCTTAGGTGGTCACGTACTCTTACTCTCTGAAATCCTTTTAAAAAATGGATAGTAATGCCAGTTGAGCATGCATTCGATCATCTATATCAGGGGTCCTCAAACAATTTGAAAAAAGCATGAATGAATTCCTATGCACACTGCACATATCTTATTTGTAGTACAAAAAACACTTTAAAGCAATACAATAATTAAAATGAAAAACAATTTTAACAAATATAAACTTATTAGTATTTCAATGGGAAGTGTGGGCCTGCTTTTGGCTGATGAGATAGGATTGTTGTTGTTGTATGTTTTCAAGTCGTTTCAGACTTAGGTTGACCCTGAGTGAGGGCCGGGTAAATGACCTTGGAGGGCCGTATTCAGCCCTCGAGCCTTAGTTTGAGGTCCCCTGATCTAAATGTTAAAATGTTCTATTTTGGGGGAGATGTATTGATCAAAGCAGAGTTCTTTAGGGCAAGGTACCTTTATTCCTTACAGTTTCTTCTTGAAGATGGTTTTCAAGGTTCATTTTCTGCTTCTGAAGCTCGGAAATCTGCTGCTTAAGATCGGGAATCATCTTTATAAAAACGGAGATAATGTTCAGTATTCAACTACCTATATAATCCAACAGTTTATCTGAAGTACGATTTTTTTTGCACAATAATTGATTCCCTTGGTATTAAATTTCACTTGGTGTCATTTTATACGACAGCAAATCTGAAATATTTTATTGCATTTACTTAAATATGAAATAATATAATGAAATAATTCCTGACGCTGTCTGCATTCTCCACCAATCCTCTATGATGTTAAGTACTATAGAGTTCAGTGTTTATGCGACCTTAAGTTATCTATTAACTTACACCAACTCATGAATCTCATAGGGTTTTCTTAGGCAAGGAATACTCAAGAGGTGGTTTTGCCAATTCTTTCCTCTGAAATATAACACCTGGTATTTGTTGGTGGCTTCCCATTCAAGTACTAACCAGGGCTGATCCTGCTTACTTTCAAGATCAGATGGATTGTGGTTGTTCCTCGCCTAAGAAAAATATCTAGATGTTTCCATATTATAGTAGTTGTGGTTATTGTTGTTGTTATTATTACCTCATTTTTATTTCATGAATTAACACTCAAAGAGGAATTCAACACACACAAGACACCATTTTGGAACAATTATTTTCATATCTAGCCCTGTTTGGAAGCTTCTACAAAAAGAGGACCCCAAAGATACTTTCTTTAAATATAAATGGACTAAATTCACCAAACAAGAGGAGACCAAGAAGAAATTGCAAATTGTGCCAATATCTCATGGCCTTGTCGTTTGGGCAGCCTTTCTGCCCGGCCACCATGCCTTTCCGAGTTTGGAAGGGTGTGGGGGCCAGGGGGAGGAAACAGGTGGAGGGCTCCACATGGCCTTGGGAGCCTTTGCTGCCCAGCCCTCACTCCCTGCCGAGCTCATTATCATCATCATCATCATCATCATCGGTCCAGATCCATTGGTGTTTCGGTTCACAGTGCTCTCTGGATGGAGGTCAACTACAACTCTTTCAAATTAAGGTAAATTTCCCCTAAAGACCTCCAGTATTTTTTGCTGACCATGGGGGTTCTGCGTGCCAAGTTAAGTCCAATAACATCTTTGGTGGAGCTCACTAATTGCAGGAGGAACTGTAACTCCTACATGTCTGAACATATTTCCCCAAACTTCTCCAGTATTTTCTATGGGTAATGGGAGTTTTATATGCCAAGTTTGGTTCAATTCTATTTATGCTGGAGTTCAGAATGCTCTTTGATGGCAGGGGAGCTATATATCCCAGTAGCTCCCATATGCCGAGGTCTATTTTCCCCAAACCTCTCCAGTATTTTCTGTTGGTAATGGGAGTTCTGTATGCCAGGTTTGGTTCAATTCCATTGTTGTTGGAGTTCAGAATGCTCTTTGATGGTAGGGGAACTATATATCCCAGCAACTGCAATTCCCAAATGTCAAGATCTGTTTTCCCCAAACTCCACCAGTGTTCAAATTTGGGCATATTGAGGATTTGTGCCAAGTTGGGTCCAAATGTACAGTTATTTGGGTTCACAGCACTTTCCATATGTAGATGAACTACATCTCCCGTAAATCATTGTCAATTTCTCCCAGCCCCCTCCAGTATTTTCTGTTGGTCTTTGGGGTTTTTTTGTGCTAAGTTTGTTCCAGGTCTATAATTTGTGGGGGTCTCAGTGGTCTGTGGAACTCAGAGGTGAATTGGTTGAAGGTACTGCAAATCCCATCATCCATTGTCCACACTCTGCAAGCATATTGTTTTTGTGATCAGTCACTATGCTTTAATTATGTTCAATTTATAACAATGAAAATACATCCTGCATATCAGATATTTCCATTATGCTTCATTAGAGTAGCAAAATTACCGTTATGAAGTAGCAACGAAAATATGGTTGGGGGTCACCACAACATGAGGAACTTTATTTAGGGGTCACAGCATTAGAAAGGTTGAGAACCACTGCCTTACACCCAGAATTTGCTCAAAAACAGCTCATGTTACTTAAATGGCTACCAAGAAATCAGCTTTCAGAGGCTGTTTTGAAGTTATATAATATGTCATTCTCACCATGTTTTCTGAGGTTAGCCTTGCAACTTGGAGTCGGATGCTGTCATTTATGTCATTTTCTTCTCTGAACAGCTTCTGTAAGTGGGTTATTTCTTGACTATGATGCTCTACTTTAGAATTCAGGCCTTCTATCTCTCTTTCATAGTTCTCTCTCTGAGACTGGAAATGGCTTTCTAACACTCTGTTAAAGACATAGACATATGGGTTAGACTAAAGAAAAAACACTGGTCCCTTAACGCAATGTATATTCTAATATCAGAAGCAATTCAATATATTGTCAAAGGCTTTTCAACAATTGGGTCACATCGTTTACAGAAAACCCACACACACAGATAGGTAGCTACACAAAAACTCCAACCATTGCCCAAGTAAAAAAAGAAGCGCCATTAAAACCTTGGCAGACCGCGCAAAAAGAATCAGCGAACCCCACCTCCTCAAAGAGGAACTGAACCACCTCAACCGGACTTTCCAGGCCAATGGAGACTCCACCTCAGACATCAGAAGAGCTGCAAGACCGAGTACAAGCCACGAGAGTCAAGACAAAGACCCACCGAGAGGAAAAGTGTTCTTGCCAGACATCAAGGGAACCACTGACCGCAGAGGGAAGCGGATGAGGAAACACAACATACACACTATCTACAGACCCACCAAGAAAATCCAACCAATGCTCTGTTCAGCAAAGGACAAGAGGGATCCTCTCACTTCTGCAGGAGTCTACCGGATACTATGCAACTGTGGACAAGTCTCCATAGGGACCACCAAACGCAGCAGCATTGCCCAAACATCAATCAAGGAGCATGGAAGGCACTGCAGACTACTTCAACCAAAGAAGTCAGCCATAGCAGAGCACCTCATGAACCAACCTGGACACAGCATATTATTATTGGAGAACACAGAAATGCTGGACCACTCTCACAACCACCATGTCAGACTACACAGAGAAGACACTGAAATCCACAAGAATGTGGACAATCTCAACAGAAAGGAGGAAACCATGAAAATGAACAAAATCTAGCTACCAGTATTAAAAAAAACCTCTAAAATTACAACAGCAAAACAACAGAGAGGAAACAATCAGGGACAGATAATCACCTCTCAACAAAAGATTGCCCCAGGCACTAACAAGCCACACCAAACAACTGCCAGGCCACCAAATGCTAATCGAGCTGGTCAGCTGAAACATTCACACCTTGCTCCAACAGACAAGAGTCCTTTGTCCCACCCTGGTCATTCCACAGATATATAAACCCACTTTCCTAGTTCCAATAGACCTCACTACCTCTGAGGATGCTTGCCAGCATACCCAATAGCTAAAGATGATGGGAGCTGTAGTCTAACAACATCTGAAGGATGATACCAGGGTGGTGGAATCGGAGGGCCCTTCTAGACAGGCCCTATATCCCAGGATCTGATTTTCTTTTTGCTTTTAACTGGATTATATGAGTTCACACAACCAGATAATCTGGGATAAACAGAAAACCTGGGATCAGATCCTGGGATATAGGACCAGCCTTGAAGGGCCCTGAAATAGACTGTAGGGATCCTGGCAATTCATACTACAAAAAGGCTCTGAAGAAAAATAGTTATATAAGGACATAATGAAAATTTGACTTCATGAAATTTGACGAGGGCAAGTCCTAGAAACTTTCTTCAACCAAACTGATTACTTTTCTCTGGTTCATTTACATGAAAGACAGATGGTCAAGGGGGAAGGGGTTCAGACAAATGCATTGTATCAAACCATCAATGTTTACAGACTAAATACTCAGTATTTTTTAAAAAAAACGAAGAAGAGCAAATAGCATAGTGCATCTAAGCTATTTTATGTAAACTGCTGACATAGAAGTCTTCAAATTAATCCCTTGTGGTGATAAGGAAAAGGCCTATTCAAGCATATCCCACATAGCAGGACTGCTATAAAAAGTCTGTGCCTTTGAGGCAGCCAAAACAGCACTTATTTTCTTATCAGACCACAAGCGCATAGGAATAATACTTGAAGTTGCCTTCTGCGGAGTCAAACTGGTGCTCCACCAAATATTGATTTTTTTAAAAAATTATAAATTTATCAAACAAAATGTATAAGCATACATTCTCCCCTCTTTTGCAACATCTTAGACAGAAGAGTATGTAATATTATATACAATCTAATAGTAAAAAAAAATCAAAAACATCTTTAAGCATATTTCTTACCATTTTTTTAAACTTTTCCATTACAACTTATACTACGTGTATCTCTACCGCACATCTTTTATCTACTTATACATGCTTTATTTCTTTATAATTAGTATTATACCATTTTCCCACTCTTCCCCTTACCCTAAGTTTGTGCCCCCCTTCACCAGGACCAACCTACTCATGTTATTTCAAATTCCAAAATGTCATTGTTTCTCTTGCTGGCTATAACAGATCCCTATATAATATATCTCCAAATATCACGCCGCTGGTCACCACTGTAAAAAGGATTATGTGTGATCTCACACCACTGGACACCAGTAAGAAAGAAATATCACAACCAGTGACACGAGGCTGGAGGCTTACAGGATAAATCTTCCTCCAAAGATTCACTTTTTCCTCTAGAATCCTACCCCTGTGTCTCCAATTTGGTAGCGAGATGGAAATAGATATGTGTAATGGTAGAATGAACACTGTCTTTTAGTCTTCTTTTGGTTTAAAGCTGCCACCAACCCAAGTTGTCTTAGGATCTTTAAAATGAGTTCTCACAACCACCATGTCAGGCTACACAGAGAAGCCATTGAAATCCACAAGCATGTAGACAATGTCAACAGAAAGGAGGAAACCATGAAAATAAACAAAATCTGGCTACCAGCATTAAAAAAACTCTAAAATTACAACAGCAAGACAACAGAGAGGAAACAATCTGGGACATCTAATCACCTCTCAACAAAAGATTGCCCCAGGCACTGCCAGGCCATCAAATGCTAATCAAGGTGGTCAGTTGAAACATTCACGCCTAGCTCCAACAGACAAGGGTTCTTTGTCCCACCCTGGTCATTCCTCAGATATATAAACCCATTTTTCTAGTTCTAACAGACCTCACTACCTCTGAGGATGCTTGCCATAGATGAAGGCGAAACATCAGGAGAGAATGCCTCTAGAACATGGCCATGTAGCCCGAAAAAACCTACAACAACCCAGTGATTCCGGTCATTGCAGACCACCAAACGCAGCAGCATTGCCTAAACACGAATCAAGGGAATTTAGGAGCAAAGGAGTCCTTCCAACACTTTTCCAAATATTTTAATTGTACCTAACCAAATATAATTTCTGGATGCCTGGCTATTTGCAAAGCAGGCATATTTCCATTAAAGCTGATTGATGCAAGCACCATCTTTTAAGAGATCGCTTCCCCGCAGAACTGAAAGCATTGATCTGTCATGGCTTTCTGCTGCAGAGCATGGACTGATTATACTGAAGACTCATTATGATGCCTCCATTATTCTGTCAATATTTAGACAAGAAGTATATCAAAAGAATAAGGAAAAAGGCCTAACCTTGTGGCCTTTTTCAAGCCTTCGTAAGCAAACCAGAGTTCCCCGTCTTCATTTAAATGTCCCAAATCTTCAGTAGACAATCTGTTACAGGAAAAAAAGTGGGGAAAGACTATGGAATAAGAATCTCAGGGAAGAGTCTGACTCTACCTTTCGTAAAAGGGGGGAAATATGCCTCTACCTGCTCCTTGCATCTGCAAAGTCATAGCTCTCATGAAGTTGCATTGTAATCTCTGACATTTTGTCTGTAAAAGAAAACACGTTATGTGAGTACTCTGTTTCCACTTTGCCAGCATAGTTTTACATGTGACTAGCTGTCCCCTGCCAGGCGTTGCTGTGGCCCAGTCTGGTGATCTGGAAAATAAAGTAATGAGGAAGTGTTGGTTTCTAATATATGTAATTTCTTTACGCTTGTGGGTAAACAGTATTTGATTATGTTTTCTTGCCCTGGTGAAGGGAGTTGGACTGAACGGCCTTAAGTATTTTCTGTTGGTCTTCGGAGTTCTGTGTGGGAAGTTTGCCCCAATTCCATTGTTGGTGGGGTTCAGAATGCTCTTTGACTGTTGGTGAACAATACATCCCAGCAACTACAACTCCCAAATGTCAAGGTCTATTTCCCCCAAACTCCACCAATGTTCAAATTTGGGCATATCGAATATTTGTGCCAAGCTTAGTCCAGATCCATCATTGTTTGTGTCCACAGTGCTCTCTGGATGTAGGTGAACTACAACTCTGAAACTCAAGGTCAATGCCCACCAAACCCTTCTAGTGTTTTCTGATGGTCATGGGAGTCCTGTGTGCCTCGTTTGGTTCAATTCTATCATTGGTGGAGTTCAAAATGCTCTTTGATTGTAGGTGAACTACAAATCCCAGCAACTACAACTCCCAAATGTAAAGGTCTATTTCCCCCAAACTCCATCTATGTTCATATTTGGGCATATGGAATATTCGTGCCAAGTTTAGTCCAGATCCATCATTGTTTGTGTCCACAGTGCTCTCTGGATGTAGGGGAACTACAACTCCGAAACTCAAGGTCAATGCCCACCAAACCCTTCAAGTGTTTTCTGTTGGTCATGGGAGTTCTGTGTGCCACGTTTGGTTCAATTCTATCATTGGTGGAGTTCAGAATGCTCTTTGATTGTAGGTGAACTTTAAATCCCAGCAACTACAACTCCCAAAGGACAATTTTTTTGAGTGATGGTCACTCCTTGGGTTAGTAGGTGTCACCCGCCATGCTCTGCTCCATGGGAAGGAGAGTGATGGTGTATTCAGAGAGTGTCAGATATGCTATGGGAAAGCATGATTCTGGACACTTTGGGGCTTCTTTCTCAAGGGAAGAGGAAGAAGTGTGCTTTTGGAATCTTACATTTTGTGCAGGGAGTCAGGTTCTGCTGTATGGAAAACAGAGATCTGATCCTTGGTGTTGTGCTTAGGGAAAGGATGCATTTTGGCATTTTGAAGTTATGGCGTTATGGAAGTTTTGGAACTATGCGTTTGGCAGGCTGCAGGAAAGCAATGTCTGGCTTAACAGGTGCTTCTCCAAGGAGAGAGAAAAGGATATGGTCATATTTGAATGCCTGAAGATGAATATGTGTACATGCGTGTGAATGCTGAGTGAAAACGTAATTCCCCTTTGTTTGTTTGTTAACCAATGTAATTGTAAATCCAATATAGTTGCATAGAATCTGTATGTCTGTATGTCCAATGTCATTCTTTGTCTAAGTGGGGGGGGTTAGGGGTTCAACTCCCCCCCCCAATTTTTCAGGTTAAAAAAACTGGTTTACTCATGAATTTTAACTGGTTAACCAAATCCCCATGCTAACTCTATGAGACGCAAAAAATCAAGAGTCCCTCCAGAACTGCAAGCACTATCTCAAGCAAATATTGACAATTTATTCACACTGCCATTACTTGCAGCAATAGCCGATGTAGTGAAGCAACCAAGTTGGGGGTGGGGGGGCGGTGTTGAATGCTCTCATTAAGGAGGCCAGACTTGGTGGAGGTGGTTGACAGGGGCGGAGCTGCAGGCTACTGAAGGCTGCTCTGTCCCCTGCTGTGCTTTTTGCTTCAGTGTGAGCTGGGAGGCAGGTTTCAAACCCCCCCCCCCCCAAATTTTCAACCGCCCCTCCCGAAATTTTCAACCCCTCCCCGAATTTTTTTCTGGCTATGGCCCTGTGTCTTACATCATTCTTTGTCTAAAGGTTTTTTCTGTAATGTGATATACCTTCTCACACTGGAAATTGCAATAAAAATAACGTATACTTCACATGGACAAAGAAAGATCATTTTAAATCTCTCAAAAAAGGACGTTATGTGAGTCGATGCAACTGATCACATGAATGTCAATATGTTGTTCTGATTTATGAAGAGTAAACTACTTGTTATTCATTGTTCATCTGCATAGCATATTTTCGTTCTCTGACAAGACAGTGTGTAGGCTGATCAAACGTGAACTACACGTGGTTTATTTTACACTACACCACAGATTTGAGCTAATATATTAACATAAGCTGACTGTATTTCCAAGAACATATTGTCTTGAATCTGGCATGTATAAAATATAGGTTTACCATTAACTAAAGCAGTGAGAGGTTCTCATTGTTAGGCTCTGCTGCAAGAGGGACCCTGAGGCCTGAGTATTGCCATCCAGGGTTGCTGCCTGCTCCACCCTGGGCTTACCCATGAGGAGACCTGCAGCCACACCCTCATTCCAGCTAGCTGACCCAGCAGGGAGAGAAAATGGCCCCCACAACCTCGCCGCACTGCTACTTTAATGGCCGCGCCACCCATTGCCTGGCTGCCGGAATACCTACGCCGGGCCCCTCCATAGCCACGCTGCCCATCATTTGGACATTGGAACACCTGTGTGGGCGCTCGTTTTCGGGGCTCCCCTGCCTCTCCTGTTGCTTCAGACCACTTTTTCCATCAGCCCACTTTGGTTGGAATTCAATGTTTACTTTTAAGCTCTTTTTTTGTATGTATATTTGAATTATTGTATGTTTACTTTTAAGGTATTTTAATTACTTCTAAGCTTGTCATTGTATTTATATTCAAATTATTATCTCATGTTTATCATTGTATGTTTAAATTGATATGTTAATTGTTTCAATTCATATCTTATGTTTATTATTATATGTGTAATGCGGCATTGTAGGCTATGGATTGTAAGCCACCCTGAGTCCCCCACTGGGGTGAGAAGGGTGGGGTATAAATGTAGAATAATAATAACAACAACAACAACAACAATAATTGTTAAACAACAGATGGAGAATCTCCCCCCCCCCTTTTTTTTAAAGTGAATTGCTGCACATCTGCAATATATAAATGAGGATTCAGCAATTTGGTAACATCAGAATATGTTGGAAAAACTGAGCCGTATCAAGGTATATTACTCATTTGTATGAGATAATAAAAGTACCTCTCATTTCACGCTTCTGGTACTGCAGCTGCTTCTCCACGTCCATTTTTTGCATTTGAATGAGTTCAATTTCTTTTTGTAGTTCAGGAATTGTCTATATTTATTAAACATTGCAATGAGATAAAGTAAAAAAAATAGTAGCAAGAAAAATTTACAACTGACATTTAAAGCATGTTTCGTAGGGGAAAAGTAGTATTTACTGCTCGTCATTGTTTGAGCCCACAGTGCTCTCTGGGTGTAGGTGAACTAGTCCACGACATGCGAGTGTGGCGAAGAGCAAACCACAGACTACAATGCAGCCTGAGCCCTGCCACATGCACAATGGAGGGCCTTCTTAGAGCAACACCAGAGGCACTCCAAGTGGCCAGCGACTGGTCAAAGGACACTGAGTATCATGCCAAGTTTTAAACTTTGCTCTTTTTAAATACATTACAAGTGTACCCTCGGTTCGTTTCTGATAGGATAATTTTTAAAAAATCATACCTTTGCTTGGTGTGCAAGTGCTTCAACCTCCATTTTTAAGCTGCCCTGAATTTGTTGTTCTTCCCGGATTTGATTCTGAAGCTGCTCATTTTCACTTTTGAGAGATTTTACTTCTTCCATGAGTAACTCAATCTTTCTTTCATAGTCTTGCTTCTGGTTGTGGAAATTGTTCTCTAGCACTCTACGAAGATTTAGAAAGAAGTGGCAAACCAGTTTGTACTCTACCGCTAACTACAAAAATAACATGTAAAAAAGAACCATTCATTGTAGGCATGCACTGCTGTATCTCTATCGGCACATACATCAATACTTATAATGTAATGCAATACTACTACTACTACTACTACTAATAATAATAATAATATGATATTATGATATTATAATTATATATTTATTATTTTTTAAAGATCTTTTACTTATAATGTAATGCAATACTACTAATAAATAAAGATTATTATTATTATTATTATTATTACTACTACTACTACTACTAGCTGTCCCCTGCCACGCGTTGCTGTGGCCCACATGGGGTTCTGTGTGGGAGGTTTGGCCCAATTCTATCGTTGGTGGGGTTCAGAATGCTCTTTGACTGTAGGTGAACTATAAATCCCAGCAACTACAACTCCCAAATGTCAAGATTCTATTTTCCCCAAACTCCACCAGTATTCACATTTGGGCATATGGAGTATTCTTGTAGTGTTTGGTCCAGATCCATTATTGTTTGAGTCCACAGTCATCTTTGGATGTAGGTGAACAACAACTCCAAAACCAAAGGACACTGCCCACCAAACCTTCCAGTATTTTCTGTTGGTCATGGGAGAACAGTGTGCCAAGTTTGATTCATTTCCATTGTTGGTGGGATTCTGAATGATCTTTGATTGTAGGTGAACTATAAATCCCAGCAACTACAATTCCCAAATGACAAAATCATTTTTTTGAGTGAAGGACATACATTGGGTTGTTAGGTGTCTTGTGTCCAAATTTGGTGTCAATTCGTCCAGTGGTTTTTGAGTTCTGTTAATCCCAGAAATTAACATTACAGTTTTATTTATATAAGTTACATGTAATATTACTAATATTACAAAATATTGGTATAGTACAATATAGTAATATTTAATACTGATATTGTACTATGCTAATAATATAATGTATTGTATGTATATATGTATCTTGTAAACCGCTCTGAGTCACCTTCGGGGTGAGAAGGGCGGCATAGAAATGTCGTAAATAATAGGCCTGTTCAATGCATGGTTCTAAATGGTTCTAAAGTACTTACAACACTGAAAATATCAGAACTCTAACAAAACTCTCAAAATTTCATTATAAATGGCAGTTCCTAATTGGTTCTGTCATAAAAATCGCCAATAATGAAATAATAATTAAATTTTGAAAGAGTTCTGAAATTTTCACCACCAGAACTTTAGTTTTGTAAGTACTTTAGAACTATTTAGAACCATGGATTGACCAGGCCTAGTAAATAAATAAATACTTCATACTTACATCACATTAATGGCTTAGATCAGGCATGGGCAAACTTGGGCCCTCCAGGTGTTTTGGACTTCAACTCCCACAATTCCTAACAGCCTCCTTGGCTGTTAGGAATTGTGGGAGTTGAAGTCCAAAACACCTGGAGGGCCAAAGTTTGCCCATGCCTGGCTTAGAGCCTAACTACAATAGAAGGAAGGTAATGCAAGCATATGAATGGCCCAACATATGGGGAAACCCAAAGGAAAGGGCCGGATTTGTTGGTTTTGTTCAGGAAGATGGACAGAGCTGGAGAAGAGAGGAAGTGCAGTTGCCAGAACTAAGGAAGACTGAAGATATCAATAAATATACCAAAATGGTGAATTACAAATTAAAGATAAAATTTAAAATTTCATACATTCGTTGTCTTTCTTCTTTCTGAACATCAGCAAAAAGTTGTTTTGTTAGGTGATCCATTTTCTCTGCAGAAAGATAGTAATATTTTTAAAAACATTTCAACAGAATAAAAATGTTTAAAACCTATAACACAAATAATTGTGGCCTAAAATCAACAATAACAACAACAATAAAGCTGACATGACATGAGGATTTAAAGATTGAAGTGCAAAGACTTTGGCACGAGGCAGTCAAGGTGGTCCCAGTGGTGATCGGCACACTGTGTGCAGTGCCTATAGACCTTGGCCTGCACTTAAACACAATCGGTGCTGACAAAATTACCATCTGCCAGCTGCAGAAGGCCACCTTACTGGGATCTGCACGCATTATTCGTCGATACATCCCACAGTACTAGACACTTGGGAAGTGTCCGCTGTGTGATCCAATACAACAGCCAGCAGAGTGATCTTGTTTGCTGTGTAGTAATCTTGTTGTGTTTCAAATAATAATAATAATAATAATAATAATAATAATAATAATAATAATAATACTCTTTATTTGTACACCACACCATCTCCCCAAGGGACTCGGCGTGGCTCACAGCATAAATACAGTAACATACATAAAATAAAAGTAAATGTTAAAATGTTTACATTTTAATGGACAGTTTTTTTTACCAAAGCTAGAACCCGTGTTGTGCAAATTCTAAAGAGATACAATGGTAAATGTTGAGAATCCCTCATCCATAATTTTGAAGTCCAAAATATTTCCAAATCAAAAAATTGCCCACATAGGTGACAAGATAGTGACACCTTTGCTTTCTGATGTTTTTGCATAAAATTATTAAAAATATTCTGTCTAAAATTACCTTCAGGCTACGTGTATAAGGTATATATTAAACAAAGTAAAATTATTGTTTAGACCTGGGTTCCATCTTAAAGAAATTTCACTATTTATCTACGTAAATACACCACGGGGCCCTGGTGGTGCAGCGGGTTAAACCGCTGAGCTGCTGAACTTGCTGACTGAAAGGTTGGTGGTTCGAATACAAAGAGCAGGATGAGCTCCAGCAGTTAGCCTCAGCTTCTACCAACCTAGCAGTTGAAAACATGCAAATGTGAATAGATGAATAGGTACCACTTCCGCAGTAAGGTATTGGTGCTCCATGCAGTCATGATGGCCACATGACCTTGGAGGTGTCTATGGACAACGCTGGCTCTTCGGCTTAGAAATAGAAATGAGCACAACCCCTCAGAGTTGGACACGACTAGACTTAATGTCAGGGGAAACTATCTCTAAATATTTCAAAATATTCCAAAATATGAAATCCAAAACACTTCTGGTCCTGGGCATTTTGAACTAGGAAAGTTCTGTACTTTACCTGGACTTTAAAATAAATGTTAAGACAACAGCTGCTTTTGAAAAGTAACCCCATTAAAGTATGCAGACTGTAAAAACTTCCATTTACATCCTGACTTTCACCTTTGGTATAAACCTCTAAAATAGGGTTCAGTCCATCACAAAATTATCTTGTGCAGCATACATTAATTTACATAAGCTTATACAGGACAACTTCCCACTACTAGATTATAACGACAGTCATAAAAGTCTGCTACTATTGCAATCAATGCGCATCATCATAGTTGTTTACTGGTGGAAAAAGCAAATTATGCTGTGCATTATGCTGCCTTCTCATTACATCTTATTAATCATGTGAATATTAGTCTAAGTTGCAGAAGCATACGAGAAGCTCAGCCTGTCATTGAACATCGAGAAAACCAAAGTGCTGTTCCAGCAGTCACCAGCCAATCCCTCTCCAATGCCAGAAATACAGCTTAATGGTGTAACATTAGAAAATGTGGACCATTTCCACTCCCTTGGCAGCCACCTCTCCACCAAAGTCAACATCGACACCGAAATACAACACCGCCTGAGCTCTGCGAGTGCAGCATTTTTCCGAATGAAGCAGAGAGTGTTTGAGGACCAGGACATCCGTAGGGAGACCAAGGGGCTTGTTTATAAAGCTATTGTCCTCCCAACCCTGCTATATGCCTGCGAGACGTGGACTGTCTACAGACGTCACATGCAACTCCTGGAACGATTCCATCAGCACTGCCTCCAGAAAATCCTGCAAATCTCTTGGGAAGACAAGCGGACAAACATCAGTGTGCTGGAAGAAGCAAAGGCCACCAGCACTGAAGCAATGGTCCTCCGCCATCAACTCCGCTGGACCGGCCACACTGTCCGGATGCCCAACCACCGTCTCCCAAAGCAGTTGCTCTACTCCGAACTCAAGAACGGAAAACGGAATGTTGGTGGACAGGAAAAGAGATTGAAAGATGGGCTCAAAGTCAACCTTAAAAACTCTGGCATAGACACTGAGAACTGGGAAGCCCTGGCCCTTGAGCGCTCCAGCTGGAGGTCAGCTGTGACCAGCAGTGCTGCAGAATTTGAAGAGGCACAAATGGAGGGCGAAAGAGAGAAACGTGCCAAGAGGAAGGCGCATCAAGCCAACCCCGACCGGGACCGCCTTCCACCTGGAAACAGATGCCCTCACTATGGGAGAAGATGTTGGTCAAGTATAGGGCTCCACAGTCACCTACGGACCCACCCTGGAGGATTATCCTACTCAGCCAATGAGGGATCGCCTAAGTAAGTAAGTAGTCTATAGTTACCCATTTTGAACCACTATCATAAAAACAACAGCACCAGAAATCCAGGGCACAAAAGACATTAATTTAATAATAATAATAATAATAATAATAATAATAATAATAATAATGTCACTGAGCACAACAAGATCGTGGCGCCTTTCAAGAAAATGTCTTCCTCATGGGCAATATTTAAATATTTGGGTTCTGACTGTTACAAAAGGAACCCACAATATCATCCTGATTCTCTAAAGGTGATTGATCTCAATGATGGTACCTTTCATTTCCTCAGTTTTCTCTTGCAGCTCTTTTTCTAGATGTCTTTTCTGTTGCTGTAGCTCCAAGTTGTGATTTTCAAGTTTCGAAACTCTCTGTACAAAAAAAGTAAATATATAAAGGTAGAAATCAGATCCCTAAGACCACTTACTTACTCTAATCCAAAATGGTTCTGAAACCCATTTCCACGTGTTGCACGTCTTATTTAGTTTGTTGCAAACACAATTAAGATAAACCTGTTCATATTCATCCTTGTGCGTCTTCTCTTTTTCTTCAGAGGTTTTCTTTTGTGTTGCTAATTTTTCGAGATCCAGCTGAAGCTTCTGAATAGTTTCCACATCATTGGAGTGATTTGAAGCAAGAGTAGTCAACCTTTCCAAGAGAGCATTGTTCTCCCTGTTCTAAAATCAATATAAGATTAGTATTAGGGCTGAGAAAAATAGTTCTATTAATCTGTTGATATATTGTAACTAATTACAGTTGCCGCTCACCCCCCACCCAAATTATCCAGAATCCACACATAATATCAGCTTCACAAATACCACAAGATTATGCAACTTTCATAATTTAAGATCAGTAAAACATAAAATTCAACGCTACAGCTCAGATTTTCTTGATCTTTTTTGTCTGGAGGAACCTTTGAAATAATGTTTCTACTTTAAGGAAACTCAGCATAATAATTATTACATCTGGAGCC
Source organism: Anolis sagrei ordinatus (assembly GCF_025583915.1). NCBI lineage: Eukaryota > Metazoa > Chordata > Lepidosauria > Squamata > Anolidae > Anolis > Anolis sagrei. The sequence continues at coordinate 18,351,928 of NW_026844367.1, forward strand.
ACCGGTGGCACAGTGGGTTAAACTGCTGAGTTGCTGAACTTGCTGACCAAAAGGTTGCCATTTTGAATCCAGGGAGCAAGTTGAGCTCCCACTGTTAGCCCCAGCCCCTGCCAATCTAGCAGTTCCAAAACATGTAAACGTGAGTAGATCAATAGGTACTGCTCCAGCGGGAAGGTAATGCCACTCCATGCAGTCATGCTGGCCACATGACCTTAGAGGTGCCTATGGATGATGCCGGCTCTTCAGTTTAGAAATGGAGATGACCACCAGAGTTGGACACGACTAGACTTAATGTCAGGGGAAAACCTTTACCTTTACCTGCAAATAGTCCCTTCTAATAATAGGAGGCTAATAATAATAATAATAATATATTAATAATAATATATTATTATCTCATTTTATTAAGGTATTAAAGTATTCTATTATTAATATAGCATTAAAGTATTATATGATAATATATTATGTATAATTAATTATTTTTAGGTTATCATTATTAAGTTATTTAATAATAATAATGCTTTTATGCTAAGCTGCTTTGAGTTTCTGGGAGAGATAAAGCAGAGTATAAATAAATATAATAATAATAATAATAATTTATTATTAATAATAATACATTATGATCTCATTTTTAAGGTATTAAAGTATTATATTATTAATATAGCATTAAAGTATTATATGATAATATATTATGTATAATTAATTATTGTTAGGTACCACTCCGGCAGGAAGGTGGCAGCACTCCATGCAATCATGCCGGCCACATGACCTTGGAGGTGTCTACGGACAATGCCGGCTCTTTGGCTTAGAAATGGAGATGAGCACCAACCCCCAAAGTCGGACACGACTGGACTTAATGTCAGGGAAAGACCTTGAACTTAACCTATCTTTTAAAACAATTGGGGGGGGGGGTTCCCAATCATGATTTTTCACAGAATCCCTGGTAACTTCTCGGAGAAACCCTGGTTAAGGAAACCTGCTCTAGCTAGAAAAAAAAACACTAATAAATATGCAATAAATTATACCTTTAAGATATACTGTATATACTCAAGTATAAGCCTAATTTTTTAGCCCTTTTTTACGCAGAAAAAGTCCCCCTTGGCTTATACTCGAGTTAAAGTTATTTATTATTATTATTATTATTATTATTACATTTATTATTTTACTTTATTATTATTAATTGAAACACAACAAGATAAGTACACAGCAACAAGATCCTTATACTGGCTGTTGTATTGGATCACATGTCGGACACTTCCCAAGTGTCTAGGACTATGTGATGTATCAGCCAATAATGCATGCAGATCACAATAGGGCAGACTTTTGTAACTGACAGATGGTAATTTTGTCAGCACCGATTGTGTTTAAGTATAGGCCAAGGTATTACATTTATTATTTTACCTTATTAGTGTTATTATTACATTTATTATTTCACTCTATTTATTATTATTACATTTATTATTTTACACTATTATTACTGCTATTATTACATTTCCATTATTATTATTATTATTATTATTATTATTATTATTATTATTACATTTATTATTTTACTCTATTATTATTGGAAGGATACGTAAGCACATTTACATTGAAGAAGATCCGAATAATCAGAGTTGGACAGTCTTATCTTAAATTATAGTTTTATGTAAATATTCAAAAACATTAACCCACTGATGCCTCAATTATTCTCATTTTATTGGTATCTATTTTTATTTTTAAATTTCCCAGTAGTTGCTTCACTTCCCACCCTTGGATTATACTCGTCAATACGTTTTCCCTGGTTTTTTGGGGTAAAATTGGGTACCACGGCTTATATTCGGGTCGGCTTGTACTCAAGTACATATACAGTAAACTGACAGACAAACAGATAGACAAACAGACAGATGCTGAACAATCTCTTGATTTAATAGAAAGTAGCTGATCCTTAATATGTAAGTGTTAAAACATTTTTAAAAAATAAAGCTTCAATTAGAGGGGGAGGGTTACAAAAAAAGCTGAGTTATAACAATATTATTCCAAGAAGATTTGCTAATTTCCTGCTGATATCACAAATTCCTTCCCCTGTACTATATCCAAGGTCAAGGTATTACATTTATTATTTTACCTTATTAGTGTTATTATTACATGTATTATTTCACTCTATTTATTATTATTATTACATTTATTATTTTACACTATTATTACTGCTATGATTACATTTCCATTATATTATTATTATTATTATTATTATTATTACATTTATTATTTTACTCTATTAATATTGGAAGGATACGTAAGCACATTTACGAAGATCCGAATAATCAGAGTTGGATAGTCTTATCTTAAATTACAATTTTATGTAAATATTAAAAAACATTTAACCCACAGATGCTTCAGTTAATGCAATTGTATTGGTATCTCGGCTTATACTTGAGTCAATCCATTGTCACAGTTTTTTGTGGCAAAATTAGGTGCCTCGACTTATATTCGAGTCGGCTTATACTCGAGTATATATGGTAAGTAATTGTACAACCAAGTCTGATTGTTCATATGTTTACTGAGCATTGAATGTACACTCTTTCATAAATCTTTTGTATATATTTTTCTTTTGTCTTTTTTTTCTTACGTTAATCTGTTTTGTTTCCTATATACACTATAAAACAATAAAAAAAATTAAAAATATGCAATAAATTACAGTATTCAATAGAAATAGGGTGGGGAATCAGAGAATCTTAGGGTAGGAAGAGGCTGCAGGGGTATCTAGTCCTACTCTCTGACATCTAGGTATGCCCCGGAAAGGTGCCCATCCAAACTTTATTTAAAGACCATCCCCCAGCCCCAAAAGAAGGAGAGTCCACCACTCTCTGGGGTACAATAGTGTCTCGCTTATCTGACATAAACGGGCCTGCAGAAGGTCGGATAAACAAAATGTCGGATAATATTCTTCTACTGTTACCCGTCCGACCGGCACTAGAATACTAACAGGGACTCAAAGCGTTAACGCAAGGCAATGCCTCGGGGCTAGAGCAGCCCAGCAGGAAGTGCCCGGATGTGGAAGAGGAGCGATGCAATCACAAAGGGAAGGAGGGAGGACACTTCCGCTTCCGGTCCTGCCTCTTTCCCCGCTTTCCTCTCTCCTCCTCCTCCTCGTCTTGCCTTTTTCAAGACAAGGAGAGAGAGTTGGGGAGTGCTCCTTTAATTGAAGGGGAAACACTGGAGGAAAAGGGGGGCGTCGGATAAGATGGAATGTCGGATGAGCGAAGGTCGGATAAGCAAGGCTCTACTGGAGTCTGTTCTACAAACAGTTCTCAATGCAAAACCCAATTGGACCCTTGTAAACTACCTGGTCTTCCAGTTTTTTCTGCAAGCGTTGTACTCGGTACGAAAGCTGAATGTTCAACACAAAACGGCGGATGTTCTGGAACCTGCGCCTCGCAAGCCAAGCTCGAGCATACTTTTGCAAGACTAATGCCTTCTGTTCTTCCACCATCTTCATAAAAAAAAGAGGCAACACATAGTCATTTAGGTCTTATGAAAAATACTAGTCACTTAATAATGTATTTACACTCATTCTAGGATGGCAGGAGGAGCAATCCTCCTGCCAAAGGGTTTCATCCCCACATGGCAACTTGACTCAGCAGGAGTCAATAGTCTTTTTCCATTTTATCTATTACTAGCTGTCCCCTGCCACACGTTGCTGTGGCCCAGTCTGTGTATATGTGTTTTGTGTGGTTCTGCGCATGCGCTGTCATGTATTTTTTTTATTTTTTTGGCTTCTTAAGTCTCTTCTGCTGTTTTTCTGAGTGATGGTCACTCGTTGGCCTGATAGGTGTATTATGTCCAAATCTGGTGTCTTTTCGCCCAGTGGTTTTTGAGTTATGTTAATCCCACAAACGAAAATTACATTCTTATTTATACCTAGCTGTCCCCTGCCACGCCTTACTGTGGCCCAGTGTGTGTATGCGTGTTTTGTTTGCATATATGTGTGTGTATATATTTGTGTATATGTGTATATATGTGGTTTTGCACATGCGTTGTAATGTAATTATTGTTTTTTTGGCTTTTCTAAGACTCTTTTGCTGTGTTTTTCAGTGTTTTTCTGAGTGATGGTCACTTGTTGCCCTGATTGCTTATTATGTCATTGTTTTAATTGTTCTTAAACTGTTTTTATGATGTTGAGCATTGAATTTTGCTATTGTTAACCGCTTTGAGTAGCCCAAGGGCTGAGAAAAGCGGTATATAAATGAAGGAAATAATAAATAAATAAATAAATAAATAAATGATTGTGTATGTGTATATATGTGCTTTTGTGCATGCATTGTAATGCGGGTTTTTTTGGGGTTTTTTTTTTGCTTTTTGAGTTTCTTCTGCTGTGTTTTTCAGTGTGTATCACTCGTTGTCCTGAGAGGTGTCTGGTGTCCAAATCTGGTGTCAATTTGTCCAATAGTTTTTGAGTTATGTTAATCCCACAAACAAACAGTACATTTTTATTTATATAGATGAGTCCTTCCTTGCTCAGTCAGATTAATTATCCAGCCACGACTTTTCAGTCCTATTATTTTCTGCTCTGTCCTTCCATTATTAAACTCAATATTCTTAGAATATTATAAGTAAACGTTATTTCATGTCTGATCTTATTATCCTGCAAGAGCAGGCAAGGACTGTTCTTCCTGCCATCCCGGAATGGTAAGTTTTTCTGATCAAGGAGGTGCTATAAGTAAGTTTTAATTAATTTTCATGGTTTTAACTGGGGTTTTTTTTTAATACTGTTAATATTTAATGCTGTTTCTTAGGTTTTAAAGTGTACTGTATTGGTTTTAGTGCAAGCTGCTTTGAGTCTCTTTTTTAGAGAGAAAAAGGATGATGATGAGGAGGAGGAGGATGATGAAGATGATGATGATGAGAAGGCGTCAAGTTAGAGAGTGCCATTTTCTTTGGGGGTAGAGAAGGGCAGGGTACAAATATTTGAAATAAATAAATAAATTTGAAATTATGTATAAGTTTTCATTCTTAAAACAACACAGGGAAACAATCTACCATGACTGGGATTTACCCAGCTCTCAAATTGGGCGGAAAAAATGATTGAAGATAGAATCACAAAATCATAAGAGTTGGAAGAGAACTCGTGGGTCATCCAGTCCAACCCCCTGCCAAACAGGAAAATCACACTGAAAGCACCCCCGACAGATGGTCATTCAATCCCTGCTTAAAAGCCTCCAAAGAAGGAGCCTTCACCACACTCCGGGGCAGAGAGTTCTACTGCTGAACAGCTCTCTCTCACAGTCAGGAAGTTCTTCCTAATGTTCAGATGGAATCTCCTTTCTTGCAGATTGAAGCCATTGTTCTGCATCCTGTTCTGTCTCCAGGACAGCAGAAAACAAGCCTGCTCCCTCCTCCCTATGACTTCCCCTCACATCTTGATCCATGGCCCTCATCATGTCTCCTCTCAGCCTTCTCTTCTGCAGGCTAAACATCCCCAGCTCTTTAAGCCACTCCTCATAGGACTTGTTTTCTAGATCCTTGATCATTTTTGTTGCCCTCCTCTGGACACATTCCAGCGTGTCAACATCTCCCTTAAATTGTGATGCCCAGGACTGGACACAGTATTTCAGGTATGGTCTGAGCAAGGCAGAATAGAGAATGGTGAGCATGATTATGCCCTATTCATGCAGGGCAAAATCTCATTGGCTTTTTAAGCTGCTGCATCAAATTGCTGGCTCATGTTTAACCTGTTGTCCACGAGGACACCAAGATCTTTTTCACACTGCTGTCGAGCCAGGCATCGTGCCCCATTCCGTATCTTTGCATTTCCATTTTTTCTGCCTAAGTGGAGTATCTTGCATTTGTCCCTGTTGAACTTCATTTTGTTAATTTTGGCCAATCGTTTGTTAAGATCATTTTGAATTCTGCTCAATCAGATCAGCCCTTCAATTAGCACCACTGATTGAGGGACCATTCTGCCAAATGCATCCCATTCTGCCTTAAACCTGTCTAGTTTGTAATGTTTAATAAAAGTTGTCAGTTCTGCCCACCTCAGAGCATGGCATATGTTTTGCAAAGATGCTGAGACAGCACAAGCATCACTCATAGCCATGGATCTTACTGAATGTGACCACATATACCTTGGCCTTAGCATACTCTCATAATTATAACATTTGTGTTATGACAAAGGTGTTGTTTAAACAGGGTTTGAAGGTATATGTGGTCACAATCAATATATATAATTATTTGTTTTTATAGGACTATCAGTGGTCCCCTGCCAGGCGTTGCTGTGGCCCAATCTGGTGATCTGGGAAATAAAGTAATGAGAAAGTATTGGTTTCTAATAGATGTAATGTCTTTCTGCTTGTGGGTAAACAGTATTTATTGCTGTTTCTTTGTCAGTGTTGATGTGGAGATTGTCTGGTTTGCCTACTCTGGAACATGCAACATATCATTGTCCTTCTTTAGGGGTCCCTTTCAAATCTATGATACTATATCTGTGTGTGTGTGAATCATATTTATCTATCTCTATCTATGGCTGGATGGCTCAGGAGGGCTTTGATTATGTTTTCTTGTCCTGGTGAAGGGAGTTGGACTGGATGGCCTTAAGTATTTTCCGTTGGTCTTAGTGGTTATGTGTGGGAAGTTTGCCCCAATTCTGTCATTGGTGGGGTTCAGAATGCTCTTTGATTGTGGGTGAACTATAAATCCCAATAACTACAACACCCAAATGTCAAGGTCTATTTGCCCCAAACTCCATTTGTGTGCATATTTGGGCATATGGAGTATTCATGCCAAGTTTGGTTCCAGATCCATCATTGTTTGAGTCCAAAGTGCTCTCTGGATGTAGGTGAACTACAACTCCTAAACTCAAGGTCAATGCCCACCAAACTCTTCTAGTGTTTTCTGTTGATCATGGGAGTTCTGTGTCCCAAGATTGCTTCAATTCCATCATTGGTGGAGTTCAGAAGGCTCTTTGATTGTAGGTGAACTATAAATCCCAGCAACTAAAACTCCCAAATGACAAAATCAATTTTTTGAGTAAAGGACATACATTGGGTTGTTAGGTGTATTGTGTCCAAATTTGGTGTCAATTTATCCAGTGGTTTTTTAGTTCTGTTAATCCCACAAATGAACATTACATTTTTATTTATATAGATTTATTTATATAGATTAGCTGGAACACCTCAGCAAGCAAGAGTTCAAAAGTGGCAGGCTCAAACCCAGAACCTCAATCAATGGCTGATACCAAATGAGAGACTCTCCCCTGGGCACACAGAAAACTGGGCGACTTGGAAGGCGCTGAACAGACTGCGCTCTGGCACCACGAGATGCAGAGCCAACCTCAAGAAATGGGGCCAAAAAGTGGAATCCACGACATGCGAGTGTGGAGAGGAGCAAACCACTGACCACCTGCTGCAATGCAACCTGAGCCCTGCCACATGCACAATGGAGGACCTTCTTGCAGCAACACCAGAAGCACTCCAAGTGACCAGATACTGGTCAAAGGACATTTAATCAACTACCAAACTCACAAATTTTGTATTTTGTCGGTTTGTTTGCTTTGTTCTGTTAGAAATGTAATATAATTGACTGGTTGCCCTGACACGACAAAAAAAAAAAGTTTAAATTGCTCCGTAGTTGTGAATTTCAGCTTCTAGATTGGTTTTACAGGATAAATTGTTTTTAAACAGTGGCTTATTAATACCTATGGTATTTTAAATTGCACTAAATGATAATTGGTTGTTGCTATTGTTGTTTATCATGTATGCTCATAATTTCGTATTATTACTTGCTGTAAGCTGCCCCAAGTCTCTTCGGGGAGAGGGGACAGGGTATAAATAAAAATGTATTATTATTATTTATTTAGTAGGGTTCATAGCTGACATTCTTGTAAGGCTCTATTTTGCAAGTTAATCCTGATTAAAAAGGAACTCCACCCAATTGCCAATATCCCACCATGATAGTCAGTATACTGGGGAAGAAAGATGCCACTCTCGCCAACATAGGAATTATTTCTTTCCAGAAACAATAGATTTAACACATCCTGTGGGGTTCCTATGTGGATTTTTTAATCGCCTTTACCTTTCTGTATTTCTTCCTTGCCAGAAATCCTCGGGTGAAAGCTTGAATGGTCAAAGCAGCCACACGAATGAGCTGGCAAAGTCTGCGCACTAAATATCCCCGGCAGTGTTTCTGGATAACAATGGCTGCCCAGGTTTCTTTCAAGGCAGCGGCAGTTATGGCTTGCCTAAGAACAAAATAAAATTATGGTTAATGTTTTAAAATTGCTTCCCTCCAGGAACCCTCTTACGGCTCTTTCACACACAACCATTTTCCGACAGAAAGGGACCTGCCACAGTATATTCATTAACTTAGCATCATTAAATATCGGCAGGGCTGGACCAGGCACAAAGACTTCACCTACTCAAGAATAAAGCACTCAACTAAAAAGGAAATCCATCTGCATCAGCTGCCCAAAGCAGAAAGAGCCAAGTGGCAAGGCATGGGATGAATTCAGCTCTTCAGGCCATTTCGGCTGGCTCTGTAGCTTTGTAAAATAACAGCAAAAGGCTGGCTGAGAGCTTCATTCAGAAGCAGAAGGCAAAGCCACTTTCAAATAGTAATAGGAAATAAAAACAATTATGCACATAGAATCCTAGACTTGCAAGAGAGAGACCTCATGGGCCATCCAGTCCAAACCCGTTCTGCCAAGAAGCAGGAAACCTGCATTCAGAGCACCCCCAACAGATGGCCATCCAGCCTCTGTATTGTCAAAGGCTTTCATGGCCGGAATCACTGGGTTTTTGTAGGTTTTTTTGGGCTATATGGCCATGTTCTAGAGCAGCGGTTCTCAACCTGGGGAATGCGAAATCCCGGGGGGTCGTTTGGCCATTTTGGAGGAGTTGCGAGGCCACCTCCTTAGGCCTCGCCCACAAGGCTGTGAGGCAGCCGAGGGCTCCTTTGCGCGAGCCCTCCCTGGGCTCCCTTGCGGCCTTGCCATTTGAAACATTCCCACCTAGCTCCAGCAGACAAGAGTCCTTTATCCCACCCTGGTCATCCCTCAGATATGTAAACCCATTTTCCTAGTTCCAACAGACCACACTACCTCTGAGGATGCTTGCCATAGATGCAGGCAAAACGTCAGGAGAGAATGCCTCTAGAACATGGCCATATAGCCCGAAAAAACTTACAACAACCCATCCAGCCTCTGCTTGAAAGCCTCCAAAGAAGGAGCCTCCACCACACTCCGAGGCAGAGAGTTCCACTGCTGAACAACTCTCAGGAAGTTCCTCCTCATGCAGCACACACATTTTAAATCTTGTTGGAGGAGATGCTGCGGTTTGTCATCGCTCAGTGTTTGAACTTTGATTGGTTATTTGGGATGTTGATTCAGAAAATGGCATTGGATAGACCACATCAGCTCTTGTTTCTGATATGCCATCCAAGGTAAAGGGTAAATGTTGTCCCCTGACATTAAGTCCAATCATGTCTGATTCTGGGGTGTGGTGCTCATCTCCATTTCTAAGCCAAAGAGCCGCCGTTGTCCATAGACACCTCCAAGGTCATGTGGCCGTCATGACTGCATGGAGCGCCCTTACCTTCCCGCCAGACCAGTACCTGTTGATCTACTCACATTTGCATGTTTTCGAACTGCTAGGTTGGCAGAAGCTGGGGCTGACAGCGGAAGCTCACACCACTCCCCGGAATCGAACCTGCGACCTTTCGGTCAACAAGCTCAGCATCTCAGCACTTTAACCCACTGCGCCACCAGGGACTCATGTCATCCAAACCATATTTAATAATCTAGTGCTGATGTGGTCTATCCAATGCCATTTTCTGAATCAGCACCACAAATAACCCCAAGAGAAGGCCTAAAAACGAAGACACCAGAATAATAATCTTTATTTATACCCCGCCACCATCTCCCCGATGGGGACTCGGAGCGGCTTACATGGGGCCAAGCCCAGACAACATATTACAACAAAATAAAACCAGAGCATAAACGATAAACAACATCATCAAATTACATCAAGAAAAAAAATTATAAACACAGCCATAAAATAACATTCCAATAGGCACAATCACAATAACAATGGGTGGACCACATGTACAGGATAAAAATGATTCTAAGACTCTAATGAGATAAAAATAGGAACAAGTTATCTGCAGGGAACTAGTAAAAACATACATAGTTGTGAAGCTAAACTTCCCATTTGGAAGGCGTGTATTCCAGTGGGAAGAGCATTGAGGGATGCAATGGTGTCATACTGTGCACCTACTCGCCAAACGCACAGCAGAAGAGCCAGGTTTTAAGGTTCTTTTTGAACGTTTCTAGAGACGGGGCTTTCCTCATCTCTCCAGGTAATGAGTTCCAAAGTCGGGGAGTCACAGAGGAGAAGGCTCTCTCCCTTGTGCCCACAAAACAAGCTTGTAAGATTGGTAGGGGTGAAAGGAGGGCCTCCCCCGAAGATCTAAGGGCCTGGGTTGGTGCGTGGAGAGAGATACAGTCACAAAGGTAGACGGGTCCCAAACCGTTTAGGGCTTTGTAGATGATAACCTGTACCTTGAATTGGGACCGGAAAATGAATGGCAGCCAGTGGAGCTCCTTAAACATGGGAGTTGACCGCTCCCTATAACTAGCCCCAGTTATTAATCTATCATCCTTAAGAAGCTAGATGAACTACGTTAGAAACCTGCTGTAGAAAAAATCCTTTCATAGAATCTTAGAGAGGGGAGGCCAGGAGACAGTTCCACCTTTTCTTCTGTGCTATTCTAATAATATAATATAATATATAATATATTGTATATACATATAATATTTATAATATTATAATGTAATGCAATATAATACTAATAATAATTTGATATTATAATTATATATTTATATTACATGTAATATTACTAATAATATTACAGTATAATTGATATAGTACAATATAGCAATATTTAAAACTGAGATTGTACTATGCTAATAATATATCGTACGTATATATACCTTGTAAGCTGCTCTGAGTCCCCTTTGGAGTGAGAAGGGCGGCATAAAAATGTCGTAAATAAATAAATAAATAAATAAATCGGCCCTCCACTCCAACCCCATTCTGCCGAGAAGCAGGAAAATTGCATTCAAAGCACCTCCGACAGATGGCCATCCAGCTTCTGTTTAAAGGCTTCCAAAGAAGGAACCTCCACCACACTTTCAATTTTATAACTTGTAGGTATAAAATGGTAGTCCACATTGCTAGATCTTCTCCCACATTGGCAACAAGATGTGATTTCCCATGAATTGATAAGGTTGCTCTTTGAAGTTACCTCACCGTACGTTGCCCTCGGATGTACTGCTGTATCGTAATCGCTGCTTGTCGGATACGGAGGAATTTTTTCCTCTGAAGCCAGCCTCGCATGTTCTTTTGGATCATGATACACGCTTGCCTCAGTTTATCTGACCGTAATTTTTCCAAATACGCAACCTGCCCTGCTCTGAAGAAGATTTTTGTTCTGCCAAACTGATACTGGCTTGGATCCTGAGAGGAAGGAAGAGGAAGGAACACAAAAGGAAGATTGGAAGTAATTTAAAATCTGTTTTGACATGATACAAAAATATAATTCTAGCACTATCAAACATGAATGCATTTTCATTTATGGATGACCAATCGGGTCTAGGTGTAAAATGACGACTTTTGTTTTAACAGTGATTTACAAAATTTCCAACCTGGATCAACCGCTGTAAAACAATCTTGCAAATCTGTTTCTTATCTGTTAGAGAGAGTTCGTGTTGAAACATGAGAATGCTGTAGCGGCTGTAGAACTCAATGTAAGTCCATCTACAAAATAAAAATAATGTTTAAACTGATGAAATATAGAAATTAAATAGCTGACTTGAATCCAGGGTTGGGAGAAAGGCAGGATATAGATTGGATCAGATCAAATAAATAATCTTAGGGATCAGTACATACCTGGATGGATAACTTTGAGAACTAATCCGAATTGTTTCTAAAACACCACATGCTCGCAGCTGCTGGACCACTCTTTTGGCATCAAACCTAAAGGGGCAAAATAAAATTGTTATTATCTGTCGCATTTGTTAATGATTAGGCCTTATACTTTTATGGCTATTATATCGTTGTGCAAGATTTTAAGAAGGGACAAAACTGGCTCAAATAAAAATATGGGAAAATATATAAAAGCAGATTACATGCAAAGACTGCTGTGCTGGCACGGCTGTGCCAGGAGATTTGAATTTCTTTTTCTTGCACTGTTAGTTTGCATGAATCCATTTAGGCCATGCATTTTGCAATTGGGTAGCTTTCCCCAGGTTGCAGTCATAGGGCCAACAACCTATCAATCATCGTTAGAGCCTTTAGATCCACCCTTTCCCCCAGGTTTTAGAGGGAAAAGGGGACTTTTAGTTCAGTCTCACAATTTGGAGCCTTACAGCAGGACGTGTGGGCTTTTCTCTCTCCCACCTGCAAAAGCTTCACTTCTTACAGCTTTTGCTGGGGGGAAAGGAAAACCTCTACAGCTTTTGCTGGGGAGTAAAGTTACAGTTCCACAGCTTTGCTGGGGGGATACAGCCAGCTTTTGCTGGAAAATAAAGGAATGGTTCCACGGCCCTTGTGGGGCAGATCTACAGGACACCAACTTGGCAGATCTACAGCAACCATTGCCTGGTAAGGGACCACTCAGGCTATCCATAATGCAGCTTGGAGTCGGGACTTGGGGCCTCATGCCAGCAGGGTAAAGAAAGATTGCCCAAGGAGGGGTTGGAAGGTTTCCCTAAAGAAGATAGGAACAGTTTATCAAGCAGTTGCCTGTCCCTTGTTGGCAGATCGAGAAAGCTACTAGTTTTTCAAGATTATATAGCATTTAATTCATTTGTTCAAAGATTTAAGCCTTAATAAAGAACTTTGTTGAACCTATTTTGAGCCTCTACAGAACTTTGTGTTGGGAAACCTGTGGGACCCTTTAGCTGAGGCACCCCGGCGTCCTGTTGGGCATACAGAAAGCACGTCCTGTAAACAAACATTGTCATAGGCCCAGCACGCGACAGCACAACTCCATTATGGATTTCCCCTCATCCTGGAAGAAGACATAGAAGGGAATTGGGACAAGAAAAGTGGCTAACATAATGACATATTGAAAAACCAAAACGGAAACTTTATTTTAAAAACACAAGAAGAAACCAAGCAAATGGGCATAAATATCTCTTGGTTCCAATATAGATAAATACAGGAGTATTGTAACAAAGACAGTACTTGGCAGCTAGCTCTCCACAAAGTCAACATTGACACTAAAATACAACACTGCCTGAGCTCTGTGAGTGCAGCATTTTTCTGAATGAAGCAGAGAGTGTTTGAGGATTGGGACATCCGTAGGGAGACCAAGGGGCTTGTTTATAAAGCCATGTTCCTCCCAATCCAAACGAATTCACCCCTATATCCCACCTTGTAATTTAAGATCACCTGGGAAGGTCCTGCTCTCGCTCCTGTCAACAGCACAGATGCGTCTGCTGGGGACGAGGGACAGGGCCTTCTCGGGGGTGCCCCCCCCTATGGAACACACTCCCAAATGAGGTAAGATCCGCTCCCTCCCACCTGGCTTTAAAAAAAAAATTGAAATCATGGTTTTGGGACCAGGCCTTCGGGCAGTAGAAGTAAATATATGCAGCATTTCAGAAAGACAATGACTGGAACGGCGATTCGACGGACGAGACTTTTTTATTGTTTTAATTATTGTTTTATTGCTCATGGATGTATTTTTTTAATTTGATTTATGTCTAATTGTAGTGTATAATTGTAATTGTTTGTACTGGCATTGAATTTTTGCCATTACTTATGTGTAAACCACTTTGAGTCCCCCTTGGGGTGAGAAAAGTGGTATACAGATACTGTAAATGAATAAATAAATAAACCCTATTATATGTCTGAGAAATGTGGACTGTCTACATACGTCACACTCAACTCCTGGAACGATTCAAGCCCCTATCCTAGAAACCTTTAAAAAGAACCTCAAAACCTGGCTCTTCCGCTGTGCATTTGATGAATAGATTTACATCCTCACAATAGTGTTTACCTCAATGTTTTTTGTTATTGGAGTACATTCCCCCCTTATGGGAAAGCTTGGTTCCACGACCTCCACTATAATGAGCTCTCCTCCACAAATACCGTATAACTCAAGTATAAGCCAACCCGAATATAAGCTGAGGGACCTAATTTTACCAGAAAAAACTGGAAAAACGTATTGACTCAAGTATAAGCCGAGGGTGAGAAATGTAGCTGCTACTGGTAATGGTCAGTAGGTTAAATGTTTTTGAGTATTTACACAAAACTGTAATTTAAGATAAGACTGCCCAACTCCTGATTCAACCATTATTCTAAACTCCTTCAATGTAAATGTGCTTACCTATTACCTATAATGATAGAATAAAATAATAAATGTAATAACATGTAATAAAAATAATAATAGAGTAAATAATGGAAATTTAATAATAATAGTAATAATAATAAAGTAATAAATGTAATAATAACAATAATAGAGTAAAATAATAAATGCAATAAATATAATAATACAGTAAAATAACGTAAATGTAATAATATTAATAGAGTAAAATAATAAATGTAATAAAAGTAATACTAATAGCAGGTTAAAATAATAAATAACCTTGACTCGAGTATAAGCTGAGGGGATTTTTTTCAGCCTAAAAAAGGGGCTGAAAAACTAGGCTTATACTTGAGTATATACAGTAATCTGTCTCTGTTTTATCTCGCCTGAGTTTTTAATCTGGTTTTAATCAGCTTTTCTTTTATCCATTACATGTTGCCTGCCCATTGTCATTGTGATTGTGCTTATTGTAATCTTATACTGCTATGTTTTCATTTGTTTCTGTAATTACGTTATTATTGTTTATTATTTGCGTTTTCGTTTTTATTTTATGTAATTGTTGTTTGGGCTTGGCCTCATGTAAGCCGCACCGAGTCCCCATTGGGGAGATGGTGCGGGGTACAAATAAAGATGATGATTATTATTATTATTATTATTACCCTCCGGAAAATCCTGCACTGATTCTTGTGGTTTCTGAAGCAAGGAGATAATGATATGCTACTCAGGGTATCTTCTCATGAGAGATGGAGAGTCAAAAGTTCTCATGTTGGAATGTGCTTATGTCCAGTGATTGCTTTGTTAGGCACCAATTCTATATCAGTGTTGCCTCTGAAAAATCCTGCAAATCCCTTGAGAAGTCAGGCAGACAAATGTCAGCGTGCTGGAAGAAGCAAAGACCACAAGCATTGAAGCGATGCTCCTACACCATTAACTCTGCTGGACTGGCCACGTTGTCCAAATGCCCAATCACAATCTCCCAAGGCAGTTACTATACTCCCAACTCTAAAATGGGAAACGTAATGCTAGTAGACAGAAAAAGACACTTAGAACTGGGAAGACCTGGCCCTTGAGCGCTCTAACTGGAGGTCAGTTGTGGCCAACAGTGCTGTGGAATTTGAAGAGGCACAAATGGAGGGCGGAAGAGAGAAACGTGCTAAGAGGAAGAAGTCAACATCAAGCCAACCCTGACCAGGACTGCCTTCCACTTGGAAATCGATGCCCTCACTCTGGAAGAACATGTGGATCAAGAATAGGATTCCACAGTCACCTACATATCCACCGCCAAGACACTACATTTGGAAGGCCATCCTACTCGGACAATGATGGATCACCTAAGTAAGTAAGTAACTGTGGCTTGAGCGAGAAGAAATATTAAGGAAAAGAGATTTTTTATCTTTGCTACTGTGAAAGTGACTCAAGTGTACAATAATCTATATCAATAAAAATGTAATGTTCATTTGTGGGATTAACAGAACTCAAAAACCACTGGACAAATTGGCACCAAATTTGGACACAAGACACCTAACAACCCAATGTATGTCCTTCTCTCAAAAAAATTGCTTTTGTCATTTGAGAGTTGTAGTTGCTGGGATTTATAGTTCACCTACAATCAAAGAGCATTCTGAACCCCACCAACGATGGAATTGAACCAAACTTGGCACACAGTTCTCCCATGACCCACAGAAAATACTGGAAGGGTTTGGTGGGCAGTGTCCTTTGGTTTTGGAGTTGTAGTTCACCTACATCCAGAGAGCACTGTGGACTCAAACAATGATGGATCTGGACCAAACTCTACACGAATACTCAATATGCCAAATGTGAACACTGGTGTAGACTTTGGGGAAAATAGAATCTTGACATTCGGGAGTTGTAGTTGCTGGGATTCAGAGCATTCTGAATCCCACCAACGATAGATTTGGGCCAAACCTCCCACACAGAACCCCCATGTGGGCCACAGCAACGCTAGGTACACATAAATGTCTACTGACATTCATTCTCATAAAGGAAGTCATCGATACAAAAGATAGAATTATGTTTCAGCTGAATAAACGTACTCACTCAAATGCTAACTTCTGATCATTTGGCTTTATGCAGCGTACATAGTGAGGTGTCGTTGCGTTGAGTGTCTCCATTAACAAATATAAGGAACTGCGGAACTGTAAGATATTATGACAAAAAATTATGTGCTTTTAATAAAAAAGTGTCAAATCTAACATGCAAATGAAAACAATAATAAACATGAACGTACAGACTATGGCAGTGAAACTAAATAAGAGTCTGTCAATTCAGTGAGTAGGCAGACATATATGATTGCGGTCCCCTTTTCATCCTTTCCTCATTTAGACTTCTTCCATTGCTCAGGTTATTTCAGTCCTTTCCTCTCTTTTTAAAAGTCTGGACCTCCTGAGCTAACATCAAAGTGTTCCAAAATCATTAAGGAAATAGAGCCAAAGAGACAGGCGGCCCTGCATTTCGTATTTTTTTCCTTCTGTACTGCCCGCACAACCTGAGTATGTCTGGAGGTGGACAAGGGGTGGAACTCCAAGACAGTCAAGGCTGCTTCACATACTATAAAACCTGCTTATATCTTGTCCTTCCTCCACTCTATTCTTGCATTAGATATCCTACGGCCAGGGTCAGAAGATCTGAAGTTTCAAATGTCATGTTCTGAGTCTGTTCCTATTATGAAACTCAAGGCCAGAATGCATTTCCCTGAGACCCAAAAAGGGTAATCCAACATTCAGCAAATTTTATATATAGGTCTGTAAGTACAAATGTGCATTTGCCCGTAAAGATGACAGGAACAGCATTGGATCAATTACTATTTCTTAGCATAGCCTGTCTAACATGGTTATTGTGAAGATAAAATGAAACAGGGGAGATGTATGTTGCATTGATGTCCTTAGAAGAAATGCAGATTATACCTATGGCAAAGACACGATATTTCAAAATAAATCTTTTTTTTTAAAAAATACCTTATTGCCAACTGTGGTACGGAACTGTTTATTTGGTGATTTGATGACTATTTTTGCAGATTTAACTTGGATGGATGAGCTGAATGGTGAAATAGGAATGGGATTGTCTTGAAAAAAGTTTGCACACAGTTGAAACTAAAAAAAAAAAGAGATAAGAATAGGGACAATATTGCAGATCAATTCCACACAAGTAGATAATCTCAAAATAAGTGACCCCCTCTCAATTGGCTCACATTATGAAAATCATTTCTAACAAATGCTGGCATGTGGTGGGACTGCTCTGAAATCCAAAAATACTATAATACTGTTAGAGAAGTAATAGAGGAAATAATAGAGCAAAAACTACATTGGAATAAGCTCGATTTCTGTCCCTCTGCCACAGTCGTCAGAGGTTGGAAAGATAAAACAAGGTGGGATCTGAAAACCTGGTGGTCTTATCTCTCTGAATATTTACCGTATATACTCGAATATAAGATCACCCGAATATAAGCTAAGGGACCTAATTTTACCACAAAAAAATTGGAAAAACGTATTGACTCAAGTATAAGCCGAGGGTGAGAAATGTAGCTGCTACTGGTAATCATCAGTAGATTAAATGTTTTTGAGTATTTACACAAAACTGTAATTTAAGATAAGACTGCCCAACTCTGATTCAACCATTACTCTAACCTCTTTCAATGTAAATGTGCTTACCTATTACCTATAATGATAAAATAAAATAATAAATGTAATAACATGTAATAAAAATAATAGAGTAAATAATTGAAATTTAATAATAATAGTTATAATAAAGTAATACATGTAATAATAACAATAATAGAGTAAAATAATAAATGCAATAAATATAATAATACAGTAAAATAATGTAAATGTAATAATAATAGAGCAAAATAATACATGTAATAAAAATACTAATAGCAGAGTAAAATAATAAATAACCTTGACTCGAGTATAAGCCGAGGGGATTTTTTTCAGCCTAAAAAAGGGGCTGAAAAACTAGGCTTATACTTGAATATCTACAGTAATTAATGAGTTGTAGGTTTTTTCAGGCTGTATGGCCATGTTCTAGAGGCATTTTCGTCTGCATCTATGGCAAGCATCCTCAGAGGTAGTGAGGTAGTGACCTCACTACCTCTGAGGATGCTTGCCATAGATGCAGGTGAAACGTCAGGAGAAAATGCCTCTAGAACATGGCCATATAGCCCGAAAAAACCTACAACAACCCAGTGATTCCGGCCATGAAATTTTTCGACAATATAGTAATTAACGACATCAGCTATGAAAAAATAAATAAATATTTGAATATTCAGTCAAGACAAGATTGGTATGGGAAATTGTCTTGTTTACTCGACAAAACGGAAGGAAAAGATAGGTACAGAACTTTAAATCAGGCCTTCCAGACAATTAAATCAATGTATTGACTTAAGTAAACCCAGACGGGGGTGGGAGGGAGGTGGGAAGAGGGTGGTAAGGGTGGGTGGGCGGTTTAAAGGGGTAAATAATCGAGATATACGGCAAAGGGAAGCACAATTGGAACCTGTATCCTAGCAATAAAAAATGTAAACAGTTTTTGATATTATCTAAATGCACTTTACTATTGATCTAGGAGTGTCTGCATGCCCCATCCCTCTCTGAAAACTCTATCCTATTTCATATTTCATCTGTTCATGCTCAGCATTATTTTAAAATTTTAACTATTACATTTGGCCCAGCCATAGGTTTTTAAACGTCACTGTGTTACTGTTAATGTTTATTGCTTATTTTTTGTTATGACTTTTTATTTTATGGTTTTGTATTATTTGTTGTTTATTGCGTTTATTATTGATGTATTGTGGGCTCGGCCTCATGTAAGCCGCACTGAGTCCCTTGGGAGATGGTAGCAAGGTATAAACAAAGTATTATTATTATTATTATTATTATCATTATTATCTTTTAGATGGCTAAGGTTCGTACTGTATTATTGTGTTATCTGTATGAAAAAATAAATTTAAAAGGTTTACAAAATAAGATAATCTCAAAATAGGTGGAAATCCACAAAAATTGATTTCCATTTTTGCAAATGGCAACCAGGCTGCTATCAATCTGTTTTAGATACATAACAACAGAAAAGAGTAGATATAAAAGTACATTAACAAACCTTGCTGTTTTTCAAGATTTCAATCAAGTCTTCATATACCGTGTCTCTGTTTTTTTCCAAAAACCCTTCACTTTTGTACTCTACCTGAGCGGGAAAGGTACAATCAACAATTCAAAGCAAGACGACATATGGCAAGCGGAAAAAGGAAAATGCATTTGATCCAATTATCCAGCTCTATGATGGAGTGTTTCCAAAGCCGGGGTTGGAATTAAGTAGCCCTTGAGATATTGTTGGCTGGCAAAGGACAGCAGCTGTGTCCAGCAGAGACAATGGAAGGAATTGCTAAGAGAAACACCCTAATGGCATCAGGAGGGCCGCATAATGCACACTCCTGATCTAAAGCCATACTTGTGACATAAAATAAACCCTCGGAAGCGGCTTCAAGTGCAACGCTAAGAGATGGAACCACATCTGGTCCATTTTCATTTGAGGGTTGCACTGTCCTCAAGATAATGAAGCAATCTACTTGCATTTGTATATCAATTTGTACACAGGCTGTTGCATTAGAGTAGAAATACACATCATTAGAGGGGTTTTAAAAAATATAATTAGCGTTGTCAGTCATTTTATCATTATATTATGAGGACATTGATGGCAAGGTTTTTGTTTTCCTGGATGTACATTAAATAATTAATATCATTTAGGTAAACATGTTCGTAAGGAGAATTGGAAATTATTTCCACTGCGAATAACATCTAGATCTGAAAAGGGTCCAACCGTGGCCAGATGAATTACTTACCTTATCAGCAAAGTGTTGGATTATAAAAGAAGAATTTGACATTCTTGGTTTCTCAAAGAGAGGGTTCTTGTTTATAAAATTGTTGTATAATTTCTGGAGCCAATTTTCATCTGTTCCTTGGGGTAACTGCAAAAAAAAAAAAAAAGGAAAAAAATCCCAAAACTTGACATGAAATATCTTTAGAAATATACTCAGCAACTGAGATTGATCTTCTTTTAAAAAAATTAATTTTTATTGAGTTTTAATTCAAAGATAGAATAAATATCAAAAGAGGGGGAACAATTTCCTTTTTTATTATAATCTTTATTAAATGTTTTCATAATACATATTAGTTAAAAAGAAGATTTGAATAAAATCCAAGGAAACTATAAAGTCAGAGTAAAGAAAGAAGGCGAAAATTTAGGAAAGCGAAGAAAAAAAAAGAGAAGAGAGAGAGAGAAATATAGAATAAGTAAAAAACAAAACAAACAGAAACTACGGCCTTCATTTTTCTTTGGTCTGACTTCCAGGAAACTTCAAGGATAAGTTCTTCCTTTTCCTTCGTCTGAGCTTTTCCCTTCTTTTTCTCTTTCATTTTTTCCTGTACTTTGAGATTTATGGGGTTAATCTGAGATTTCTTCATATCTTATTTTTCGTTTCTTATTTTAAATATTCATTTATCAATGTCCAATCTGTCTCTTTTTCTATTATCCCTTTATATTTTTGCAATAGATAACTTAGTCTGTCCATGTTTCTTACATCCATAATTTTCTTTTTCCAGTCATCAATTGTAGGTGTTTCCTTTTTTCTCCATAATCTTGCATAACAAATTCTAGCTGCGGTTGTGGAGAGAAATAAAAGTTTATCTATATTACTCTCAATTTTTGGATCTGAAATTCCCAATAGAAATATTTTGGGTTTAAGTGATATATTAATCTTCAATATTTTTTGCAGATTTTCCTGTATTTCTTTCCAATAACTTTTTGCTTTCTTGCACTGCCACCACATATGGTAGAAGGTACCTTCCACTTCTCCACATTTCCAACATTTTGAATTTAAATTCTTATAATACTTCCCTAATTTATGTGATGTCATGTGCCATCTATAAAACATTTTTCCAGTTTTCTTTTAGATCATAAGCGCGTGTATATTTCAATTTTTTATTCCATATAGTCTCCCATTCATCTAATCCTATAGATTCTTGCCCATTTTATCATAAACTCTTTAACTCCTTCTTCCTCTGTGCTCAGGGGGAACAATTTCCAAATAGGAAAGTTTGGAAAAAGAAATGTAAAAAAGAGGAGAATAAAAGAAGCACTGTATATACTCAAGTATAAGCCGACCCGAATATGAGCCGAGGCACCTAATTTTACCACAAAAAAACTGGGAAAATGTATTGACTCGAGTATAAGCCGAGTGGGAAATGCAGCAGCTACTAGTAAATTTCAAAATAAAAATAGATACCAATAAAATTATATTAATTTAGGCATTAGTAGGTTAAATGTTTTTGAATATTTACATAAAACTGTAATTCAAGATAAAACTGTCCAACTCTGATTAAACCATTATTCTAACCTTCTTCAATGTAAATATGCTTACGTGTCCTCCAATAAAAATAAATAGAGTAAATCAAGTGCCCTAACGCAGCGTTGCCCAAACACGAATCAAGGAATACGAAAAGGACTGCAGACTAACTCAACCAGAAAAGTCAGCAATAGCAGAGCACCTGATGAATCAACCTGGACAGCGCATCTTTTTTGAGAACACAGAAATGCTGGACTACTTTAACAACTACCATGTCAGACTAGACCGTTGTTTCCAAACCTTCCTAATGCCGCAATCCCTTAATACAGTTCCACATGTAGTGGTGACCCACAACCATAAATTATTTTCGTTGCTACTTCATAACTGTCATTTTGCTACTGTTATGAATCATAATGTAAATATCTGATATGCAGGATGCATTTTCATTCACTGGAACTAATTTGGCACAAATACCCAATATATCCAAATTTGAATACTGATGTGGCTGATTTTGTCATTTGGGAGTTGTAGTTGCTGTCATTTATAGTTAACCTAAATCAACGAGCATTCTGAACTCCACCAATGATGGAATTGAACCAAACTTGGCACACAGAACTCCCATGACCAACAGAAAATACTGGAAGGGTTTGATGGGCACTGATCTTGAGTTTTGGAGTTGTAGTTCACCTACATCCAGAGAGCAATGATGGATCAGGACCAAAATTCGCACAAATACTCAATATGCCCAAATGTGAACACTGGTGGAGCTTGGGAGAAATAGACCTTGACATTTGTGAGTTGTAGTTACTGGGATTTATAGTTGTACTTGCTGTCATTTATAGTTAACCTACAATCAAAGAGCATTCTGAACCCCACCAATGATAGAATTGGGCCAAACTTCCTACACAGAATCCCCATGACTAATAGAAAATACTGTGTTTTCTGATGGTCTTTGGTGACCCTCCAACAACCCCTCACGACCCCTCACGGGGTCCCAACCCCCAGGTTGAGAAACACTGGACTAGACAGAGAAGCCATTGAAATCCACAAGAAGCATGTGGACAATTTCAACAGTAAGGGGGGAAACCATGAAAATGAACAAAATTTGACCATCAGTATTTAAAAAAAAAACTCTGAAATCAGGACAGTAAAGAAATAACAATTACTCATAGTCCAGCAGCAATGGAGACCAAAAAGGTAACTTGATTTGGGTTCTTCTAATGCTCACTCCTGTCTCTGATAGACTTCCTTGCAAGTCAGCATATTTCCAAAGGGACAACACTGACATCTTTGGGTTGTTATGTGAACAACACCTACTCAAGAGAGCCAGTACACATGCGTAAAACCTATGAATTTGTCCTTATATTAATAATATGGCTTAATAATGTAGTTTTAGAAAGATTCATTCGTGCATACAAAGTATACACAATATCAAGATAAAACTAACCAAAGATAGAGGCCTACAGTACCAACTGTTGCTGCTGTGTGTCTTCAAGTCCTTTCCAATTTATGGGATGTGTTGTCGAAGCCATTCATGGCGGGAATCACTGGGTTGCTGTGAGTTTTCTGGGCTGTATGGCCATGTTCCTGAAGCATTCTCTCCTGACATTTCACCCACATCTATAGCGTGAGGTATATTTGAAACTAAGCAATATACCTCACAACCCTTGAGGATGCCTGCCATGGATGTGGGTGAAACATTAGGAGAGAATGCTTCTAGAACAAGGACACATGTTTTGTTGTTCGGGCTTGGCCCCACGTAAGCCGCTCCGAGTTCCCACTGGGGAGATGGTGGCGGCGTAGAAAGAAAGATTATTATTATTATTATTATTATTATTATACTGACACAAAAGCACAATATGTCACAGCAATCGAGATCTATGTGCTGGATTTCGTATTACAAAATCACAAGTCGAACACTTCCCAAGAGTCTAGGACTGTGTGATGTATTTTCGAATGATGCGCGCAGATCCAAGTAAGGTGGCCAAGTTGTTGTTGTTGTTATTATTATTATTATTATTATTATTATTATTATTATTATTATTATTATTATTATATCTGTGGAAGGCCCAGGGTGGTAGAAAGAACTCTTGTGTGTTGGAGAAGAGTGTGAATGTTGCAATTAATCACCTTGATTAGCTTTGCAAAGCCTTGCAGCTTCAAGGCCTGGCTGATTCTTGCCTGGGAGAATCCTTTGTTTGGAGATGTTAGCTGGCCCTGATTGTTTCATATCTGGAATTCCCCTGTTTTCGAGTGTTGCTCTTTATTTACAGTCCTGATTTTTGAGTTTTTTAAATACTGGTAGCCAGATTTTATTCATTTTCATGGTTTTCTCCTTCTGTTTAAATTGTCCACACGCTTATGGATTTCAATGGTTTCTTTGGTAGTCTGGCAAGGTGGTTGTGAGAGTGGTCCAGCATTTCTGTGTTCTCAATTAATGGACTGTGTCCAGGTTGGTTCATCAGGTGCTCTGCTATGACTGACTTCTCAGGTTGAATTAGTCTGCAGTGCCTTTCATGTTCCTTGATTCGTGTTTGGGCAATGCTGCTGCGTTTGGTGGTCCCTATGTAGGCTTGTCCACAGCTGCATGGTACACGGTAGACTCCTGCAGAAGTGAGAGGATCCCTCTTGTCCTTTGCTGAACGTAGCATTTGTTGGATTTTCTTAGTGGGTCTGTAGATAGTTTGTAGGTTGTGTTTCTTCATCAGCTTCCCCATGCGGTTAGTCGTTCCCTTGACGTACGGTAAGAACACTTTCTCCTCAGGTGGATCTTTATCTTAACTCTCATGGCTTGTTGGTCTTGCAGCTCTTCTGATGTCTGTGGTGGAACCTCCATCGGCCTGTAGAGTCCGGATTAGGTGGTTCAGTTCACCTTGGAGGAGATGGGGACTTACTTACTTAGGTGATCCCTCGTTGTCCGAGTAGGATAATCCTCCAGGGTGGGTCCGTAGGTGACTGTGGAGCCCTATTCTTGACCTGCATCTTCTCCCGCAGTGAGGGCATTGGTTTCCAGGTGGAAGGCGGTCCTGGTCAGGGTTGGCTTGACGTGCCTTCCTCTTGGCACGTTTCTCTCTTTCGCCCTCCATTCGTGCCTCTTCAAATTCTGCAGCACTGCTGGTCACAGCTGACCTCCAGCTGGAGCTCTCAAGGGCCAGGGCTTCCCAGTTCTCAGTGTCTATGCCAGAGTTTTAAGGTTGACTTTGAGCCCATCTTTCAATCTCTTTTCCTGTCCAACATTCCGTTTTCCGTTCTTGAGTTCAGAGTAGAGCAACTGCTTTAGGAGACAGTGATTGGGCATCCAGACAACGTGGCCGGTCCAGCGGAGTTGATGGCGGAGGAGCATCACTTCAATGCTGGTGGTCTTTGCTTCTTCCAGCATGCTGACATTTGTCCGCCTGTCTTCCCAAGAGATTTGCAGGATTTTCCGGAGGCACTGATGGAATCATTCCAGGAGTTGCATGTGACGTCTGTAGATAGTCCACGTCTCGCAGGCGTATAGCAGGGTTGGGAGGACAATAGCTTTATAAACAAGCACCTTGGTATCCCTATGGATGTCCCAGTCCTCAAACACTCTCTGCTTCATTCAGAAAAAAGCTGCACTCGCAGAGCTCAGGCGGTGTTGTATTTCAGTGTCAATGTTGACTTTTGTGGAGACGTGGCTGCCAAGGGAAATGGTCAACATTTTCGAATATTCCACCATAAAGCTGTATCTCTGGCATTGGAGAGGGATTGGCCGATGACTGCTGGAACAGCACTTTGGTTTTCCCAATGTTCAATGACAGATGGGGTTCACAGATTCACAAATATATAAACCTACCTTTCTTAGTTTCCAATATACCTCACAACCTCCAAGGATGCCTGCCATAGATGTGGCCGAAACGTCAGGAGAGAATGCTTCTGGAACATGGCCATACAGTCCAGAAAGCTAATAGCAATCTTATGGGATTTTCCTAGCAAGGTTTGGTCAGAAGGGTGCTTTGTTTTAGGATGAGAGAGTGTGACTTGTTTAAGTCATCCAATTACCTTTCTCTGGCTGAGTCTCTGCTCTATAGAGCTATATTCCAATGTTTAAACCACTAAGTCATATTGTCTGTCTGAAGAACAAATGCAAAAATCAAATACTTACCAGGCACTCTTCATCCAATAGATCTAAAATGCCCATTTTAGCTTCAATGAGATCAATGACAGGCTGGTTGTCATAAAAGTCAATCAGAGTCCAGGGGATGTTTTCCTTCATGTATTCTTCTTGTTCAAGTTTAAAGACATGCTAATAATGACATTGCCAAGCACAGTTATAATAAAGTCAACAACTTCCATCAATTATCTACAGCATGAACATAGGGAAATATTGCTGAGTCCATCAGTGGGATAAGCATCTAATAAATCAGGACAAACTGACATGAGTC
This sequence comes from Anolis sagrei ordinatus, assembly GCF_025583915.1. NCBI lineage: Eukaryota > Metazoa > Chordata > Lepidosauria > Squamata > Anolidae > Anolis > Anolis sagrei. The sequence continues at coordinate 18,378,031 of NW_026844367.1, forward strand.
AACATATTGAGCTTGAGGCAGGATAATAAATTAGTTAGATACTATATTAAGACTGTCAGAAATATTAAAAATTAACTAGGTATTTTTAATTATAAAAATGTGAGTCAAGCACTGAAAGAGTTAAATGGATGCAATGACGCAGCAAAAGGTGCATTTCTATATAAGCAGGCGTGCCTGTAGCTTGATAGCCTCAGTCTGAGAAAAGCGTCAGTGGGAGGAAGGTCTCAGTCTGTGAGAAGGCCTCACAGTGTGAGGTAGGCCTAAGTCTGCGAGAGAACCCTGTGTGTGAGGTAGGCCTTAGTCTATGAGAAGGCCGAGTGTGAGAAAGCCTAGTGTGAGAAGCTTTGGTGAAGCTCTTTTATAGGTTCGGTATGAGAGAGAAGCTGTTTATCTGCATGAGAAAGAAGCCCAGTGTGGAAGCAAAGAAGTGTGGAAGCAAAGTTCTTTATATGTGTTATGGAAACCTTGTTCTTGCAAATAGTGCAACCATTAAAAAAACTAATTAGGTATTTTTAATTACAAAAATGTGAGTCAAGCACTGAAAGGGTTAAATGGATGCAATGACTCAGCAAAAGCTGCAGTTCTATATAAGCAGGTGTGCCTGTAGTTTAGTAGCTGTCAGTCCGAGGTAAACCTCAGTGGGAGAAAGGTCTCAGTCTGAAAGAAGCCTTCACAATGTGAGGTATTATTATTATTATTATTATTATTATTATTATTATTAACTTTATTTGTACCCCGCTAGCATCTCCCGAAGGACTCGATGCGGCTTACAAAGGCCTCAATACACAACATAACAATACAAACCTAAAGCAATATTAAAACAACAAAACAACAAGCAATAAACAATACACCAAAACACAATAAAACTGGGTCGGGCCAGAGTAAAGGGTACAGAATTAAAAGTGCTGATGTGACAGGTGATATGTAAGGATTATAGGGCAAGTGCAGTGTGCAGTGTGCGGCAATCTTAGTTCTAATAAAGTGCTTCTGGGACTTGGTATTGGAGATTTCCTATTCTGGGAAGGCACATCGGAACAGCCAGGTCTTCAAGTTCTTTCTGAAGACTGCCAATATAGGGGCCTGTCTAAGATCTTTGGGGAGGGTGTTCCAGAGTCGGGGGGCCACCACAGAAAAGGCCCTGTCTCGTGTCCCCACCAAACGCGCTTGCGACGCAGGCGGGATCACGAGCAGGGCCTCTCCAGATGAACGAAGTGAACGCGTGGGTTCGTAGACGGAGATGCGGTCACACAGGTAGGCTGGTCCCAAACCGTTCAGGGCTTTGTAGATAAGCACCTGCACCTTAAATTGGGCTCGGAAAATAAACGGCAGCCAGTGGAGCTCCTTGAACAGGAGGGTTGACCTCTCTCTGTAAGGAGCCCAGTTAACATCCTGGCTGCTGCCCGTTGGACCAGTTGGAATTTCCGAGCCGTTTTCAAGGGCAGCCCCACATAGAGCGCATTACAGTAGTCCAATCTAGAGGTGACCAAGGCATGGACCACCCCAGCCAGATCAGCCTTCACGAGGTACAGTCGCAGTTGGCGCACGAGTCTCAATTGTGCGAAAGCCCTCCCAGACACCGCCGACGCCTGAGCCTCAAGCATAAGCGATGAATCCAAGAGGACTCCCAAACTGCGGACCTGTGGTTTCAGGGGGAGTGTAACCCCGTCCAGCACAGGTTGCCACCCTATACCCCGGTCAGGTTTACGATCGACCAGGAGGACCTCTGTCTTGTCGGGATTGATCTTCAGCTTGTTCCTCCTCATCCAGATAGACACAGCGGCCAGGCACTCGTCCAGCACCCGAGAGGCCTCCTTGGAATTGGGTGGAAATGAGTAATAGAGTTGTGTGTCATCTGCATAGAGGTGGCACCTAACTCCAAAACTCCGGATGACCTCTCCCAGCGGTTTCATGTAGATGTTAAAAAGCATGGGAGACAGAATAGAGCCTTGCGGGACCCCACAGGTCAAAGGCCAGGGGTCCGAGCAGGCGTCTCCCAGCTTCACCATCTGAGGTAGGCCTCAATCTGTGAGAGAAGCCCCAGGTTGTAAAGTCTCGTGTGTGAAGCTCCAGTTTGTGAAGGCTGCTGTGTGTAAAAAGCTACTGTGTGAAGCTCCTGTGTAACTTTGGGATGAGAGGAGTCTCTGTGAGAGTGAAGCTGTTTATCTGCATGAGGAAGAAGCCCAGCGTGAGAGCTGTTCAAAGAAGGAAGTATAAAGAACTTTGGTCGTGTTATGGAAACCTTATTCTTGTAAATAATGCAACCATATTATTTTACTACAAAGAAAAGCCTCCTAAGGAAGACATAATATTGGTCTGTGTGTTTTTTGTAATGCCAGTTCTAATATATATAAAAAATCCTACCAGGTTAAATTGCTGCTGCAGCTTCTCATTTGCATAATTGATGCAAAACTGTTCAAAGCTGTTCATATCAAAAGTTTCAAATCTGAAACAAATGGTGGAAAATGCACAAATTAATTGCATTTTATTGGATGCACGATACTCATTTTCATGTATTTATTAGGGGGACAAGGAAACAGAAAATCTTACCCATAGATATCCAGCACCCCAATAAACGTGTGCTGTTTGCCACTGAACTGTAAGGCCTTGTTAATTCGTCCCACGATGAAAGAAAAAAGGTGGGAGTAGATCTTTTTAGCCAGAGCATCGCGGGCATTAAGAGCTTGGGGTTTCGTCATTGGCTTTACTACGGTCTCGGAGGAAGTGATGATTTTTCTGTGGCACAACCACCTTGCCATTTCGTTACTTTCTAAGTCTAGTAACTCACAAAATATTTTGAGATGTTTATCATCCTGCTGTGGAAAACAAAGGAGAAAACAATATCTATCGTATGTTTCAATAAAAATACCTACCGATACTTCAAAATGATGTGTTTTTTTTATTATAATGGAAATGTAACAACATACAAAATGAAAGTAGGGAGAAGAGACTAAAATCATCATAAAACTCCCACATTAGAAACCAAAATGCCACTGTCTATAACCTGGCATCTCAATATTATGTTAATGAAGATCCATACAGTAGGTTTCCCCTTGACATTAAGTCTAGTCGTGTCCGACTCTGGAAGGTGGTGCTCACCTCCATTTCTTAGCGGAAGAACTGGCATTTTCCATAAACACCTCCAAGGTCATGTGGATAAAGAGGTGAGGGGAAGTCATTTTGTTGATGAAGCAGTACCTATTGACTACTCACATTTGCATGTTTTTGAACTGCAGAAGCTGGGGCTAACAGGGGAGCTCACCCTGGTCCCCAGATTCCAACCACCGACCTTTCGGTCAGCAAGTTCAGCAGCTCAGTGGTTTAACCCACTGCACCATTATGTGCTCCAAAAGTGAACTAAGGCTATAATCCTGTTTCACTAGCAGTTGCATGATTTTCAAGAAGGCAGAAAAAAATCTTCCTGGTCAAAGCAATCTATTTTTCCAGTTCCTTACTCCCTTCATGGATGCATCAGCCATAACCTGTTTCTTTCCAATACAATCATCCATGACAAAACAGTTGCATCCACATAGGGCTCTAACAGATTCTTGTCTATGGCTGCTAATAAGCAATTGAGAAAAGTGTAACCCCAAGTTGTATGTGGTCCATGGACAGTGGACACCTCATTTTGCCACTAAAGCCCTCTGTCAGTCCTCCAAATCCCAAAAAACGGACATTTTTTAAAACAAAATATACTATTTTCATCTAAGAACCACAGAGAAAGTCTCCCTCCAAGTCCCAAAGATGCAGACCACTCACAATCCTCCACTACTCTCAAATACCACTATTTAGAATCAAAGAATCATAGTTAGAAGAGACCTCTTGGGCCATCCAGTCCAACACCCTACCAAGAAGCAGGAAAATCACATTCAAAGCATCCGACAGATGGCCATCCAGCCTCTGTTTAAAAGCCTCCAAAGAAGGAGCCTCCACCACACTCTGGGGCAGAGAGTTCCACTGCTGAACAGCTCTCACAGTCAGGAATTTTTTCCTCATGTTCTGGAGAACAAGCCCTGTGAGAAGTGGCTTAAAGTGTGGGCATGTTTAGCCTGCAGAAGAAAAGGCTGAGAGGAGACATGATGGGGTCATGGATAAAGAGCTAATGTTCAGGTGGAATCTCCATTGTTCCTGTAGTTTGAAGTCATTGTTCTATTGAGTCCTAGTCTCCAGGGCAGCAGAACACAAGCTTGTTCCCTCCTCCCTATGACTTCCCCTCCTTCACATCTTTATCCATGACCCGCAACATGTCTCCTTTCAGCCTTCTCTTCTCAGGCTAAACATGCCCAGCTCTTTAAGCCGCTCCTCACAGGGCTTGTTCTCCAGACCCTTGATCATTTTAGTCACCCTCCTCTGGACATATTTATTTACCATATTTATATACCACCCCTCTCAGGCCGGAGGTGACATTCCAATCTGTCAACATTTCCCTTCAATTGCGGTGCCCAGAATTGGACACAGTGTCATTCCAGGTGTGGTCTGACCAAGGCAGAATAGAGGGGTAGATTGACTTCCCAGGATCTAGGCACTAGACTCCTATTTATGCAGACCAAAATTCCATTGGCTTTTTTAGCTGCCGCATCACACTGTTAGCTCATGTTTAACTTCCTGTCCACAAGGACTTTAAGATCTTTTTCACACATACTGCTGTCGAGCCAGGAATCCCCTATTTGCATCACAGTCTCTCTCAAACAGCAACCAAAAGAGACTGGAAGAAACCCAAAGTATTTGCTTGTGATGGTATCAGAGGGCTCCAGGTGGACAAGTGGCCCTTGCTTCCTATGCAGTTGGCCACTCCTACTGTACAGGATGTGGTATAATAAACATGAGGATGCAATGGAGCTCCCAAAGTGACCCATTTAAGGTGGAATCAGGTGTCAAACAGGGATGTGTTATTGCCCCAACTTTATTTTCCATCTTCATCGCTATGATACTTCATCTTGTTGATGAGAAGCTTCCCACCAGAGTGGAAATCATCTATCGGACAGATAGCAAGCTATTTAACCTCAGCAGACTGAAAGCCAAAACCAAGGTTACAACAACATCTGTTATAGAACTCCAGTATGCTGATGACAATGTTATCTGTGCGCATTCAGAAGTAGATCTACAAACCACTCTAAACACCTTTGCAGAAGCATACGAGAAGCTCAGCCTGTCATTGAACATCAAACCAAAGTGCTCTTCCAGCAGACACCAGCCAATCCCTTTCCAATGCCAGAAATACAGCTTAATGGTGTAACATTAGAAAATGTTGACCATTTCCGCTCCCTTGGCAGCCACCTCTCCACCAAAGTCAACATCGACACTGAAATACAACACCGCCTGAGCTCTGCGAGTGCAGCATTTTTCCAAATGAAGCAGAGAGTGCTTGAGGACCGGGACATCCGTAGGGATACCAAGGTGCTTGTTTATAAAGCTATTGTCCTCCCAACCCTGCTATACACTTGCGAGACGTGGACAGTTAAGGCACATTGACACTGAAATACAACACCGCCTGAGCTCTGCGAGTGCAGCATTTTTCCAAATGAAGCAGAGAGTGTTTGAGGACTGGGACATCCGTAGGGAGACCAAGGGGCTTGTTTATAAAGCTATTGTCCTCCCAACCCTGCTATATGCCTGTGAAACGTGGACTGTCTACAGATATCACATGCAACTCCTGGAACGATTCCATCAGCGCTGCCTCTGCAAAATCTCTTGGGAAGACAAGCGGACAAACGTCAGCGTGCTGGAAGAAGCAAAGACCACCAGCATCGAAGCGATGGTCCTCCGCCATCAACTCTGCTGGACCGCCCATGTTGTCCAGATGCCCGACCACCGTCTCCCAAAGCAGCTGCTCTACTCGAACTCAAGAACGGAAAACGGAATGTTGGAGGACAGGAAAAGAGATTGAAAGATGGGCTCAAAGCCAACCTTAAAGACTCTGGCATAGACACTGAGAACTGGGAAGCTCTTGAGCACTCCAGCTGGAGGTCAGCTGTGACCAGCAGTGCTGCAGAATTTGAAGAGGCACGAATGGAGGGTGAAAGAGAGAAACGTGCCAAGAGGAAGGCGCGTCAAGCCAATCCCGACTGAAACCGCCTTCCACTTGGAAACTGATGCCCTCACTGCAGGAGAAGATGCAGGTCAAGAATATGGCTCCACAGTCACCTACGGACCCACCAGAATCCTGGAAACTATCCTACTTGGCCAACGAGGAATCGCCTAAGTATGTAAGCAATGGAGCGCCTTGATATTATGATGAGGTTATGACTAGCACCATACATACATAGGCCAATGTTCCCTCCAGCTCCATGTTTTCATTATAACCGTAGCTGTATCCCTAACTTACCCAATGTCTAGAGTTATAGGACATTGCAAAGGATACACAGATAATGCAGAAAATGACAAGCTTGTATCAGGTTTTGTCCTACTGTTTTATTCTTTCTTCTCCATAACATTTATTTCATCTTATCTTATAACTGATATCACTCTACAAATAGCAACCACTAGCATAAGCAGGGGGAAATGTATAACAATGACATTGAAGAAGCGGAACTAGATCATTTAAAGCAAGACAGGGGATCTGATAACAGGCTGCGACATCCCTGTGGCTGCTTTTTAAGAAATAACCTTTTTTTTCCCACTCTATCCAAGACTGAGACCTAAACACTCCTCAGTCATATCAACAGCCAAACAAAGAAGTCTAAAAGTGATAAGAATATCCTATAGCCTGTGAGAAGCCACCATGAAAGACTCACACAACATTTCAGCGCCAGCACTAAAAACATGCAAAAAACTGTTTCAAGCAATCTGCTCCAAAGTGAAAACAATGCATTATGGGACAAAGCATTAGACTTGTTTATGAAAAACAGATTCAAACATGCACTGAAGCAAACTAGGAGGACAACCCAATCTAATCTAACCTACTTCATCATGTCATTATTCAAATTCAAGGTGCAGGTCATGACCTATAAAGCCCTAAATGGTTCGGGCCTCGCCTATCTCCGCGATCGCATCTCCTTCTATGAACCGGCGTGAGCTCTAAGATCTTCTGGGGAGGCCCTCCTCTCTGTCCCACTACCGTCTCAAGCGCGACCCACTGCGACCCTCATCCACAACAAGCCAAATTTTTCAAAATCCAATTATCACAGGAACAGAGAATGAGGTAAAATCTTCTGAACCAGAACACAAACAGCAAAACAACCTTTTTCAAGCCCTAAACAGCCCCGGCCCAAATTACCTGTTCGAACGCATCTCTCCCTATGAACCATCGTGGAGATTAAGATCCTCCGGGGAGCCCTGCTTTCCATCCCCCATTGTCACAGGCACGATTGGAGACAGGGCCTTCTCGGTGATTGCTCCCCGGGCTATGGAACTCCCTTCCTGGTGAGATCAGGTCAGCCCCCCCCCCCTGTCCTTTAGAAGGATGGTCAAAACTTGGCTGTGGGACCAAGCTTTTAGACTATGTGGATGACTAGGACGGTTTTAAATGGTGTATTTTAATATTTTGATAAATGTTTTTTAATGTTTATGTATTGTATATTAATTTGTGTCCCGGCATTGAATGTTTGACGTGTATATGCTGTGCTCTGCCCTGAGTCCCCTTCGGGGTGAGAAGGGCGGAATATAAATGTTTTAAATAAATAAACCACAACAACAATAATTTGTATCCTACTTTTATCCTGCTGTGACACTCATCAATGACTGATCAAGACCAAACTTGGCACACAGAGCCACCATGACCCACTCTACATCCTAGTGCAGTTTGAAGGAGGATGGACCATGGATGCTGGGACTTGAAGTACCTTCACTCACTTCCTTTAATCACAGCAACACTCATCCAATTACCTAGACAGACCAAACTTGGCAGAGAGCCCTCATGGCCAACTCAACACTGTGGTGCAGTTTAGGGGGGATGGACTACAGATGATGGGACTTGCAGTACCTTAACTCACTTTCTGAGACCACTGCGACCCTCATCCAATGACTGATCAAGACCAAACTTGGCACACAGAGCCCCCATGACCCACTCTACATCCTGGTGCAGTTTCAAGGAGGTTGGACCATGGATGATGGGACTTGCAGTACCTAAACACACTTGCTGAGACCACTGCAACCCTCACCAATGACTGATCTAGACGAACTTGGCACAGAGAGCCACCATGATCCACTCTACATCCTGTTGTGATTTGAAGGAATATTCACCATGGATGATGGGACCTGCAGTACCTTCACACACTTCATGAGATCACTGTGACCTTCGCCAATGACAGAGCAAGATCGAACTTGGCACTCAAAGCCACCATAACCCACTCTACATCTAGGGGCTGTTTGGAGGGGGATGGACCATGCAGTACTTTCAATAACTGATAACTGATAAAGAACACCTTTGCCACACAATGCCTTTCTCAAATAACCCAGTCAGCGCTGGGTCCCCAAGCTAGTAATAAATAAAAGATAGAGTCTCTGAGAAAATATAAACAAAGGCCCACCATTGTTCATCAAAGCAAAACAGGTCAAAGGACTTTTTGAAGGCAATCCTTACGCTAACAGAAGATCTTTCATCACCAACAGCAATTATTTCCACATTGCCTAAATGAAGAATAGCTGCCAGTATTTTGAAAACATCCATCTGGAAATCCTCCTTAAGACCTGAAAGAAAGACAAATAAAAGTAGGTGTTGCAGGATTCTGGGAATATAAATCCAAAGATATTCTGGGATCATCACAAAGGCAGAAAAAGCTTTAAAAATGTGCAAAACTACAACTCCCATAAGTCTATGGTATTGAGCCATGAGGGTATTTTCAAAGCAAACTAAGTTGACCTACCAAGAAGGCAGAACGTCCTCTGAGTTTCTATCATATTTGCTCTGTCATCCACTCCTTCAATCACAGAGTTTCCACCCATATTTGTATAATTAAATTCTTCAGCACTTGCTGCAGATGAAAAGGAAAGGGTGTTAAGATGGAGTGATTAGGATAATCTCTCAGAAGTGACAAATTGCTGCAGCCCAATGATATAATATTAGCAAACCCATGAACTTTTCTAGGTAGAAGAGGAAGTCGTAGCTATATGACTTGGAGGAAATATATTAAAATAATCACTGCATTGCTGTGAGTTTTCTGGGCTGTCTGGCCATATTCCAGAAGCAGTCTCTCCTGACATTTCGCCTGCATCTATGGCAGGCATCCTCAGAGGTTGTGAGGTCTGTTGGAAACTAGGCAAGTGAGGTTTATATATCTGTGGAATGTCCAGGGTGGGAGAAAGAACTCTTGTTTGCTTGAGGCAAGTGTGAATGTTGCAATTGGCCACCTTGATTAGCATTGAATGGCCTTGCAGCTTCAAAGTCTGGCTGCTTTCTTCCTGAAGATAAGCTAATGCTAAACCACGCAGAAAGCAGCCAAACTTTGAAGTTGCAAGGCCACTAAGTGCTAACCAAGATGGCCAACTGTAACATTCACACCTGCCTAAAACAGACAAGAGTTCTTTCTCCCACCCTGGATATCATTCCACAGATATATAAACCGCACTTGCCTACTTTCCAACCTCTGAGGATGCCTGCTATAGATGTGGACAAAACCTCAGGAGAAAATGCTTCTGGAATATGGCCAGACAGCCCAGAAACTCACAGCAATCCAGTGATTCTGGACATGAAAGCCTTTGACAATGCAAAATAATCACTGTTTTTATTATATGTCTTCAAGATTATTTCAGTTTATAGTGACCCTCTCCTAGGATGTTCCTGGCATGATTTATTCAGAGATAAATAATAGAATGCACAAAAAATGATTGACAAAAAGAGAAAGAACCTCAATTTGTCAGATTTAAGTTTGGAACATTATATTTTCAGTGTAGATCCATATAGGAGCCCCTGATGGAACAGCGTGTTAAACTACTGAGCTGCTGAACTTGCTGACCGAAAGGTCTCACGTTCGAATCTGGGGAGCGGGGTGAGCTGCTGTTGTCAGCCCCAGCTTCTGCCAACCTAGCTGTTCAAAAACATGCAAATGTGAGTAGATCAATAGGTACAGCTCTGGTGGTAAGGTAACAGCGTTCCATGCAGTCATGCCGGTCACATGATCTTGGAGATGTCTATGGACAACGCCGGCTCTTTGGCTTAGAAATGGAGATAAACACCAACCCCCAGAGTTGTACAGGACTGGACTTAATGTCAGGGGAAAACTTTTACATTTACCTAGATCAGCGGTTCTCAACCTGGGGGTTGCAACCACCAGGGGGGTCGCCTGGCCATTTCGGAGGGGTTGCGAGGCCGCCTCGGTTGGCCCCGCCCCAAGGGCGCCGGCCAGGTGAGAGCTCCTTCGTGCGAGGCCTGGCGTCGCGCAAAGCCTGCCTCACCTGCCCCGCACTCTCACCATCCGGCAAGGGCGCGAGGCAGGCGAGGGGTCAGAGCTGAATTGGTCGAAGGTACTGCAAATACCATCATCTGTTGTCCATACTCCCCCAAACATATTGTTTTTGTGATTAATCGCTATGCATTAATTATGTTAAATTTATGACAATGAAATTTATGACATCCTGCATATCGGATATTTACCTGACAATTCATAGCAGTAGCAAAATTAAAGTTATAAAATAGCAACATAAATAATTTTATTGTTGGGGGGTCACCACAACATGAGGAACTGTATTTAGGGGTCACGGCATTAGAAAGGTTGAGAACCACTGACCTAGACCCATATAATGCAGTTAAAAAATCAGGTGCATTATTTTGACAAATGAATATATTCCTTGATTTGTACTTGGCTAGAAGATTCCACTAACATTTTTTTAAAAAAGAACCCCATCTGGTGGACTATGCATCAAAGGGGGAAAAAATAATCAATGAGGAAAAAATAAAATAAATCTATTGAAACATACCCAGTTTAAGATGTTTAAATTCTGGTCTCCGAGCGGAGGAGCACAACTGATAAAATATGTGGTAATTTCTTTCGTTCTCTGACTGTCAGTGAAGGAATGAAGATCAAATATTAAAAAGATAGCAACAAATAACTTGTCCCCGCTTCTATAATGTGTGGAAGTATAAATAAATGCTTCGGGACAGATGCTTGGAAATGAACAAGTTCCCAGAACACAACAAGCAGGCTTAATCTGAGGCATAAAGTTATGTCTTAACAACACAAAAAGAAAAGGGAATGTAGGACACTGGTGAATTTGAAGAAACAAAAGGAAAGAATGCGAAAGGCACCACAAAGCCTGCAATACTGTGTGCCAAAATGGTTGCTGGAATAACTGCTTCAGTTAAATATTAACACTTGAATAATAATGCCTCTAAGGATCATAGAATCATAGAATCCTAGAGTTGGAAGAGACCTCATGGGCCATCCAGTCCAACCTCCTGCCGAGAAGCATGAAAATTGCATTCAAAGACCCCTGACAGATGGCCATCCAGCCTCTGTTTAAAAGCCTCCAAAGAAGGAGTCTCCACCACACTCCAGGGCAGAGAGTTCCACTGCTGAACAGCTCTCACAGTCAGGAAGTTCTTCCTCATGTTCAGATGGAATCTCCTCTCTTGTAGTTTGAAGCCATTGTTCCATTGTGTCCTAGTCTCCAGGGAAGCAGAAAGGAAGCTTGCTCCCTCCTCCCTGTGGCTTCCTCTCACATATTTATACATGGCTATCATGTCTCCTCTCAGCCTTCTCTTCTTCAGGCTAAACATGCCCAGCTCCTTAAGCCGCTCCTCATAGGGCTTGTTCTCCAGACCCTTGATCATTTTAGTTGCCCTCCTCTGGACACATTCCAGCTTGTCAATATCTCTCTTCAATTGTGGTGCCCAGAATTGGACACAATATTCCAGGTGTGGTCTAACCAAGGCAGAATAGAGCAGGGTAGCATGACTTTCCTAGATCTAGACACTAGGCTCCTATTGATGCAGGCCAAAATCCCATTGGCTTTTTTTGCCGCCACATCACATTGTTGGTTCATGTTTAACTTGTTGTCCATGAGGACTCCAAGATCTTTTCACACGTCCTGCTCTCTAGCCAGGCATTGTCCCCCATTCTGTATCTTTGCATTTCGTTTTTTCTGCCTAAGTGGAGTATCTTGCATTTGTCCCTGTTGAACTTCATTTTGTTAGTTTTGGCCCATCTCTCTAATCTGTCAAGATCGTTTTGAATCCTGCTCCTGTCCACTGGAGTATTGGCTACCCCAATTTGGTGTAGTCTGCAAACATGATGATCATGCCTTCTTACCCTTCATCTAAGACATTAAGAAAGATGTTGAACAGGACTTTTTTGCGAAATGTTAAGAGGGTGGGGGCCGATCTAATGTTCCTGGGGAGGGCATTCCACAACTGAGGGGCCACCGCTGAGAAGGCCCTGTCTCTCGTCCCCGCCAGTCGAGCCTGTGAAGATGGCAGGACCGAGAGCAGGGCCTCCCCAGAAGATCTTAAATTCCTCGGTTCATAAGGAGAGATACGTTCGGACAGATAGGCAGGGCTGGAACCGTTTAAACCAGCAAGTGCCCAGATGTTTTGGCCTTCAACTCCCAGAAATCTGGTGAACTGGCCAAGATTTCTGGGAGTTGTAGGCCAAAACACCTGGGGACCCACAGGTTGAGAATCACTAGTTTAGGGCTTTATAGGCGAAATGAAGATCTTGAGCAGGACCGGGCCCAGGACGGAGCACTCCGCTCGTCACTTCTTTCCAGGATGAAGAAGAGGAAGCCTTGGGGAGAATTGCCCTGTGGGTTCGTCCATTCAACCAATTACAGATCCACCTCACCATAGTTTTGCCTAGCCCACATTGGACTAGTACTAATTGAAGACGTAGACACTGTAAACAAGTAGATTTTGTGCTAAATATGCAAAAATAGCTACTTCTTTTACCTGAAACACTACCTTGCTTGAATGCTGTAATTAAGCAACAGTTACGTAACAGAAGAATCCACTTCTCTAGAATCTGGGCAGTGTGCTGTATACAAAATTACTTCAGCTTTAATAAGATAGGAGAGACAATGCCTCAAATCAACAAAGATGCAATGGAAGGACATAGCTTTTACCAACCTGAGACACAACTCTGGATTTCTCAAGTAAGTAAGTTCTCATATTGGCGCCAATGATCTGATACCGCTTATCAAAACTAATTTCCATGTATTTTCCAAAGCGACTGCTGTTGTCGTTACGTGTGGTTTTGGCATTACCAACAGCCTATTAAAAAAAGAAATATAATTTCAATTTATTTACACTGCATTTAGATCCTGGCAACACACCGGCAGAAGCAAATATGTCATTACAGTATCAAAAAATGATATTTCGGGTCTCAACATTTCAGTAATTCATATGACATCTGGATTTGTCTACACGAGAACATTCAAGATCTCCTTGAACCACTTCTCACCTGAATGGCATTTTTGCTGCTATTTTGGTTTCAAACATCGGAAAGATAAACCACGCTACACATTCAAGAAAGACCAAATCAACATTACAAGCTATTAGTTGTGTTATCAATTTAGTAAGTCCTTACAAAGTAGTGGCTCCTTTACAAACCATTACAAACTGGTGCCTTCCTTACAAATTGGGTGTCATCTTTACAGATTGGTGGCATCTTTACAACTACATTTATTATTTTACTTTATTGTTGTTGTTATTATTACATTTATTGTTTTACTCTATTTATTATTGTTATTATTATATTTATTATTTTACTCTATTTTTATTGGAAGGGTACGCAAGCACATTTACATTGAAGGTCAAAATGGTTTCGATCACAGTATCCTTCTGGGGCGCCTCATGGACATGGGGCTCGGAGGCACTGCTCTGCGGTGGCTCCGATCCTACCTTGAGGGACGGACCCAGAAGGTGTTATTGGGTGACACCTGTTCGGCTCCGCAACCGTTGTTGTGTGGAGTCCCACAGGGTTCAATCTTGTCCCCGATGTTATTTAACATCTACATGAAGCCGCTGGGAGAGATCATTCGGAGTTTCGGAATGAGATGTTATCTCTATGCAGATGATGTCCAAATCTGTCACTCCTTCTCACCTGTCACCAAGGAGGCTGTCCAGACCTTGAACTTGGCTGCTGTGTCGGACTGGATGAGAGCTAACAAATTGAAATTGAATCCAGACAAGACAGAGGTCCTACTGGTCAGTCGTAAGGCCGAACAGGGCATAGGGTTACAGCCTGTGTTAGACGAGGTTACACTCCCCCTGAAGACGCAGGTTCGCAGCTTGGGAGTGATCCTGGACTCATCGCTGAGCCTGGAGCCCCAGGTCTCAGCAGTGGCTGGGAAAGCTTTTGCACAATTAAAAACTTGTGCGCCAGCTGCGCCCATACCTTGGGAAGTCGGATCTGGCCACGGTGGTCCACGCTCTTGTTACATCCCAATTAGATTACTGCAACGCACTCTACGTGGGGTTGCCTTTGAAGACTGTTCGGAAACTCCAACTAGTCCAGCGGGAGGCAGCCAGATTGCTCACCGGAGCATCATACAGGGAGCATACCACCCCCCTGTTGTGTCAGCTCCACTGGCTGCCGATCCAGTTCCGAGCACAATTCAAAGTGCTGGTTTTGACCTACAAAACCCTATACAGTTCCGGCCCAGCGTATCTGTCGAACGGATCTCCCTCTACATCCCACCTCGGAGTTTAAGATCTTCTGGGGAGGCCCTGCTCTCGATACCGCCTCTATCACAAGTGAGGCTGGCGGGGACGAGGAGCAGGGCCTTCTCGGTGGTGGCCCCTCACCTGTGGAATTCACTCCCCGGGGAGATTAGATCAGCGACTTCCCTCTTGTCATTTAGAAAAAAAATTGAAAACTTGGATGTGGGACCAGGCATTTGGACAATCTGGCAGATAAAGAAAGGACTTTGACGATGGACAGGAATTGACTAAGTGGAATGGAATTATGGAACTCTGAAAGATGAACGCTGAGCATGAGATTAGTTTTATTGATTGTGTTATGTACCGATTGTTTTTAACTGTGATAATTGTTTTAACTGCTGTTTTGTACGTATGTGTATTTTGTGTAGGCATCGAATTGTGCCTTTTTTGTAAGCCGCCCTGAGTCCCCCCTCGGGGGTTGAGAAGGGCGGGGTAGAAGAACTCAAAATAAATACATAAACAATAAATTAGAGTCGAACAGTCTTATCTTAAATTACAGTTTTATGCAAATATTCAAAACCATTTAACCTGATGCCTCAATTAATGTAATTTTATTGGTATCTATTTTTATTTTGAAATTTACCAGTATCTGTTGCATTTCCCACCCTCGGCTTATACTCGAGTCACTACGGTTTCCCAGTATTTTGTGGTAAAATTAAGTGCCTCGGCTTATATTCGGGTCGGCTTATACTCAAGTATATACAGTATACAAAACCTCCAAAAGTTGTTCATAATTTACCTCTGTTATTGGATTGGATGCCAGCACTTTATCCTCCACTTGCGCATTGCTAGTAGACCTACTGACGGTTGCAAAGTATCTCATTGCATATCGAGCCGAAACTGTCTTCCCAGCTCCTGATTCTCCACTGACTATAATAGACTGATTCTTGTTGTTCCTGAAGCCAAGGAAATAATGACATGTTACTCAGGATATCTTCTGATTAGAGATGGGGAGTTAAAGGGTCTCATGCTGGCATGTGCTTATGTCCAGTGAGTGCTCGGTTAGGCAGCAATTCTATTGAGACTTATATAAAATAATTTCAATTGTTGTAACTTTTTTAAATGGAGAGGTGGGGAACCTTACTTCAGTGGTTCTCAACCTTCCTAATGCTGCGACCCCTTAATACAGTTCCTCATGTTGTGGTGACCCCCAACCATAACATTATTTTCGTTGCTACTGTAATTTTATTCTGTTATGAATCGTAATGTAAATATCTGATATGCAGGATGTATTTTCATTCACTGGACCACATTTGGCACAAATACCCAATACACGCAAATTTGAAAACTGGTGGGGTTGGGGGAGGGGTTGATTTTGTCATTTGAGAGGTGTAGTTTCAGGGATTTATAGTTCACCTGTAATCAAAGAGCATTTGGAACTCCACCATCGATCGACTTGAACCAAACTTGGTACACAGAACTCCCATGACCGACAGAAAATACTGGAAGGGTTTGGTGGGCATTGACCTTGAATTTTGGAGTTGTAGTTCATCTACATCCAGAGAGCACAGTGGACTCAAACAATGATGGATCTGGACCAAAATTGGCACAAATACTCAATATGCCCAAATGTGAACACTGGTGGAGTTTGAGAGAAATCAGCCTTGACATTTGGGAGTTATAGTTGCTGGGATTTATAGTTCACCTACAGTCAAAGAGCATTCTGAACCCCACCAGTGATAGAATTGGGCCAAACTTCCCACACAGAACCCCCATGACCAACAGAAAATACTGTGTTTTCTGATGGTCTTTGGCGACCCCTCTGACACCCTTTCGCAACCCCCCCAGGGGTCCTGACCCCCAGGTTGGGAAACACTGCCTTACTTGATAGTAGAAGGATTGCCATCAAATTTCTTAATGGGGCGGGTGAAGCTAAGGGAAATCCCTTTAAAGTGTCAAATCTGTAACTAAAGGCAATCCGCATCCCAATTGCTCCCCTGCCCTGCCCCAAAGTGCCACAGGAACAGAACTAAAAATCTTAAGTCTCCCATAGAATGGAACCACATCAAGTTTTTTTTATCATGTCAGGAGTCACTTGAGAAACTGCAAGTCGTTTCCAACTTGCGTGAGAGAATTGGCCGTCTGCAAGGACGCTGCTCAGGGGATGCCCAGATGTTTTGATGTTTTACCATCCTTGTGGGAGGCTTCTCTCATATCCCTGCATGGGGAGCTGGAGCTGACAAAGGGAGCTCATCCACGCTCTCCCCAGATTTGAGCCTCTGATCTATCTTCAGTTCTGCTGGTACAAGGGGCTCCTGTCAAGTTTAAAACTGCTAGAATTGTGTAGTGTGTAGGAGACGCCTTCTTGCAACCTTGCAAAGGAAACCCAGACTATAAAATGCCAACTAAATCTACTTTTTAGTTGCAGCGCCCAAACACGAATCAAGGAGCATGAAAGGCACTGCAGACTAATTAAACCTGGGAAGTCAGCCATAGTAGACCACTTGATGAACCAACCTGGACACGGCATATTACTCGAGGACACAGAAATGCTGGACCACTCTCACAACCACCATGTCAGACTACACAGAGAAGCCATTGAAATCCACAAGAAGCATGTGGACAATTTCAACAGAATGAAGGAAACCATGAAAATGAACAAAATCTGGCTACCAGTATTTAAAAATTCTAAAATCAGGACAGTAAATAAAGAGCAACATTCAAAAAGCAGGGGAATTCCAGACAGGAAACAATCAGGGCCAGCTAACACCTCCCAACAAAGGATTTCCCCAGGCAGGAAGCAGCGAGGCTTTGAAGCTCCAAGGCTTTTCAATGCTAATCCAGGTAGCTAATTGCAACATTCACACTTGCCTCCAACAGACAAGAGTTCTTTCTTCTATCCTGGACATCCCACATATATATAAACCTATTTACCTCACAACCTCTGAGGTTGCCTAGGTGAAACGTCAGGAGAGAATACTTCTGGAACATGGCCATACAGCCCAGAATACATGGTCATACAGCCCAGTAAATCTACCTTGCCATCTGCTTGTAAGCTTCTTCTGCAACAGCAAATATATGCGGATCCATATCTCCCATATTCTGTCCACTATATGCATGAATAATGGCATCTCCATATATAGGCAGCTGTTTGTAGGGATTCATTGCAACTAAAATTATTCCTGTGGATGATATCACAGGAAAACAAAGTTATAAGATCTGCATAAAATGAGTTTTGTCACTAATAAATGCCAAATGAATGAAAGTTTATTTACCACTGTAGGTATAGATCAGCCTGGATTCCACAAAGCGAACTTTGAGATTGTGTAGGACAGCAGGCTCATGGAGATAACTAAGCGCCGTGAGATCATTTTCACCAACAAGTATGTCAGGGTTTCGCAAAGGAGGCAACGCCTTGGGATCCACTGGAAAATCCAATTCCTATAGGCAAGTAAAACATTAAAATTATTTTATTTATCGTGTCAGGAGCGAACCAAAACAGTTGTACTGCATTAAAAACAAACAAACAAACAAACAAAACACAAAGTTTGCAAGCTTGGTATTCTATTAAATGTCCTTTGACCAGTATCTGGCCACTTGGAATGCCTCTGGTGTTGCCGCAAGAAGGTCCTCCATTGTGCATGTGGTGGGGCTCAGGTTGCATTGCAGCAGGTGGTCAGTGGTTTGCTCTTCCCCGCACTTGCATATCGTGGATTCCACTTTGTGGCCCCATTTCTTAAGGTTGGCTCTGCATCTCGTGGTGCCAGAGCGCAGTCTGTTCAGCGCTTTCCAGTCTTCTGTGTGCCCAAGAGGGAGTCTCTCATTTGGTATCAGCTATTGATTGAGGTTCTGGGTTTGAGCCTGCCACTTTTGGATTCTCGCTTGCTGAGGTGTTCCAGCAAGTGTCTCTGTAGATCTTAGAAAACTATGTCTTGATTTAAGTCGTTGACGTGCTGGCTGATACCCAAACAGGGGATTAGCTGGAGATGTCACTGCCTTGGTCCTTTCACTATTGGCTGCTACTTCCCGGCAGATGTCAGGTGGTGCAATACTGGCTAAACAGTGTAATTTCTCCAGTGGTGTAGGGCGCAGACACTCCGTGATTATGCGGCATGTCTCATTAAGAGCCACATCTACTGTTTTAGCGTGGTGAGATGTGTTCCACACTGGGCATGCATACTCAGCAGCAGAGTAGCAAAGCTAAAGGGCAGATGCCTTCACTGTGTCTGGTTGTGATCCCCAGGATGTGCCAGTCAGCTTTCGTATGATATTGTTTCTAGCACTCACTTTTTGCTTGATGTTCAGGCAGTGCTTCTTGTAGGTAAGAGCACGGTCCAGAGTGACTCCCAGGTATTTGGGTGCGCTGCAATGCTCCAGTGGGATTCATTCCCAGGTAATTCTCAGAGCTCGGGGTGCTTGTCTGTTCTTAAGGTGGAAAGCACATGTCTGTGTTTTAGACGGATTGGGGATCAGCTGGTTTTCCCTGTAACAGGCAGTAAGAGCACCTAAAGCTTTGGAGAGGTTCTGTTCTATCATCTCAAAGCTCCCTGCTTTAAAATTGATAAAAAATGTTTATTGAACTAAGTCAAGAAAGCCATGACCCAGAATCTGCAAGAGCTGTTGATGACAGGGCGACTTGGAGGTTTTTCATTCACAGGCTATAATCTAATTGAGGACAGATAACATCAACAAATTGGAAAGAGGGGGAGTCAGGGATGCTCACTTGATCTCATTGTAATTACACAAACAAGCAGTGGCCTTGAAAACCTATGGAGAAAAATAAGGCCCTTAAGTGCATATGTTCAAGTAGTATATCACAGTGTGTACTAGTATATTTAAATAACTTTATTTCTCTCACCGTTCCATCTTCAAGCACTAGATGAAGTACGTTGTCTCCAGTCTTATAATCTGCTGTGATTTCAGCCGACTGCCAAACTTCATCATTATCAGGGATCCAGACTCTATTATACTATGACAATAGATAACAAACAATTCATCTTAACAAGGAGAATTGTTATTAATATATTTCTTAATTTTGTTGTCACATAACCACAATACAATCAAAAAGGTAATCAGGAATTCAAAAGGAGCATTTGCATATCAATCTAAGAAAACACAGAACACAATTCTTACACCCAACTGTGAGAAACTATAAGATAAAGGTAAAGGTAAAGGTTTCCCCTTGACAGTAAGTCTAGTCGAGTCCAACTCTGGAGGGTGGTTCTCATCTCCATTTCTAAGCCGAAGAGCCGGCGTTGTCCATAGACACCTCCAAAGTCACGTGGCTGGCATGACTGCATGGAGCACCCTTACCTTCCCGCCGGAGCAGTACCTATTGATCTACTCATATTTGCATGTTTTCGAACTACTGGTTGGCAGAAGCTGGGGCTGACAGTGGAAGCTCACGCCGCTCCCCGGATTCGAAGCTGTGACCTTTTGGTCAACAAGCTCAGCAGCTCAGTGCTTTAACCCACTGTGCCACTGGGGGCTCTTATAAAGTTTATAAAGACTTAAAATAGTGTATAACTACTAAAATAATATATAAATATTAAAATAAATACAGCGTTCCTACTTCGCGGATTTTCACTTTTCGTGGGTGGTTCTGGAACGTAACACCCATGATAATATATAACAGTGTGGACTCACAACCCAGTTCAAAGCAGTTGTTGTGGGATTATTTGCCTTAATATTCTGGGTTATGTGACTGTCATGTGGCTAGCATGACTGCATGGTGTACCGTTACCTTCCTGTTACCGTTGCCTTTTCCCGCTGAAGTGGTAGCTATTTACTCACACTTGCATGTTTCCAAACTGTTAGGTTGGCAGAAGCTGGGGCTAACAGCAGGAGCTCACCCCGCTCCCCAAATTCCAACCACTGACCTTTCGGTCAGCAAGTTCAGCAGCTCAGCAGTTTAACCCGCTGCACCACTAGATTAGAATAAATTTACTCTTGTGGCTTCTCTTCTAAACTGAAACATGTTGAACAGGGAGCTGGAGTAGAAAGGATATCAGATGCACAAATTTGCCGAAAGAATAGGATCAAATGCAAACTGAAAAAATATTTTGCTGTGATGCAGCAAACTATTGTGATGTGGAGTGCAATGTTATTCTAGAAGAGATAACTAAAAAGACAGATGATGATTGTACTCATTCACTCAATCACTGTGTTGGCCTTTTCCAGATCTTTGTTACTGATGACACTGTATCTCATTCTTTCAAAAACTCATTTGAAGCAAAATTATTGCTGACATTATTGTACTAAAGCACAGAGATGTCATTAAACAGCACTACAGGAGCATGTGAATCTTGTAGAGTTTTGCTGAAATACAACACCGCCTGAACTCTGTGAGTGCAGCATTTTTCCGAATGAAGCAGAGAGTGTTTGAGGACCGGGACATCCGTAGGGAGACCAAGGTGCTTGTTTATAAAGCTATTGTCCTCCTAACTCTGCTATATGCCTGCGAAACGTGGACTGCCTACAGATGTCAACATTGACATTGAAATTCACCAGCGCCTGAGCTCTGTGAGTGCATCATTCTTTCGAATGAAGCACAGAGTGTTTGAGGACTAGGACATCCGTAGGGAGACCAAGGTGTTTGTTTATAAAGCTATTGTCCTCCCAACCCTGCTATACACCTGCGAAACATGGACTGTCTACAGACGTCACATGCAACTCCTAGAACGATTCCATCAGTATTGCCTCCGAAAAATCTTGCAAATCTCTTGGGAAGACAAGCGGGGAAATGTCAGCGTGCTGGAAGAAGCAAAGACCACAAGCACTGAAGCGATGGTCCTCTGCCATCAACTCCACTGGACTGGCCACGTTGTCCGGATGCCCGACCCAAAGCAATTGCTCTACTCCGAACTCAAGAACGGAAAACGGAACGTTGGTGGACAGGAAAAGAGATTTAAAGATGGGCTCAAAGCCAACCTTAAAAACTCTGGCATAGACACTGAGAACTGGGAAGACCTGGCCCTTGAATGCTCCAGCTGGAGGTCAGCTGTGACCAGCAGTGCTGTAAAATTTGAAGAGGCACGAATGGAAGGTGAAAGAGAGAAATGTGCCAAGAGGAAGGTGCGTCAAGCCAACTCCGACCGGGACCACCTTCCACCTAGAAACCAATGCCCTCACTGCAGGAGAAAATGCAGGTCAAGAATAGGGCTCCACAGTCACCTACGCACCCACCACCAGTACACCAATCCTACTCGGACTACGAGGGATCGTCTAAGTAAGTAAGTAAAATGCTGATCAATTTTTTTTAGCATTTTTCTTCTTCAGACATGCCATAATAGAATAAGAGATGGAGTTTTCCCTTTTTATAACCACCAAGGCCCACTCTGCTGGCTAGCTTCTTGTCATATTTATATAACCAGCTGACTGGCTCCCACACAGCCAACTAGTTCAGAAACACATTACTCAAAGAAATATGTTTTCACTCAGTTGCCATTTCATAAAAGCAGTTAGTGCTTCTTGTGTAAGCGGTTGAATGGATGACAAAAATGTACTGTTGTTATTGTTGTTGCTATTGGCATACCTCAGTTAAAGCCTGGGTAAAAGGGATCTGCTGCAATAAGTTTGAATATACAACTTCCAACAAACTTCAAAATATTATTCTAACTCGATCTAGTTATAAAACAGATCATTCCCGGTACCTCCATTGGTAAATGTAATGAGCCACCTCGAGATCAATGGACCCTGCCTTACAAGTAAACACAAAGCTGTGTACTTTTGTATTGAGTCACACTCATCCTCCTCTTTCCCCACCTCCAGATAAAGACTTTCGTCCACTACTCATGGGATGACAAATACAAATGAGCAAAGAATATAAATTAAAATATCAGCTTTTTACAAAATGGCGTTATAACAGGATACCTACACCTTACGCCGCTGTATATTACTGTATATAATTCGTGTACTGTATATACTCAAGTATAAGCCTAGTTTTTCAGCCCCTTTTTAGTCTGAAAAAAATCTCAGCTTATACTCGAGTCAAGGTTATTTATTATTTTACTCTGCTATTAGTATTATTTTTATTAC
Organism: Anolis sagrei ordinatus; assembly: GCF_025583915.1. Classification (NCBI taxonomy): domain Eukaryota; kingdom Metazoa; phylum Chordata; class Lepidosauria; order Squamata; family Anolidae; genus Anolis; species Anolis sagrei. The sequence continues at coordinate 18,400,598 of NW_026844367.1, forward strand.
ATTTATTATTTTACTCTATTAATATTATTACATTTACATTATTTTACTCTATTACTTTTATTACATTTATTATTTTACTATATTATTATTACATTTACATTATTTACTCTATTATTTTTTATTACATGTTATTCCATTTATTATTTTATTCTATCATTATAGGTAATAGGTAAGCACATTTACATTGAAGGAGGTTAGAATAATGGTTGAATCAGAGTTGGGCAGTCTTATCTTAAATTACAGTTTTGTGTAAATACTCAAAAACATTTAATTCCTGTCCCAATGTATCTCCTTCTACGTCCCACCTCGGAGCTTAAGATCTTCTGGGGAGGCCCTGCTCTCGGCCCTGTCTTTGTCTCAAACACGCTTGGCGGGGAAGAGGGACAGGGCCTTCTTGGTGGTAGCCCCCCGCCTGTGGAATTTGCTCCCCGGGGAAATTAGGTCATCGTCATCCCTCCTCACCTTTAGAAAAAAGGTTAAAACATGGCTGTGGGACCAGGCCTTCGGGCAATCAGGTTAAAGGACAATTGATAATGTTTGCATATGGCATGGAAGAGGATTTGGATAAGTTAAGCGGAGTAATCATTAGTAGGTGGCTAGCTAAACAGCCACCAGGCAGGCAATAGCTAATCAGAGTGTAAGTATACAGTTTTAATTTTTATTTATTAATGTTCATGTTTAATTGTTATATTTGTTATTCTGTATTTTATGATGCGGCATTGAATTATTGCCAATTGTAAGCCGCCCTGAGTTCCCCCAGGGGTTGAGAAGGGCGGGGTAAAAATGTTTGAAAAAAAAAATAAAAAAATAAACCTACATTTTTCACCCTCGGCTTATACTCGAATCAATACGTTTTTCCAGTTTTTTTGGGTAAAATTAGGTCCCTCGGCTTATATTCAGGTCGGCTTATACTCGAGTATAAACGGTAAATTCAAGAATTACTGTACATAATTCGAGTATAAGCCTAGTTTTTCAGCACATTTCCGTGCATGTTGCAACCTCACATTTCCTTTGGGTCCATGTCTTTTCAACGCTGAAGTCCATCCTCAATCTTTCAACTTGCTTTTCAGGGGATTTTGTACACCTGCCTTGGTTTGCGCTTGTGAGACTGAGCCAAGAGGCCCTTCCTCATTCCACCTGACCAGTTCAGCGCAGGCACAGAGTCTCCCTCCTGGTCTGGCACAGGAGTCGTGCTCTCTTTAGCTTTCCTTCTCTTCCTCTTCGGAGACAGGATTTCCCCATCGCCAGGACAGACACCTGACCAGGTGCCACATTCTTGTTTGCTAAACTTTCTAAGGAGAAGTGTTACATGTCTTCCGCGTCAACTTTGCCCAACTCCATATGGCAGGAAAAAATGTATTTTCCCCCTTGCCACTCCCTTTTTTGCTCTGAGTCCACCTGATACAATCTTAGGCACAAAACCTGGCCATGTTAGCCTGGAATATCAGTATGCAAAGGCATTTTGGAGCACCTTTGAGACCACCCAAAAGGGAAAAAAAAGCTTATGCTACCCACTTCTTTCGTCCTCAAACAGAGGGCCAGGTCACAGTCCCTCAAACTGTTGGAGGGCTGGATTATAATTTGGAAAAAAAATTGAATGAATTCCTATGCACACTGGACATTCCATAGATATGTAAACCCCATTTTCCTAGTTTCCAACACACCTCACAACCTCTGAGAATGTGTGCCATAGATGCAGGTGAAATGTCAGGAGAGAATGCTTCTAGAACATGGCCATATAGCCCGAAAAACCTACAATAACCCACTGTTTATATATCTGTTTAACTGGGTTTAAACATCCCCCAGGCAGGAAGCAGCCAAGCCTCATTTGTAGTGCCAAAAACACTTTAAAACAATACAATAATTAAAATGAAAAACAATTTTAACAAATATAAACTGGAGAGAAAAGTGAGGTAGAAATAAATAAATAATATTAATACAGTATTGTAAATTAAAAACAAAACTGGATTCTACACAACATGTGATGTCATTTACTATACATACTGTACAACAACAACAACAACAACAACAACTGTCTTTGAGTCTATCTTTGAGCTGCTTTGTGACTCTTTGTGGAAAGAAGAGGGGCTTAAATAAACAATAATATTAACAATCTAGAAATAAAAATGTAATGATCGTTTGTGGGATTAACATAACTCAAAAACCACTGGACGAATTGATACTAAATTTGAACACAAGACACCTCTCAGGCCAACGAGTGACCATCACTCATAAAAACTCTGAAAAACACAGCGGAAGCTAAAAAACAAAAAATACATTGTTGTAGGTTTTTTTCGGACTATATGGCCATGTTCTAGAGGCATTCTCTCCTGACGTTTTGCCTGCATCTATGGCAAGCATCCCCAGAGATTGTGAAGTCTGTTGGAACTAGGAAAATTGGGTTTATATATCTGTGGAATGATCAGGGTGGGACAAAGGATTCTTGTCTGTTGGAGCTAGGTGGGAATGTTTCCACTGACCACCTTGATTAGCATTTGATGGCCTGGCAGTTGTTTGGTGTGACTTGTTAGTGCCTGGGGCAATCATTTGTTGAGAGGTGATTAGCTGTCCCTGATTGTTTCCTCTCTGTTTTGCTGTTGTAATTTTAGAGTTTTTTAATACTGGTAGCCATGTGCATGTGTTGTAATGTAAAAAATACATTACAACACATGCACAAAACCACATATATACCCAAACACACATATATACACATATACACAAATATACACACACACATATACACATAAGGTAAACATACAAAACACATATACACAGACTGGGCCACAACAACGCGTGGCAGGGGATGACTAGTACATACATATACACACACACATATACACATAACACATGTGTATAACACACACATATACACATAACGCAAACATACAAAACACATATACACAGACTGGGCCACAGCAACGCGTGGCAGGGGATGGCTAGTACATACACACACACATATGCACATGTGTGTATAACACACACAAACACACATACACATAACGTAAACATACAAAACACATATGCCCAGACTGGGCCACAGCAACGCGTGGCAGGGGATGGCTAGTACATACACACATATACACATAGCACATATGTGTATAACACACACACACACACACATACTGTAAACATACAAAACTCATATGCACAGACTGGGCCACAGTAATGCATGGCAGGGGATGGCTAGTACATACATATATACACCCACACGCATATACACATATGTGTATAACACACTCACACATACACATAATGTAAACATACAAAACACATATACACAGACTGGGCCACAGCAATGTGTGGCAGGGGATGGCTAGTATACACACACACAAATACACATAGCACATATGTGTATAACACACACAGATATACACATAACGTAAACATACAAAACACATATACACAGACTGGGCCACAGCAATGTGTGGCAGGGGATGGCTAGTACACGCACACACAAATACACATAGCACATATGTGTATAACACACACAGATATACACATAACATAAACATACAAAACACATATACACAGATTGGGCCACAGCAATGTGTGGCAGGGGATGGCTAGTACATTTATATATACACACACATGTACACATAAGGTAAACATACAAAACACATATACACAGACTGGGCCACAGCAATGTGTGGCAGGGGACAGCTAGTAACAATAATAATATGGAATTGTAGCAGGTGAGGGAGGGCAAAGGAAGGGGCCTGAGGCTGTTAGGAAGCCCAAAACACCTGGAGGGAGGGCCCAAGTGGGCCAAGGACTGCATGAGGGATTGACACCTGTCTATCTTGTATCATGAAATAATTGGAAACACAGAGAGAGAGAGAGTCTGCCACGACACTGTGAGGGAAAGAAAGCAATCCAGAAAGAGGAAAATGACAAACAGAGGGAAAGGGGGGAGAATTCAAAGCGCCATTGAGGGAGGAAGAGGGCTCAGGTGGTGAGGGAAGCCCCTCTGAAGTGGAGGCATTTGGAGCAGAGGGCTTGGTCCACCTGCCAGCCCCCTTTCCCGCCCTTTTCTGCCCCTTTACCTGAGTGTAGAGGTCGGGCAGGGCCATGGCGAAGGCGAGGGAGGCACAGGGAAGAAGGCCTTCCCCCCTCAGAAGCTGAAGGAGATTGCAGTTTCGCCCTCACTGCCCTCTTTCAAGGGGCCTCAGGCAGCCATGGGAGTTCCCTCCTCCTCCTCCTCCTTTCCCTCTGAGGAAAGTTTGCTGAGGGCAGTGCCTGCCTGCCTGCCTTCCTGCCTGCCATGGGGGCGGGCTTGGAGCCTCAGGTGAAGACTTAAAGAAGATGGAGACACAAAAACGAAGGCCTTGCCCGCTTCTCCTACAAAGACACATTGTGATCTGTGGCATTTTCCCTTCAGTCCCCACAAATCAGGAAACAGAGGAGCGTTTAAGGGCGAAAAGAGTGGGAATTGGCAAGAAAATACCTCAGGAAACCAAAGAGGATTTGGTTTATTGACTGTGTGGAATTTGGCCCATTTCCTCCCATTCGCGGCGCATTCCTTCAGCCGGAGGATTTATAACCAATTATAATATTGGGCTTGTCCTCCAGACCCTTGATCATTTTAGTCACCCTCTTCTGGACACATTCCAGTTTGTCAACATCCCTCTTGAATTGTGGTGCCCCGAATTGGACACAATATTCCAGGTGTGGTCTAACCAAGGCAGAATAGAGGGGTAGCATGACTTCCCTGGATCTAGACACTATGCTCCTATTGATGCAGGCCAAAATCCCATTGGCTTTTTTGCCACTGCATCACATTGTTGGTTCATGTTTAACTTGTTGTCCACGAGGACCCCAAGATCTTTTCCACACGTACTGCTCTTGAGCCATTCTGTATCTTTACATTGGCCATGGTGGTACACGCTCTGGTCACATCCCGCCTTGACTACTGCAACGCTCTCTACGTGGGGCTGCCCTTAAAGACGGCCCAGAAGCTTCAGCTAGTCCAGCGCGCGGCAGCCATGTTACTAACAGGAGCGGGACGCAGGGAGCATACAACGCCCTTGCTGTTCCAGCTCCACTGGCTGCCGATTTGCTACCGGGCCCAATTTAAGGTGCTGGTGTTATCCTACAAAGCCCTAAACGGTTCCGGCCCAAAATACCTTTCGGACCGCATCTTGGCCTATGAGCCCACGAGGACCTTGAGATCGTCTGGGGAGGCCCTTCTCTCGATCCCGCCTGCTTCACAGGCACGTCTGGCGGGGACGAGAGAAAGGGCCTTCTCGGTGGTGGCCCCCCGGCTGTGGAACGACCTCCCTGCTGACATCAGACAGGCGCCCTCCCTTCTGTCCTTCCGTAAGAGCCTGAAGACCTGGCTATTTGAGAAGGCATTCAACTGAGCGCTACGGCAACTGGTAATTGACAACTGGAACGGAATACGGATTACGATATTGGTTATGATTCTATGATGTGACGGAGAGCGGATTATTTAGTGTAACTAGATTATAGTGTATTATTGTTGTATTGATTTCCTGTTTTGCCCTTTTGTAAACTGTTTTTATATGTTGTGCACCGCCGCGAGTCGCCCTAGGGCTGAGAGCGGCGGTCAATAAATGCAGTAAATAAATAAATAAATAAATAAATAAATCTCTGTCTAATCTATCTACCTGGAGGATTGCTGGGAGTTGCAGTCCAGGAACATGAAATTGGAAATATGCCGGGATTGGGATGCTCTCAAAGAAACCCAAGGAGAAGAAAGCTTGCATCTTGGAAGCAGTGCATTTGGATCATCCTTTTCTCCTAAAGGGCCTGTTCTAGGGGGTGCTGGGAGCTGTAGTCCAAAACAGAGTGTGGATATGCTATTGTGTGTTTTGTTTGCCAGGGGGTGTCATTTTTGTGCATGTGCTGTAGTGTCTTTTTGCTTTTTTGGCTTTTTAAGTCCCTTCCACTGTGTTTTTCAATGTTTTTATGAGCGATGGTCACTCATTGTCCTGATAGGTGTCTTGTGCCCAAGTTTCGTGTCAATTCATCCAGTGGTTTTTGAGTTATGTTAATCCCACAGACTAACATTATATTTTTATTTATATAGACTAGCCGTCCCCTGCCACGCATTGCTGTGGCCCAGTCTGGTGATCTCGAAAATGAAGTAATGAGAAAATGTTGGTTTCTAATATATGTGATGTCATTATGCTTGTGTGTAAATAGTATTTCTTGTTGTTTCTTTGTCAGTGTTGATGTGGAGAGTGTCTGGTTTGCCTACTCTGGAACATGCAACATATCATTGTCCTTCTTTAGGGGTCCCTTTCAAATCTGATACTATGTCTCCATGTGCGTGAATCATACCAGTCTATATCAATAGCTGGATGGCTCTTTGTCAGGAGGGCTTTGTTTACGTTTTCTTGCCCTCGTGAAGGGAGTTGGACTGGATGGCCTTAAGTATTTTGTGTTGGTCATGAGGGTTCTGTGTGGGAAGTTTGCCCCAATTCTGTCATTGGTGGGGTTCAGAATGCTCTTTCATTGTAGGTGAACTATAAATCCTAGTAACTACAACTCCCAAATGTCAGGGTCTATTTCCCCCAAACTCCATCTGATTTCACATTTGGACATATGGAGTATTCGTGCCAAATTTGGTCCAGATCCATCCTTGTTTGAGTCCATAGTGCTCTCTGGATGTAGGTGACCTACAACTCCCAAAATCAAGGTCAATGCCCACCAAACCCTTCTAGGGTTTTCTGTTGGTCATGGGAGTCCTGTGTGCCACGTTTAGTTCAATTCCATCATTGGTGGAGTTCAGAATGCTCTTTGATTGTAGGTGAACTATAAATCCCAGGAACTACAACTCCCAAATGTCAAGGTGCCCCCCCCCCAACCAATCATTGAGATATATTTTCTGTTAATCGTGGGAGTTCTGTGTGCCATATTTGGTTAAATTCCATCATTGGTGGAGTTCAGAATGCTCTTTGATTGTACGTGAACTATAAATCCCAGCAACTACAACTCCCAAATGACAAAATCAATCCCCCACCCAAAGCCACCAGTGTTCAAATTTGGGTGTATCGGGTATTTTTGCCAAATTTGGTCCAGTGAATGAAAATACATCCTGCATTTCAGATATTTACATTATGCTTCATAACAGTAGCAAAATTACAGTTGTGAAGTTGTCATGAAAATAATTTGCTGGTTGGGGGTCACCACAACATGAGGAACTGTGTTAAGGGGTCAAGGCATTAGGAAGGTTAAGAACCACTGCTCTAGAACATGGCTATATAGCCCGAAAAAACCTACAACAACCCAGTGATTCTGGCCATGAAAGCCTTCGACACCCTATTGATTAGTTCAGAAGCAGTCAGTCCACACAAGAGACAACAAAAAACAAGTATCAGTAGTAGTTGTATTTTTTTTTATTCTGACATTTCCAGTGATCGCTAAGATACAGCATTTATGAAGCATACGTTTACTAAGTACAATGTCAGACACAATGACAATTCTGAGCTCATGTCATTCGGCTACCATTTTGGTTTTCCTCTAAGCACTGTGGCAAGATCAAGTGGAAGGAATCTATGGCCAAAGCCTTTCTTCCAAAAAAAAAACAAATTACACAAGTTTAATTTTTCAAAGAATGTTAATGCGGGATAACATTGAGATGCGTCCAGTGTAGAAATGGAAATAAAAGAGATTATCTTCAGCTTCCAAATGCTGGTGGTTTTGAAAGATGAGGGAAAAAAGGATGCAATCTAGAGATGCAATATTGTTCTCCAACACGGGAATAGGTTCCACTGACATTGTTGGGGCTGTAAAATTGTGCACAAAACTGCATACATGATCAACTAATACTTAATGAAACAAAAAAGAAATCTTTATTTTCAAGTTCCACCCCAGATTGGAAAGTTGAGAAGGATTTGGGTAAAAACGGGACGACATTTTTACAACATTGGTGAACTCACTGTTGAAATAAGACTTACAAGATCTGAAATCTATTGAGGTAACAATTGTGCAATACTCTGTGGGTTTCTATATTTCAAAAGCATTATTTTTCCAGCACTGAATTCCATGTCAAATTAAGAACTTTGGGAAGAAAGACATTCCCACATTTTAAAAAGCAAAAAAACTTGCTTTAAAAAAGTGGGAAAAGGTAAACCAGCACTCAGAGGCGGCTCTAGGTAATTTTCAACAGTAAGCAAACAGTATTCCCCCCCCAATCATTGATATATAGTTTCTGTTTGTCATGGGAGTTCTGTGTGCCATATTTGGTTCAATACCATCATTGGTGGAGTTCAGAATGCTCTTTGATTTTAGGTGAACTCTACATCCCAGTAACTACAACCCGCATATGTCAAGGTCTATTTTCCCCCAAGAGCGCCTCAAGAGCGCCCCTAGGCAAAATCAACTCTACTGCGAATGCTTACTTTGCGTAATGGGTTGAGCCGCCCCTGCCAGCACTTTCACCCTGAAAACCTAAAATGGATGTTTTGTATGTGTACCAACAGTAAAGACTTTAACCTATGGAAAGTGCACGTAAATACTGTTTTTTTTAAAGTATCTGATAAATTACAAAATACTAATTTAAACTCAGAAATATCTTTCTTTAAAACAGGTGAAACAGCATACAATCAAACGTGTAACAGGGGATCAGTGAATGACAAAACACCAAACTTAGAAACGGCTTCCTTTCAAACATATGAAGCGGCGTATGATTTTTAACATGACAGAAAAGGAATGTTAGTCTGGTGCCTGAATTGAAGGGTAATAATAATGCCGATTATCATCTACTACTCTTGTAAGTAAACAAGGTACAGTAAGGCTTCTTTACAGGTAAACAAAAAAAATATATAAACATCACTTCTGGAGATTCTTTGTTTTAGTTGCATTTCTAATTTTCAGAAGTGCTGCTGTTTTAAATCAATTTTAGGAAAGACTTGGCATGATACAGTAGGAATCCAGTCAAAGTTTGAGAAGTATGATTCACACTAATTGAAGATTGTGAACATATAATACACATTTGCAGCTTTCTCTGAAGCAGCCATGTCTGTGTTTCTGGTTTGCCTAGAGCAGGCCTGGGCAAACTTGGGCCCTCCAGGTGTTTTGGACTCCAACTCCCACCATTCCTAACAGCCTCAGGCCCTTCCTTTTCCCCCTCAGCCGCTTTAGTGGGAGTTGGGAGTCAAAATCACTTGGAGGGCCCAAGTTTACCCATGCCTGGCCTATAGACTGTCTACTTAAAGTTAATCTGAAAGAAATGCATCTTACTGGGAGTCACGTGAACTCGGATGGCCAGATATAAAATAAATATATTCAAGTATAGACCTCTTCATTGAACATAAATCATGAAAGTAGTTTAGAACAGGGCTTCTTAAAGTGTGGGTCGCAACCCCAAATCGGGTCTCCTTTGCTCAAGGTTGAGTCGTGAAAAAGTTGGCAACAGTAAAACCTTTCTGAATGCCACCTAGTGGCTGTTTTAGATATTAACACAAGTCTGTTGTGCAGCATTTACAGTGGACTCTGCAGAAGATGCTTCAGCTGTACTTCATAAAAAGGGAAATTGGCCTGTTTTGCAAGCCTTGCAAATGTATTGTCGAAGGCTTTCATGGCCGGAATCACTGGGTTGCTGTAGGTTTTTATTTCCGAGCTATATAGCCATGTTCTAGAGGCATTCTCTCCTGACATTTCGCCTGCATCTATGACAAGCTTCCTCAGAGGTTGTGAGAGCTTCAGACCCCTTCCTTTTCCCCCTCGGCCGAAAAGGAAAGGGCCTGAGGCTGTCACAACCTCTGAGGATGCTGGCCATAGATGCAGGCAAAACGTCAGGAGAGAATGCCTCTATAACATAGCCATATAGCCCCAAAAAAGCCTACAACAACCAAGTCTTGCAAATGCTGATTTGTTGTCAGTAAATGTTTTATTTTTATACCCATTTTATATACGTACATACCCAGGGTCAAGTAAAAATGCCTCAGGCCAAAAGTGGAAAAGTTTAAGAAGCCCTGGTTTAGAATACAACGTTTGAGTGCAAGTAGTTAATGTTTCCAGTGGAAAAGCATACATCTCTCTGCTGACAATAAAACCCCCGAACTAAATTAAAGAGAAGTAGGGAAGAGCCCAAAACAACTCTTCAAAACAGTACTGATAAAACTGAAATTTGCTTTATTAGCTTTATCAGTGACCATATTATACGAGGTGCATCTCACTCTCCTATAAAACTCAATTTAAAATATACTGGTCTTCGCAAATGACATTTGTTTTCATGATATGCAGAGAAATGGAAATCAGTATCAGCACTTTTTAACGATATGCTATTACAGCATTTAGATATGTTTTAAAATAAACATACATTATAATTTCTATAATACATTAAAATATTGCACATGGCAATTTCAAAATATGTAGTTTCTTCCTATGTATATGGATCAATTAAAACAAAATTCAGGTCCAGGAACCATTGAGAAAGCATGTCAGACATTTTGAAATATGAAGCAAATCTGAACAAATATCCTAAATGTGGGAATTTCTTGCAAAAATCTTTTTTTAATCAAGCAGCAACCTTGTTCTTAAAAGTCTCAATTAAAATATTCCCATACTAACAGCACAGCGATATTATTTTTTTAAGTGCATCCAAATTAGGGGGTTGCTTTACCCTCTAATAATGAATGTGTAGCAAAGAGATGAGCCATCTAGGAGATATGGGTTGAAAGGACTCCTCTTTCAGGGAGGCCTTTGAGATTCCTCTGAAGTGCAAAATGGACCCTGCACAAAGCAATTCCAAAAAGAATATTAAAAATAATAATAAAACATAAAACATCGTCATTACAAAACTGACAAATCAAAAATGATGATGAAAAATTAGCATACACGGAAATGATAAATAAATAGTAAAATACAATACAGTTGGGTTTTGTTCACTGAACAATCTTGAATACTTGAGATAACTTACTCCGAACCATGATTATACAGCATCCAGTTGGTTATTTGTGCTTAGTTACCGTTTCCTATCGCCAGTGATGCTTCTTAACTCTTGCGTACATCTTTTTAAAAGACCGGACAATTAAAAGTTGTGTTTCGTTTTGAAATCTTATATTTCTCTTGCCTAACAATTATTGTTGTACATTTAAAAGAACACGGTACACAGCAGCACTTTGATATGCCTTAATATGATGCTAACTAACGAACAGCTATATCGTACCATAGAATAAGCCCAAAGACTTGTTTGATACTTCATCATTTATGCCACATTGACATAAGTCAGAAAGCTGTTTGACAGATTATCTGCTCCTTGGTTGTGATGTATTATGGATGTCTACTGTGCAAGACCCCTTGAAATGACTGGATTTTCCCCTAGAGTAGGCCTACTCTTATGGAGCTCCTCATTTTAATGGGCTTTGGATTGTGTCCTATATCGCCAGTTTACGTTATACCTTCCAGTCTATAATATATAAAGACTAGCTGTACTCGGCCATGCGTTGCTGTGGCCCTCAAAAAACAGAGGATTTGCAGACATGAAGCAATCTGGGCTAGGGAACCCCTTCCACCAAAGGTTTCCTGCTGGCTGCAGTCAGGCTTGATTTACAATCCTCTGGTCTTGGAGGGAGAGTTGCCTGGTAGCCACAAGGGCCTCATGGAGCCACTATGGTGGCTCCAGCTGCTGCCAGGCTTGCCCAGGTCTTCTTCCTTCCTTCTTTCCCTCTTTTCTTTCCTTTCCTCAATCCCTCCCCTCCCCAAAAGAAAAAGGACTCTGCCTTCCTGCATGGAAAGTGACTCCATGGTGAGGCTTCCCTTCCCTCACAATGGTTGGTGCTTCATTCTTCTTGCGCAATGGGGAGAGGGGCTTTTGCGCATGCTCTGTAAGGCATTTTTCTTTTGGGGGAGTTTTTAAGGTTTTTCCCCTTTCATTTTTTACATTTTTTTTGTTTGAAAGACATAAATCGGATTAGAATGTGTTTTGCTGCCAAATTTGGTGTCAATTCATCCAGTTGTTTTTGAGTTCTGTTAATTCCACAAACGAACATTATATTTTTATTTATATATTTGATATCCCGAGATACTTCTAGTCTTCACTAATTTTACATTGGCTCGTTACGCATCTTACATTACCTCCTATGTCCTTTTGGTTCCTTGCCTATTGGTGGAATACATACGACTCAATTACAGTGAAATGTGATATAAAGAGCTAAAATGACCTCTCACACTTTTTTTTTTTTGCTTCTCTATGGAAAGGAGAATGAGAAATGCATTATGGACTTGAGTGCACACATCACATTGGACGCCTCTGGGTGCATCTTTTCCACCAAGTGTATATGCCGCAGGGATCTGCTAATGGCTTCTTCAAAGGGCCACTTCAAACATAATGGAGGTGCACGCTTTGAATATGGAACGGGTGAAGTGACCCTCCGCCTTGTTGCTTTGGGAAAACCATTACTCGAGGATGATAATGGCGGCTTCTTTTTGCCCACCAATTATAGAATACCCCCCTTGTTATTTGTCCAATTTTGATCCACGAAGGAAGGAGTGTGCATGCTGTTTTATTAGTCAAAGACGGTCTATTCAGCTCTGGATTTAAATATAAAACAGCACATAAGGGAGAAGATCTGGACTGGGAAAGATCTGACTGTTAAAATGGTACATAGGCCTCAGCATGACAAGAATGAATTTGTACAAACGTATATGCTTCCATCAGCCATCAGCTGTGACAGTTATGCAGCATTCCAGCTTTCTATAACGCATTTTTAGGGTATCTACAATATTTTTGAAGCCCTCTCCCCCTATTTCCCTATCCCACCCCATCCTCATGGCTTTTCTGTGTTCCTTTCTGGAAAGTACGGGCAGCAAACTCATGATCAATAGCGAACTGTATCTGTGATTCAGACACGCGTGATGAATCCTAGACCCAAACTTGCTGGGATCTGGATGGTTTCTAATGCAAGGGACGAAGGGTTGAATGGGAAAGTAACGGGGAAAATATGCTTCGCATCCATCAGCAGTTGAGGAGAGTCTTTCCGGTCTCTCATACGCAGCTGCAAAGATAAGAATACGTCCATGAGTATTTTATGTTTAAACAGACGGATGCAATTGTTTTCCATCCACGGCTGTGAAATAGTTTTACCTGTATCGTCCGGATGAAGGACACAGACACTCTTTCTTCAAACTCATTAACTGGAGTATACAAGTTCAAAACTTTAACAATCTGTAAAGGAAGACAAGACACATTTTATTTCCGCTGCTGATTAATAGGCCCTTCCTATTGACTCCGGCAATACCGTAAACAACATTTTTCAGACGTGATCTGCTTTGCTGATGCCATCTTCATGACCTCTTTCTTTCACTACTGGAAATTTACAGTTCTTTGAGTACTGCACAATTTATACAGTTAATAGTAACGTCAAGAACATGTGTTCAAGAGTCTATTACACCCACTCCAAGTCTCTGTTTTTAATAAAACCAAGGGTAGGCAACTTTCAGAAGTCTAAGAACTGCCGTTATGTGGCGGCAAAAAAAGCCAGTGGTATTTTGGCTTGCATCAATAGGAGCCTAGTGTCTAGATCCAGGGAAGTCATGCTACCCCTCTATTCTGCCTTGGTTTGACCACACCTGGAATATTGTGTCCAATTCTGGGCACCACAATTGAAGAGAGATGTTGACAAGCTGGAATGTGGCCAGAGGAGTGCAGCTAAAATGATCCAGGGTCTGGAGGACAAGCCCTATGAGGAGCGGCTTAAAGAGCTGGGCATGTTTAGCCTGAAGAAGAGAAGGCTGAGAGGAGACATGATAAGGGCCAGGTATTAATATGTGAGAGGAAGTCACAGGGAGGAGGGAGCAAGCTTGTCTTCTGCTGCCCTGGAGACTAGGACACAATGGAGGAATGGCTTCAAACTACAAGAAAGGAGATTCCATCTGAACATGAGGAAGAACTTCCTAACCGTGAGAGCCGTTCAGCAGTGGAACTCTCTGCCCCGGAGTGTGGTGGAGGCTCCTCCTTTGGAAGCTTTTAAACAGGCTGGATGGCCATCTGTCAGGGGTGCTTTGAATGCAATATTCCTGCTTCTTGGCAGAATTGGGTTGGACTGGATGGCCCACGAGGTCTCTTCCAACTCTTTGATTCTAACTAGAATTGGGCCCGAATCACTGTTAACTAAAAGATTTGTAGTTCTCAGAAGGCTATTTTCATGTAATTGCCGAAAACAAGAAAGGGTAAGAGAGAGACGAAAAGACCAGTGAAATGAGAGACAATATTTTCGGAAAGAGTTAAGTCCACAAAACACCTGAGGCAGAGGGATCTGTGGCGTCTTTTTCTCTCCCCGACAGAAGAAACCTACCCATTTTTTTCTCCCAGTGGCACTAGGATAACGTGGCCACTGAAAGTTCCTCTTGGTGCATGATGGGAGTTGAAGTTTTTCTATGTGTGTGTCCCTCAGCCAGTAAAAAGCCTGGTGGTGTCCATGCTCCGATTGGCTGAGTATGGACACAACCATCGACTACAATTCCCAGAACCCTCTCTTGTGGTTTGTCTTGTTTTTAAAAATGTTATGGTTAAAACTTAAAATAATTCTAAAAAAGCAGGATATTGCTGAATTGTTTTGAAACTTGGCAAACCTGCAGTTGTAAATGGGGTCTGGAACTGAGACGGGTTCTATGCAGATATGACTTTAAAAGACTGAGGATTGAGCTTTTATAGTTTCCCATTGTAGCCAAAGTGCTGAATCTCTGCCAAATGAAACAGAAAACGCCTCTCCCCTTTTGGGTAACTTTCTGGTAAACGAAATGAGGGGTCAGATGAAAACAGACCTGAAAACAGTATGCCTTTTGGCCCAAATGCACATGACTACCAAAAACTAAAAATCCCAGCCTCAGGATTTCACAGTTCTGCCCCCTTTGACAAATTTCATCATCATTGTTAAGAAAAACCACAAAACACCTGTAAACTTTATTAGGTTGTGAAGGAGAGCCTTTTTTCAAAACCTCCCCACTCACATAGCTTAGAATGTCCTCAAATGAGGCATAACTACTTAGCATCACCTACTAAGCCACATTAGATTAGAAAGTTTGCTCTCGTTTCACAATGAGAATTTTATATTTGATAATTCTGATGCTTAAATACAACAAAATGTTATTCTTGTGGAGGGTTGTTTTGGCCAGGAAAGGAGATTGCACTGTCCCAATATGCCAGTTTTGAAAGCAGAACTCAATACTGTTATCGAAGGCTTTCATGGCCGAAATCACTGGGCTGCTGTGAGTTTTCTGGGATGTATGGCCATGTTCCAGAAGCATTCTCTCCTGATGTTTCACCCACATCTATGGTAAGCATATGGCAGTAAATAAAGAACAACACTCAGAAAACAGGGGAATTCCAGACAACAAACAATCAGGGTCGGTTAACACCTCCCAACAAATGACTCCCCTGACAAGAAGCAGCCAGGCTTTGAAACTGCAAGGCTATTCAATGCTAATCAAGGTGATCAATGGCAGCATTCACACATGCCACAAGCAGACCAGTGATCTTTCTCCCATCCTGGATATTATTTCAGAGATATATAAACCCCACTTGCCTAGTTTCCAACAAACCTCACAATTTCTGAGGATGCCTGACATAGATGTGGGCGAAATGTCAGGAGAGAATGCTTCTGGAACATGGCCATACAGCCCGGAAAACTCACAGCAACCCAGAACTGAATGCTGCTATCTTTTTTGTGAATGACATAATTCAAGAGCATGTCCAAACCAGCACATAGCTAAAGCATATGTATATGGTTTCAATTAAGGAAGTGTAGGTTACCTGTGCAGTAGTTAAGGCATTGCACATGCAGCAAATGGCCTCTGCATCTTCATCCGTCTTCTTTTTCACCTGCAACAGCTGCGCTGCCTGGATAAGGGGCTCCAGAGTTTCCTTAGCACCACTATTCATCAGGTTTTTGTCCCGAAGCCATTCTTCGAGCTGACTGACATTGTACCTGCAGGTTAATGTATTGAAACACATAGGCAACTATTAGGCAGATTGATTTTCAGTTGCTCTGAATGGAAAACATTTTGCTAATGATTTCTTGCCCAATGATTCCCCTTGGCAAAATGTTCTGTACATTATTTAGGAGCATGTTGTTTTAACTGCTGAGATAGCTGCTTAGTTCAGGGCAGATGTGAAGTAATTCTGCATAATTCCTTCACTTCAAGCCCAAGAGACAAACCCCTTAATCTATTGTACTTTGTTTTGCACTTTATTTGCCCTCTTGATATGTTTTTATCTTTTACCTATTCGACATCAAATGTGTCATATGGTCTGCAGTTGATGGTGGTTGGTGATGGAAGGGTTACTGTGAGTATTAGTTCTAAAGGGTTTGGAGATCTGTCAGTGGGAGTTCATGGGTGAAAGTAATTAGGGGTGGAGGTGGGCAGGAGATGGGTTGCAGCTGTGTGTGACTGGATTTAAGGAGCTAACCTTGGCACTGATCTTTTGACACTGGTATACTCTTGAGCCTTGGACTCTGTTATTGAACTCTCAGCATTTGACCACTGGACTGGACCTTTTTGACTACGAAGTTATTTTTGCTATCATTTTTGTTTATTCTGTAGCTGAGTGCTATCTTGGTGTTTTATATTTTGGTCTATTAAGTGTATGGAGAATGGGGGACGTCACCTACCTCATTGGATCTTCAAAACTATGTAAAACAAAACTTTAGGTATGCGCCTACCAGAGGCGGCCCTAGGTAATTTTCAACAGTAAGCAAACAGTATTTTGGCGCCCCCCCCCCCCAAACCAATTATTGATATATATTTTCTGTTCGTCATGGGAGTTCTGTGTGCCATATTTGGTTCAATTCCATCATTGTTGGAGTTCAGAATGCTCTTTGATTTTAGGTGAACTATACATCCCAGTAACTATAACTCGCATATGTCAAGGTCTATTTCCCCCCAAGAGCAGCTCAAGAGCGCCCCTGAGCAAAATCAACTATACTGCAAATGCTTACTTTGCGTAATGGGCCGCTCCTGGCACCTACATTATATAAAAAAATTTCTGATTCATACAATGGGTTTTCTTAAGTTTTGAAAAAGGAAGTTATGCTGCTGCACCCTGTATTTAGTCTCAAAAACCCTTATTTTTTAAGAACCACGGACATAATGCAGTTGCCCATTCCACCTTAAAACAATGATCTAATCCCGGACAAAGACGGAAACACCGCCACAGATTGACGCACCTGATCTGCATCCCTTTGCTCCAGGAGCACATGTCCTTCCGCAGGAGGAGGTTGTTGAGGGTCACAGCCCCAATGATGTAAAACATCTGCTTGACCACCTGCTTGATCAGCTCTGGATCCATCCCATGTTGACACATGATGGAGTGGAACGTGTTCTGTTGC
The DNA here is from genome assembly GCF_025583915.1 of Anolis sagrei ordinatus. Classification (NCBI taxonomy): domain Eukaryota; kingdom Metazoa; phylum Chordata; class Lepidosauria; order Squamata; family Anolidae; genus Anolis; species Anolis sagrei. The sequence continues at coordinate 18,417,895 of NW_026844367.1, forward strand.
CGAATGATAGAGTCTAGTGTGTATGTTCCTTCGTCAGCAATGCTGGAGGTTCTCTTTCGGAGGCCGGTTGGTTTTACACCCGAAACACCTTGGATGGTTTCGTGTTCCAACATCCCTGAAACTGAGTGATATCGCCACCAATTTAGTCAAGAAAACTAACCTGAGAGACCAAAACATTGATTTTAGCTAATTACAAAACAAAGAAAATGAAAATTCCCTTACCAATCATTGGCTGAAGAATATTCTCCAACACTCTTACAAGCTGCTGATAGATCTGAATGGCCAAGTCACTCAGCACTTGCCTGTATTCCGCAAGGTCAAAATTGTGCAGGCAGTGTTCATTCTGACGAGGCGTGTTGTGTTTCATAAACCCCTAAATTTGTAGAAGATGAACAGTAGTTACGTATTTCCATTAAGTAAAGGTTAAAGGTTTCCTCTGACATTAAGTCTAGTCGTGTCCAACTCGAGGGTGGTGCTCATCTCCATTTCTAAGCCAAAGAGCCAGCGTTGCCTATAGACACCTCCAAGGTCATTTGGCCAGCATGACTGCATGGAGTGCCATTACCTTCCCATAGAAGCGGTACCTATTGATCTACTCACATTTGCATGTTTTCAAACTGCTAAATTGGCAGAAGCTGGGGCTAATAGCAGGAGCTTACTCAACTCCCCGGATTTAAACCACCAACCTTTCAGTCAGCAAGTTCAGCAACTCAACAGTTTAACCCGTTGCACCATCATTATCTCATCAAAAAATGCTTAAACAATGGGCAATATGTTTTAAAGAATTGTAAATTACCTTTCAAAATTCTACGGAGATTAACACCCTGTTGGTTATCCAACACACACAAACTGCTAAATTAATTTCCTCTGACCCTAGGAAATGCTTTCCAGGCATTTTACAAACCAAAGTTGTGTTTTCATCTTAAAGGGGTAGATACTACAAGAAAGGAGATTCCATCTGAACATTAAGAACTTCCTGACTGTGGGAGCTGTTCAGCAGTGGAACTCTCTGCCCTGGAGTGTGGTGGAGGCTCCTTCTTTGGAGACTTTTAAGCAGAGGCTGGATGGGGGTGCTTTGAATGCAATTTCCTGTTTCTTGGCAGAATGGGGTTGGACTGAATGACATACGAGGTTTCTTCCAACTCTAGGATTCTATGGTTCTATGATTCTATACAGCGCAGGGCAAGAAAACCCATGCCTTGAGGACTAGATGCAAACCCCATCTTAAATTCAATTCTCTCCTGGTTTGCAAGTCCAGCCCACTTTGCCTCAAGTTCCAAGCATTTCTAACTTTCTGATGGAAAACTTCCCTTCAAACCCTGGCAAGGACAAACAGAAAAGTTATGGACCAAAACAGCAAAACTTGCCTCTTCGCCACTATACTGCTTCAAACAGTGCAAAAATCGGCACGTGTTGGACAGCCAAAAGGAAACCGCTTCAAAGTCATCACCTCTTTTCTGAAAGGAAATAGATCAAACACAATGCATGTTTTAAAAAAAACAATTTGAAGGAAACCTGATAAAAATAATTGCATTTTCTTTTGCTATAGTATTTACAAGGTAAGTTGCACTATGCAGAATTTTCACATCCTTCTTTCAAATTTTATCTTATTATTTTAATTCCACTCTACTTTACACAGCTTTAATCCCAATGCATGCTATAAATGGAGACAAAAATTGCCATTTTAATATCCAATTCTAGACATACTTCTTGTAGGGCAGTTGCACACTCACACAGAGTAGCTAGTTAACTTTTTGGTGTGTTGTTTTTGCCTTTATGTTACTTCCAACTTGTGGTAACCATAAGGTGGACCTATCAGGAGGTTTTCTGGGCAAGCATTTATTTGTCTAATGTAAATGCCACGCTTTAGGACAAAAGCTACTTGGATTTATGTTCCATTTTTACATTATGACTAAAAACAAACCAACCTTCAAAATTTTCTTGATCCCATTAATCGTAGAAGTCAGCAAGGACCTCACTTTTTGGTCATCATTAACATAGTCTGCATGGCGGACGCACATGAACAAAATATATGCAGGCAATCCTGGGATGAGGTTGACCGCAACACCACGTGGTTTCAACTCTAAAGAAGACACAAGTAAGCAGAGAGGAATTCACATAAAACATGACCTGATAGCACTTCAGCCGTCACATTAGCAGGTATTGTTTTCATCAATGGAACATAACCAATATGTGTTCAATGTCAACATGATATTTCCTCCCGCAGTTATGAATAAGGAGATATGACATGGAGCTGCTATCACAAATTCAGACCATGTCAAGTTGTTGTCTTTCTGTCGCAGCTCAGAGTAGAGTCACCTTGTTCCAAACACCAAACCACACAAAGGCTGAAGATTTTGTAGTTTACTGAAGAAAGGAAAAGTCTTAAATGCAAAACTAAGTTTCAAAAGTTCAATAGCAAATCCAAAGCACATCGATCAAACAAGATTCCATGACAGCGAGACAGAGTCCCAGGAAGCCAAGAACATTGCCCAAAAGCCAAGGCAATCCAAAGAAGTTACCAGGTTGTTCGCAGAAGTTGCACTGACAACGATTTGCCTTCAAACGCCCTGTTTAATATACTTTCCCAGCATGAACGCATTCCGTTGACCCCTCTTGTTAGCAAACCTCGCACTGCGGCGAACTGTGAATTGTAAGCGATCCTCCCTATCTAGATCTTCAGAGCTCTCAAGTCGGATAGCTCGTTAGGCACCTGAGAATCGTCAGGCTGGGAGCCATCCTCTTCCATCTGCACCTGGCTAGTTTCCCTAACATCAGAAACATCATCTGAAACATTCCTTGCCATGGGAAACTGAATCTCCTCATCATCTTCAGTTGAGCCACAACACTTTCCTCTGGCCTTAAACAAATTGGGCATAACTGTCGTAATAAAAGATGTGATTGCAAATAATCCCATATCATACATTTTGTACACAAAAACGATTCTCACCTAAAATGAGGTTCTTGATGAGTTTGGGCTCATCCTCTCTCTTGTACTCTAACATCCCCTGGAAGTCTTTTTCTTTCCTTGGAATATTCACTGGATGGATCGGCTCGTCGATGATTTGCCCAGGTGAAATGTTCTCCATCTGACCCACTGAATCAAGAGAGGACAGACACTGAGAATTTTGGCCAAGCGAGTTCATAGGGAATGGTAGCATTTTCCTAATTGGTTTTAGCCTAATGGTTGTCCATTTGGGTTTGAGAGACTCTCAATAAGAGAAGGGAAGCTTCCCTAGGCATGTTCATAAACAGATCATCAAAATGTGCGATTTAGACCTCTAGATTTTAGTAAGGCTGGAGTATTTTGATAGCTGTATTCAGACTGACTAGAACCAGTCTCAAACTTGGTAATTACCGTATATACTCGAGTATAAGCCGAGTTTTTCAGCCCTTTTGAAATTTATTATTTTACTCTATTATTATTATTATTATTAATATTATTATTATTATTACATTTGTTACTTTATTCTATTGATGGTTATTATTACATTTATTATTTTACTCTATTGATTATTATTACATTTACTATTTTACTCTATTGATTATTATTATTATTACATTTATTAATGTACTCTATTATTATTACATTTATTATTTTACTATATTGATTATTATTACCTTTATTAATTTACTCTATTGATTATTATTATTATATTTATTATTTTACTCTATTATTATAATTATTACATTTATTAATTTACTCTATTATTATTATTACATTTATTAATTTACTATATTATTGCTGTTATTACAGCTGTCCTTATCTTGGGGTTGTTATTTTACTATATTGATTATTACATTTATTATTATTTTACTCTATTATTCTTATTATACTAGCCGTACTTTGCCATGCATTGCTGTAGCCCAGGCTGTGTATATGTGTTTTGTTTGTGTGTATATATGTGTGTATATACGTGTGTATATATTTGTGTACATGTGTATATACGTGTGTGGTTTTGCACATGCGCTGTAGCGTCTTTTAGATTTTTGGATTTTAAGTCCCTTATGCTGTGTTTTTCAATGTTTTTATGAGTGATGGTCACTTGTTGGCCTGAGAGGTGTCTTGTGCACAAATTTGGTGTCAACTTGTCCAGTGTTTTTTGAGTTATGTTAATCCCACAAACATTACATTTTAATTTATATAGGTTTATTATTTTACTCTATTTATTATTATTACATGTATTATTTTATTTTTCAATTACTGTTATTATTACATTTCCATTATTTTACTCTATAATTTTATTACATTTCTCATTTTACTCTATTATTATTATTTGAAACACAACAAGATGAGTCCACAGCAGACACTCTGCTGGCTGTTGAATTGGATCACACGTCGGACACTTCCCAAGTGTCTAGGACTGTGTGTTGTATTGGTAAATAATGCGTGCAGATCCCATGGTGATTTTGTCAGTGCCAATTGTGTTTAAGTGCAGACCAAGGTCTTTAGGCACTGCACCCAGTGTGCCGATCACCACGGGACCACCTTTACTGGTTTGTGCCAGAGTCTTTGCAGTTCGATTTTTAAATCCTCATATCGTGTCAGCTTTTCCGGTTGTTTCTCTATTATTATTATTATTATTATTATTATTATTATTATTATCATCATTATTTTACTCCATTATTATTGTTATTATTACATTTTCATTATTTTACTCTATTATTCTTATTCTTATTACATTTACTATTTTACTCTCTTTATTATTATTGGAAGGATACGTAAGCACATTTACATCAAAGAAGGTTAGAATAACAGTTTAATCAGAGTTGGACAGTCTTATCTTAAATTATAGTTTTATGTGAATATTCAAAAACATTAACCCACTGATGCCTCAACTATTCTCATTTTATTGGTATCTATTTTTATTTTGAAATTTCCCAGTAGTTGCTTCATTTCCCACCCTCGGCTTATACTCGTCAATATGTTTTCCCAGGTTTTGAGGTAAAATTGGGTGCCTCGGCTTATACAGTAAACTGACAGAAAGACAGATAGACAAACAGACAGATGCCTAATGATCTCTTGACTTAATGGAAAGTAGCTGATCATTAATATGTAAGTGTTAAAACATTTTTAAAAAATAAAGCCTCAGTTAGAGGGGGGGGGTTTACAAAAAAAGCTGAGTTATAACAATATTATTCCAAGAAGATTTGCTAATTTCCTGCTGATATCACAAATTCCTTCTCCTGTACTATATCATGTAGTGATTTTTCCTCCTTACCTCACTGGCCTCCATGAAAAGGAAATGCCAGAGAAAGAAATTCGATAGCAAACCTGCAGACTCCCTTTAACATACAAACATTAAGTACAAATTTATTTCTTACTATGGAGTGAAAAGTGGAAACTGTTGGGTTCATGTCATACACAGCCAGTATTTGTTCTTACATTTTCCCAGACATGGGAGTATTTTCTTATTTCCACTTTAAAGGAGTTATTGCCTGTGTTTGAACAGTTACATGTCATTAGGACTTATTTTTTGCTCATTTAAGTACTCTAAGATGCTTATATGAGTGGAGGTCCTTTTGAAATCAGTGAGGCAGCCAAAGAACAAGAGGTCTGGGAGAGTCACAGAAGCACAATAAATAAACAAACAAACAAGATTGAGCTGTAGATCTTGCAGGAAATCTTGGAAATAAGGATTTGGATTGTTGTAGGTTTTTTCGGGCTATATGGCCATGTTCTAGAGCAGGGGTCCTCAAACTTTTTAAAAAGAGGGCCAGGTCGCAGTCCCTCAAACTATTAGAGGGCCGGATTATAATTTGAAAAAACAAACAAACCCATGAAGGTATTCCTATGCACACTGCATATGTGTAGTGCAAAAACATTTAAAAACAATACAATAATTAAAATGAAGAACAAGTTTAACAAATATAAACTTATTAGTATTTCAATGAGAAGTGTGGGCCTGCTTTTGGCTGATGAGATAGGATTGTTGTTGTTGTTGTTGTTGTGTGCTTTCAAGTTGTTTCAGACTTAGGTTGATCCTGAGCGAGGGCCGGTAAATGACCTTGGAGGGCCGTATCCGGCCCTCGGGCCTTAGTTTGAGGACCCCTGTTCTAGAGCACTGGTTCTCAACCTTTCTAATGCTGTGACCCCTAAATACGGTTCCTCGTGTTGCGTTGAGCCCCAACCATAACATTATTTTGTTGCTCCTTTATAACTGTAATTTTGCTACTGTTACAAATCGTAATGTAAATATCTGATCTGCAGGATGTGTTCATTGTTACAAATCAACATAATTAAAGCATTGTGATCAATCAGAAAAAATATGTTTGGGGGAATATGGAAAACAGATGATGGGATTTGCAGTACCTTCAACCGATTCAGCTCTGACTTCCACAGATCATTGAAACCATCACAAATTACAGAACTGGAGCAAACCTGGCACACAGAACTCCCATGTCAAATAGAAAATACTGGAGGGGGTTGGGAGAAATTGACAATGATTTAGAGATCTAGTTCACCTACATCTGGAGAGCACTGTGAACCCAAACAATGATGGATCTGGACCTCGGGCGAAGCCTCTCTTGCCTGCCTCACACCCCGCCAACCAGCAAGTGAGGAGAGCCAGGCAAGGGAGGCTTCGCGCAAGGCCAGGCCTCGAGCAGAGCCCCCATTGCCTGGCTCTCGCTCTCGCTGGCCAGCAGGGTTGCAAGCCAGGTGAGGGGGGCTCCACTCAAGGCCTGGCCTCACGCAAAGCCCCCCTCACAACCCTGGCAGCCGGCAAGCAGGGAGAGCCAGGCAAGGGAGGCTTCGCGCAAGGCCAGGCCTCAAGCGGAGCCCCCCTCGCCTGGCTGTTGACTTCGCCAACTGGCAGGCAAGGGAGGCTTCGCCCAGGCATTTTGAGCAGGTAAAGGGGGCACGGCCAAAGGAGGCAGCCTCGCGACCCCTCTAAATTGACCAAAAGACCCCCTGGGGGTCGCGACCCCCAGGTTGAGAACCGCTGTTCTAGAGGCATTCTCTCCTGATGTTTCGCCTGCATCTATGGCAAGCATCCTCAGAGGTAGTAAGGTTCATATAGCCCAAAAATACCTACAACAATCCAGTGATTCCAGCCATGAAAGTCTTCAACCATACAATCAGGATTTGCTTTTCCCAAGAAGTCTAAAGCAAGGCTCTCAGTAAGCTGACTAAAAGCAAAACGTGGTATGCCGAACAACTAGAAACTTACCTTATCTCTTGATCCTGTGTCTCTCCAGAGTACGCAATCTACCTGCATACCCACCAGGAATGCTAGTAGCACCAGTCAATCGAACATCAGATAAACCAGAGGACAACTTATTCTATCCCCCTGTCTATGCACAAAAAATATTCTACTTGTTGCCTGCATAACCCTGTGAAATTCACCTGAAATAGTCTGATCTGTGCCTAGACTTCAGAGCTATATTCAGTGTGGCAAAGGGGAAGACAACACTCAGTCCTTAGCAGCCACTCCCTACAACTGTGGAACCAAGCAAAAGGTCTCAAGGTAATCTCCAGGTAAGCAGTGATTTCCCCGCCTCTTAAGGTGTCCCTTTGGCACCCAATGCTTACTAAACACAGAAACAAGACTGGAATTGCTGTGTGTAATCTACACAAAAGGGTAAAGTTCAATAAACAGAAGGACAGTACAGTTATGAAGTAAGTAGAGAGTGGACGTTCCCATGATAATTTTAATAAGGATTGAAGTCTTCACTGCAGAGCAAATATTTTATCTGGCACATAGTTGTCTCACTGAAAAACATCTAGGAAGATTAACAAGATGGGAAGTCACTAGTTCTGTGTGTGTTGGAATTTATTAGGCACTGCTTTGCTTACAAAGAGGCCCAAGGCACGACTGTGCTCCAAAAGTGCACTATTTTAGATGTTTATGCACCGGGACTGTGGCGCAGCTGGTTGGGAGTCAGCTGCAATGTGCCAGAGTCTTTGCAGTTCGATCTTTAAATCCTCATATCGTGTCAGCTTTTCCAGTTGTTTCTCTGCAATCCTGGTGTCACCTGTGATTGCAACATCAACAATCCATACTTTGGTTTTTAACATGATTGTGAGGTCAAGAGTATTATGCTCCAAAACTCTGTCTGTCTGAATCCGTAATAATAATAATAATAATAATTATTATTATTATTATATCTGCTCAGAGCATAATAATAATAATAATAATAATAATAATAATAATAATAATTATACCTGCTCAGAGAATAATAATAATAATAATAATAATTATTATTATTATTATTATTATTATTATTATTATTAGCCTGCTCAGAGCATAAAAGCCAAGACTAGTAAACAAAGAATAGTATGAACTTCACTCTTTCTCAGCCTTAGTTTTCATGTACTGACAGAAGGGTGTGGATTATTCAACTCCCAGTATAATCCACACCCTTCTGTCAATACATGAAAACTAATAACTATTTCAGACTACTTCCATAGACATTGAAGTTTAATAGTTCTCCATTCATTATATCCAGCCATTAGCAGCTGAAGATTCATTGCCTTGGAAATGTGCATGCATCAAAAGACCCCAACTCTTATTATGACAGGTGAGAAGTAAAAACATTCTCAACCACAAATACCATACCTTCAAGTTCGTCGATCTTTTTCGCAAACACTTTGAGTTGCTTTTTCAGCTTGCGAACCGTCTTGTCCTGTTTTTCGAGCTGTTCCATCAAATCCTAGACAAAAACAAGTCAAGAGAGAGAAGGACTCAACATTTACAAGTGGGAGACGTGCAATGGACACAAAGGGACAGCAGTTAGCATTAGTGGTACAAGGGATGAACACGTCTGGAAAGGGATGCTGCCATCTAGCCAAAGTTTGAAAGCTGCACATTCCCTGGGTCGTAAGCAAGGTGTTATTGTATACGCAGCAAGGCCGGCAGAGCTCTCTTGCAGGCACATCTTAAGGATGTCAATATATCCATACCTGACTTTCTGGTGGTTTTTCCTCACAGGCCAAGGAGGTTCCACATTCACTACCAACACTGTAAGCAGCATAGCATAAACAGTGGACAAATGGGATGGCAAGTCTGTTTTATTGCATTTGTATGTTTTTAATGTTTTATAATTTGATATGTTATATTTATTACTTGTTGTTGCACTTATTGCATTTATATGTTTTGATTGTTTTATAATTTGATATGCTATATTTATTATTTGTTGTATGATGCGGAATTTAATGTTGCCATAATCTGTAAGCCGCTCTGAGTCCCCTTCGGGGTTGAGAAGAGCGGGGTATAATTACAGTAAATAATAAATAAATAAATAAATAAATGTGATTGGCTCCAATTTTGGGCAGAATCACAGAAGCAAAATAACATCTAACAGGCCCAATGTCGGTGGGTTGTTGTCGGTTTTCTGGGCTGTATGCCCATTTTCCATAAGCATTCTCTCCTGACGTTTCCCCCACATCTATGACAGGCATCCCCAGAGGTTGTGAGGTCTGTTGGAAACTAGGCAAGTGGGGTTTATATATTTGTGGGATGTCCAGGGCGAGGGAAAGAACTCATGTCTTCTTGAGGCAAGTGTGAATGCTGCAATTGATCACTTTTATTAACACTGAATAGCTTTGCAGCTTCGAGGCTTGGCTGCTTCCTGCCTGGGGGATGTTTAAACCCAGTTAAACAGATATATAAACAGTGGGTTATTGTAGGTTTTTCGGGCTATATGGCCATGTTCTAGAAGCATTCTCTCCTGATATTTCACCTGCACCTATAGCAAGCATCCTGAGAGGTTGTGAGGTCTGTTGGAAACTAGGCAAGTGGGGTTTATAGATCTGTGGAATGTCTAGGGAGGGGGAAAGAACTCTTGTCTGCTTGAGGCAAGTGTGAATGCTGCAATTGATTGTCTTTATTAACACTGAATAGCCTTCCTGCCTGGGGGGATATATAAACCCAGATAAACAGATATATAAACAGTGGGTTGCTGTACGTTTTTCGGGCTATATGGCCATGTTCTAGAAGTATTCTCTCCTGACGTTTCGCCTTCATCTATGGCAAGCATCAGATCTCACAACCTCTGAGGATGCTTGCCATAGATGCAGGTGAAATGTCAGGAGAGAATGCTTCTAGAACATGGCCATATAGCCTGAAAACTACAACAACCCAGGGATTCCAGCCATGAAAGCCTTCGACAATAGATATATAAACAGATATAGATGCAGGCGAAACGTCAGGAGAGAATGCTTCTGGAACATGGCTATACAGTCCAGAAAACTCACAACAACCCAGTGATCCGGGCCATGAAAGCCTTCAACAAGGCAAGGCCCAATGTCAATTGAGTAATAGTTGAAAGATTGAAGTCAATGTACTTAAAATATTGATTTGCATCCCTCTCTATCCCAAAACCTCCTGGTGCCAGTTTTAATGCTTCCAACGATGCATGTAATGCATGGCTGAATAATGTGTGACCCTCCAAACATTGCTAGATTGCCATTCCAATCAGCTATAGCTGTGTAATGAAGACTGATAAGAATACAGAGCAACAACATATGGTATATGTGTCTGGGTTGCCTTTGCTTTAACCTGGAAGCATGTGGAATGATCTACAACCACTAAGAGAGCCTGCATCAGTCATGCTGCAACATTCACATTAGTAACAAATTGTGTACCGATGGAAACAAACGTGCTGACACAACTGACACACAACAAACAGCCCTGGGAAAAGGAGTGATGTTAAGAAGATCTCTGAAAAAATAGATTTCCTTCAAGAGTGGACAAGGCAGCCAGCTCGCTCTTCCGTTAGAGCTCCGGAAGCAGCAAAGAAGAGAGAGGGTCTGCACTGTGTACATACAATCATCCGCTTGTAAAGTGAAATCCGGTACGACTGATACTTCGTGGGGTCATCTGCATATAACTCCTCAAAATACTGAAAAAACAGTTATGAAGTATGGGTTTTTCCATTCTTTGAAGACTGGAAATATACGTACCATTCTAAGTAGTTTGTCCAGTTGGGAAAAAGGCAAGCAAAGCTGCCTAAAGTCCAGGTACTTTTACATATTTATTTATTTATGACATTTATATGCTGCTCTTCTCACCCCGAAGGGGACTCAGAGCGGCTTACGATATATATATATATATATATATATACACACACACATACATACAATATATATTATTAGCATAGTACAATATCAGTATTATATATTACTATATTGTACTATATCATTATATTGTAATATTATTAGTAATATTACATGTAATATAAAATATATAATTAGAATATCATATTATTAGTATTATTATTATTATATTTTACCGACATATAAGCACAGTATGTCGCAGCAAACGAGATCTATATGCTGGGTATTATTATTATTATTATTATTATTATATCGCCCTTCTCACCCCGAAGGGCTTACAAGATGGATGTATATATATATATATATATATACACACACACACACACACACACACACACATACAATATATATTATTAGCATAGTACAATATCAGTATTAAATATCGGCTGTTAGGAATTGTGGGAGTTGAAGTCCAAAACACCTGGAGTGCCGAAGTTTGCCCATGCCTGACATAAACATTATCACTAATAGTTGGGATGGTGCTAAGGGAATCTCTGAGTTTTGGTTTTGTGGTTTGTAAGTTCACAGGACTTACAAACCACAAATAATTTACATTAAGTGTTTTGGTTTTTTTTTTTGCACTTTTCAGACAAAGCAGGGCAGCACTCCAAAAGAGGAAGAAAAAAATACTAGTCCAGCCCTGCCAAAGAAGTAGTAAAGCAACAGGATCTAGAATCCTGTTTGGAGGGGGCAGTTTGTTGTGGCTCAGCTGGAGCCTCGGGAAGAAGATGATGGGTTTCAGATTCCTGAACATGTTCCTGTTGTTGATACAGAAAATGTTGATACTGAAGACGAGGAGTTTTAGTTTCCCATGGCAAGGGATGTTTTGGAAGATGTTTCTGATTTTAGTGAAACTTCCCAGGTGCAGGTCGAGGAGGCGAGCTCTCAGCCTGCCGAATCTAGTCCAATGTGGGCTAGGCAAAACTATGGTGAGGTGGATCTGGAATTGGTTAAATGGACGAACCCAGAGGGTGATTCTCCTCAAAGCTTCCTCCTCTTCATCCTGGAAAGAAGTGATGAGCGGAGTGCCACAAGCAGGGTTCCCTCCTGGGCCCAGTCTTGCTCAAGATCTTCATTCATGACTTAGATGAAGGGTTAGAAGGCAGGATCATCACGTTTGCAGACGACACCAAATTGGGAGGGATAGCCAATACTCCAGAGGACAGGAGCAGGATTCAAAAGATCTTGACAGATTAGAGAGATGATTGGCCAAAACTAACAAAATGAAGTTCAACAGGTGACAAATGCAAGATACTCCACTTTGGCAGAAAAAATGAAATGCAAAGATACAGAATGGGGGACAATGCCTGGCTCGAGAGCAGTACGTGTGAAAAAGATCTTGGAGTCCTCGTGGACAACAAGTTAAACATGAGCCAAAAATGTGATGTGGCGGCAAAAAAAGCCAATGGGATTTTGGCCTGCATCAATAGGAGCATAGTGTCTAGATCCAGGGAAGTCATGCTCCCCATGCTCTATTCTGCCTTGGTTAGACCACATCTGGAATATTGTGTCCAATTCTGGGCACCACAATTCAAGAGAGATATTGACAAGCTGGAATGTGTCCAGAGGAGGGAGACTAAAATGATCAAGGGTCTGGAGAACAAGCCCTATGAGGAGCGGCTTAGGGAACTGGGCATGTTTAGCCTGAAGAAGAGAAGGCTGAGAGGAGATATGATAGCCATGTATAAATATGTGAGAGGGAAGCCACAGGGAGGAGGGAGCAAGCTTGTTTTCTGCTTCCTTGGAGACTAGGACGTGAGAACAATGGCTTCAAACTACAAGAGAGGAGATTCCATCTGAACATGAGGAAGAACTTCCTGACTGTGAGAGCCGTTCAGCAGTGGAACTCTCTGCCCCGGAGTGTGGTGGAGGCTCCTTCTTTGGAAGCTTTTAAACAGAGGCGGGATGGCCATCTGGCAGGGGTGATTTGAATGCAATATTCCTGCTTCTTGGCAGAATGGGGTTGGACTGGATGGCCCAGAGGTCTCTTCCAACTCTAGGATTCTATGGTTCTCAGGCAGCCGATTCTCAGGGTAATGAGCTATCCGACCTTGAAGGCTCTGCAGATTTAGATAGGGAGGATCGCTTGCAATTCGGGGTTTGCCACAGTGCGAGGCTTGCTAACAAGAGAGTGGTTAGAGGTCAAAGGAATGCGTTCATGCTGGGAAAGTATATTAAACGAGCTGTTTGAAGTCAACTCTTTGTCAATGCAACTTCTGCAAACACCCTGGTAACTTCTCTGGATTGCCTTGGCTTTTGGGCAATGTTTTTGGCTCCTTGGGACTCTGTCATGCTGCCATGGATTCTTGTTTGATCAATGCTTTTGGATTATGCTTCATGTTGTTTGCCATTGAACTTTGGAAACTCTGCCTTTGCATTTAAGACTCTGTTTTTGCCATTGAACTTTGGAAACTTTACTTTTATGTTAAAGACTTTGCTTTTTCTTCAATAAACTACAAAACCTTCAGCTTTGGTGTGGTGTTCTGAGCAAGGTGAATCTATCCTGAGTTGCGACAGTAAACTGAAACTCCCCGTCTTCAGTATCAACATTGTCTGTATCAACAACAGGAACATGTTCAGGAATCTGAAACCCATCATCTTCTTCCTGAGGCTCCAGTTGAGCCACAACACAGTTTTCCCTGTAAAAACCTACTACACATATGGCTTTATCGGCCACATTTCTGTGCCCATCCCACGGTGCCTATAGAACTGCAACTCTCTCTGTGTCACTAGTGACAATATTAAGATCTGGCGTACCAGGTTTTCATTTGTCAGGCGAGTGATCTCGTGCTGTAAGCTGGCTTCTATCCGGGCCTCTGGGGGCAACTGGAGATTCTGTGCCAGCAACTGTTGCTGGCGGTTGTTTTCCTCCTTCAGGCTTTGGATCTCTCCACGGAGGGCTTCCAGTTCATTGTCATGGCTCCTTTTCTGAGTCTGTAGCTGAGACTCCAAAAGCCTAAGACAAACCAACAAAAGAGAGGGTATTTTGGAAGGGGGGGGAGAGGAAAGTGGGGGAAAGAAAACAGTATTTCAGGATGCATATTGCATAACTGTGCAGAGGTTCTGTATGTAATAGAATATATTGTATATAAATACAATATTTATAATATTATAATGTAATACAATATAATAATAATAATAATATATTATAATTATATATTTTACAATATATTATAAGCCATTAGAACCAAGCCAGAATTGAAAAGCTGACAACAGATCCCAAATGTAGACTCTGCAAGGAAGCAGATGAAACAATAGATCCCACCCTCAGCTGCTGCAAGAAGATCGCGCAGACAGACTCCAAGCAGAGACACAACACTGTTGCTCAGGTGAGTAATTGGAACTTGTGCTACAAACACCATCTGCCTGCGACAAAGAACTGGTGGGATCACAAGCCGGAAAAAGTTAACAGAGAATAAACATGTGTAGTTACTCTGGGACTTCCGGATTCAGACAAAGTTCTGGAGCATAATACTCCTGACCTCACAATCATGTTAAAAAACAAAGTATGGATCGTTGATATCGCAATCCCAGGTGACAGCAGGATTGAAGAGAAACAACTGGCAACACGATGTGAGGATTTAAAGATTGAACTGCAAAGACTCTGGCACAAGCCAGTCAAGGTGGTCCCAGTGGTGATCGGCACACTGGGTGCAACATCGACGATCCATACTTTGTTTTTTAACACAATTGAGAGGTCAGGAGTATTATTATTATTATTGTTATTATTATTATTATTACGCTAAGGTCAAGAACCTTCAACCAATTTGGCTGTGTTGATGATTCAATGAATGTCCTTGGGAATGTGAACAAATGATTTATTCTGCAGGTACGAATTGCAGGAGAGAAGGAATGGTAAAAGTATTGCAATGACATGATAATGCTACATATAATACATATGCACACATACCTCATCTAAGATGCTCCAGAAGACACACTTTCAGGTTTTAAGCACACCTCAGAAGACAGGCTAACAGCTACATTGACCAAGCACATGAAGGTAAATGAGGCCATTGACCTTTCGTTTCTCTGCTGCTTGTTCTAGATGCTTTTGCTTCTTGAACGCAGAAGCGAAAGCTCTTGAGCCACCTTTCCCTTTGCGCTTTCTGCAACTACTCCCAACATTAGCTTCAAGCAGATTTACAAAAGCCATATGTTATATGTTAAGTGTTTTGTTAGTGGCACAAGAAAAGGAAACACACTGGTTGAAACAGTGTTCAACACAAAGTAACTCACGTAATACATTTTAACAAAACTACTACAGAAACAAATGGGTGTTTGGGGACAATATGTCAAAATATGGATGTATTCAATAGTAACGGATGCGCATATCTCTTACAAATATCAGCAGCAGGTCTGAGAAAGAGTCTGAAGGAGCTTAAATGGAGTCTAAAGGCATTTTCTTCATCTGGTGCCTCTTAATAATTAATTACTGTATATACACCTTTTTTTAGGCTGAAAAAGCCTCCCTTAGCTTATACTCAACTCAAGGTTATTTATTATTTTACTCTGTTATTATTAATATTTTTATTATATTTATTTTATTTTACACTATTTATTATTATTATTACATTTACATTATTTTGCTCTATTATTATTGTTATTACATTTTTATTTTATTCTATTTTTATTATTACATTTATTATTTTACTCTATTATTATTTTTACATTTGTTATTTTATTCTATTTATTGTTATTACATTTACATTATTTTACTCTATTATTATTACATTTATTATTTTACTCTATTATGACTGTTAATATTACATTTACATTATTTTACTCTACTATTATTACATTAATTTACTTTATTTGTATTATTACATTTATTTTACTCTTTTATTATTGTTATTATTACATTTCCATTATCTTACTCTTATCATTATTGCTATTTTTACATTTATTTTATTCTATTTATTATTTTACTGAATTATTATTACATTTATTATTTTACTCTATTATGACTGTTATTATTACATTTACATTATTTTACTCTATTATTATTATTACATTTATTATTTTACTGTATTATTATTACATTATTATTTTACTCTATTACGACTGTTATTATTACATTTCCATTATTTAACTCTATTATAACTGTTATTACTACATTTACATTATTTTACTCTATTATTATTATTATATTTATTGTTTTATTCTATTATTATTACATTTATTATTTTACTCTATTATTATTGGAAAAATACGTAAGCACATTTACATTGAAGAGGGTTAGAATAATGGTTTAATCAGAGTTCGACAGTCTTATCTTAAATTACAGTTAATTGTAAATATTCAAAAACATTTAACCTACTGATGCCTCAATTAATGTCATGTTATTGGTATCTATTTTTGTTTTGAAATTTATCCACTCGCGGGTTATACTTGAGTCAATACGTTTTTACATATATATATTTTTTGTGCTAAAATTAGGTGTCTCAGTTTATATTCGGATCGGCTTATACTCGAGTATATACAGTATTAGCTCTTTGACATGCTATGCATTAAACCGAAAAGGTGACTAACACACAGAATGCTATTAATTGCTCACTTGCATCTGAATAACTGTTTTGCATTGGGATATATAAATAGCACGTGTTATAATTTTGGGTAATAAACAGCTTGGTCTGCAACCATTTTAATTGGTGCAAGGATTCAGGTGGAGAAAGTTGGGAAATAACTTATAGTATCACAGAAGGTAGGTAGGTGCATAGGCTGTGAAAACAGAGTTGCAGAAACTGCAACCTTCGCATAGTTTTTCGATCTCTCCTGGCAAATGCAAAAGCCAATCTCACTGTACCTGACTCACAACATATTACCCTATACGGCTCCGGCCCAGCTTACTTATCTGAACGTATCTCTCTCTACGTTCCACCTCGTAATTTAAGATCTACTGAGGAGGCCCTGCTCTCGGTCTGCATCTGGTGGGGACGAGAGACAGGGCCTTCTCGGTGGTGGCCCCCCGTTTGTGGAATTCGCTCCCTAGCGAGATTAGATTGGCGTTCTCCCTCCTAAAGTCGTGGTTTTGGAGCCAGACTTTTGGCTAGTGGTCATGGCAGCACTTTAGACACTCAACCCAGACCATAGGACTGTTATGACAATTGGAAATGGCTATGTGACTTTGTGATTAGGCGACTATGTTACCATATGAGTATGTGATTTTAATTAATGTTACTGTTTTAATTTGCTATGTATTTGATTTTACATTGTTGTATTGCTATTGTGGCATTGAATTGTTGCCTGTGTTAGCTGCCCTGAGTCCCCCCTCGGGGGTGAGAAGGGCGGGGTAGAAATGGTCTAAATAAATAAATAAGTAAATAAATATTAATGACTTTGAGCTTCTGACATGGAAATTGTTGATGTCCATGGCCATGAGCCCCAATATTTATTGCACCCTGACTATGGATGCTAGTAGTCTCGTGCTTGCTAGACCTAGATTTATTTTTTCATGTCAGGAGCAACGTGAGAAACTACAAGTCGCTTCTGGTGTAAGAAAATTGCCCGTCTGCCAGGACGTTGCCCGAGAAGGCCCGGATTTTTTTACCATCCTGTGGGAGGCTTCTCCAATGTCCTCGCATGGGAAGTTGGAGCTGACAGATAGGAGCTCACCTCACTCCCCGGATTCAACCGCCGACCTTTTGGTCAGCAGTTCAGCCGGCCAGGGGCTCCCGCTAGACCTGGATGATTTCCTTCTTTTCTTTTAACCATTTATTTATCTGATAGGAGATTTTGGAGCTACTGCCAGAAACATTATGGCCAAAGCATGTTAGTAACATGAGAGAGAAGCTGCAACTTAAAACAAAAACACCCATCCTGCGAAGTCTTGTAACCTGTTGGCTTGTTTTAGCCCTTCATAAACCAGCCACAGCTCTCCATCCTCATTCAGCATATGATAGTCTTGAAGAGACGATCTTCCAAGCAAAATATTTTTTTCCCAAAATGCAAAAACACAAAAAAACAGGATAAATGATGACGGTGGTGCAATGATTAATGAGATGGACAACGAAAGCCAAGGCAGTGTTGTTTTCAAAAATTACATACGATTTTCACAACTATGAATTCTACAAATGTGATTTTAGGCACATTTATATTCAATGGATATCAAGTGAAGAGAGAGGGGACCAGGAAGACAGTTCCATCTTGTCTCCTGTGCTTTACTAATAATATAATATAATATAATATAATATAATATAATATAATATAATATAATATAATAATGTACATACATATAATATTTATAGTATTATAATGTAATACAATTTAATACTACTAATAATAATACTATATTATAATTCAGAAGACAGTTCCATCTTATCTCCTGTGCTTTACTAATAATACAATATAATATATTGTACATACATATATTTATAATATTATAGTGTAATACAATGTAATAATAATAATAATAATAATAATAATACTATATTATAATTCAGAAGACAGTTCCATCTTGTCTCCTGTACTTTACTAATAATATAATATAATATAATATATTGTACATACATATAATATTTATCATGTATTGTCGAAGGCTTTCATGGCTGGAATCACTAGGTTCTTGTGGGTTTTTTCGGGCTATATCAAATCAAAGAGCACTACCTCTGAGGATGCTTGCCATAGATGCAGGCGAAACGTCAGGAGAAATGCCTCTAGAACATGGCCCTATAGCCCGAAAAAACCCACAAGAACCTAATATTTTAATAAATCAAATGCAGAAATAATCCTTAGAATGTGCTCTTTTTTTTTTCATATCTGTGGTTTAAGGAATCTGTGGTTGGGAATGTGTCCCTTGCAGATGTTGTTGTTCATTCGTTCAGTCGTCTCCGACTCTTCGTGACCCCATGGACCAGCCCACGCCAGAGCTCCCTGTCGGCCGTCACCACCCCCAGCTCCTTCAAGGTCAGTCCAGTCACTTCAAGGATGCCATCCATCCATCTTGCCCTTGTTCGGCCCCTCTTCCTTTTGCCTTCCACTTTCCCCAGCATAATTGTCTTCTCTAGGCTTTCCTGTCTCCTCATGATGTGGCCAAAGTACTTCAACTTTGTCTCTAGTATCCTTCCCTCCAATGAGCAGTCGGGCTTTATTTCCTGGAGGATGGACTGGTTGGATCTTCTCGCAGTCCAAGGCACTCTCAGAACTTTCCTCCACCACCACAGTTCAAAAGCATCTATCTTCCTTCGCTCAGCCTTCCCTAAGGTCCAGCTCTCACATCCGTAGGTTACTACAGGGAATACCATGGCTTTGACTAGGCGGATCTTTGTTGCCAGTCTGATGTCTCTACTCTTCACTCTTTTATCGAGACTGGACATTGCTCTCCTCCCAAGAAGTAAGCGTCTTCTGATTTCCTGGCTACAGTCTGCATCTGCAGTAATCTTTGCACCTAGAAATACAAAGTCTGTCACGGCCTCCACATTTTCTCCCTCTATTTTCCAGTTGTCAATCATTCTTGTTGCCATAATCTTGGTTTTTTTTTGACGTTTAGCTGCAACCCGGCTTTTGCGCTTTCTTCTTTCACCTTGATTAGAAGGCTCCTCAGCTCCTCCTCGCTTTCGGCCATCAGAGTGGTGTCATCTGCATATCTGAGGTTGTTAATGTTTCTTCCAGCAATTTTCACCCCAGCCTTGCATTCATCAAGCCCTGCACATCGCATGATGTGTTCTGCATACAAGTTAAAAAGGTTGGGTGAGAGTATGCAGCCTTGCCGTACGCCTTTCCCAATCTTGAACCAGTCTGTTGTTCCGTGGTCAGTTCTGACTGTTGCTACTTGGTCCTTGTACAGATTCCTCAGGAGAGAGACAAGGTGGCTTGGTATCCCCATCCCACCAAGAACTTGCCACAATTTATTATGATCCACACAGTCAAAGGCTTTAGAATAGTCAATGAAACAGAAATAGATGTTTTTCTGAAACTCCCTGCCTTTCTCCATTATCCAGCGGATATTGGCAATCTGGTCTCCCGTTCCTCTGCCTTTTCTAAACCCAGCTTGAACATCTGGCAACTCTCGCTCCATGTATTGCTGGAGTCTTCCTTGCAGGATCTTGAGCATTACCTTACTGGCATGAGAAATAAGGGCCACTGTACGGAAGTTTGAGCAATCTTTCGCATTTCCCTTTTTTGGTATGGGGATATAAGTTGATTTTTTCCAGTCTGATGGCCATTCTTGTGTTTTCCATATTTGCTGGCAAATGGCATGCATCACCTTGACAGCATCATCTTTTAAGATTTTAAACAGTTCAGCTGGGATCCCGTCATCTCCTGCTGCCTTGTTGTTAGCTATGCTTCTTAAGGCCCATTCAACCTCACTCCTCAGGATGTCTGGTTCTAATTCATTCACCACACCGTCAAAACTATCCTCAATATTATTATCCTTCCTATACAGATCTTCTGTATAGTCTCGCCACCTTCTCTTGATCTCTTCAGCTTCTGTTAGGTCCTTGCCATCTTTGTTTCTTATCATACCAATTTTTGCCTGAAATTTACCTCCAATGTTTCTAATTTTCTGGAAGAGGTCTCTTGTCCTTCCTATTCTGTTGTCTTCGTTCAACTTCCATGCATTGCTTATTTAAAAATAGTTCCTTATCTCTTCTGGCTAACCTCTGGAATTGCGCATTTAACTGGGCATATCTCCCCTTATCCCTGTTTCCTTTTGCTTTCCTCCTTTCTTGGGCTACTTCCAGTGCCTCAGCAGACAACCATTTTGCCTTCTTGGTTTTCTTTTTCTTTGGGACGTACTTTGTTGCCGCCTCCTGAACAATGTCGCGGACTTCTGTCCATAGTTCTTCTGGGACTCTGTTTACTAAATCTAGTCCTTCAAATCTGTTCTTCACTTCCACGGTATATTCGCTAGGAATGTTAGTGAGATCATATCTAACTGGTCTGTGTATTTTCCCTGATCTCTTTAGTTTTATTCTAAATTGGGCAATAAGAAGTTCGTGATCTGAGCTACAGTCAGCCCCAGGTCTTGTTTTCACCGACTGGATGGATGTCCGCCACAATTTAATACTACTACTACTAATAATAATAATACTATATTATAATTCAGAAGACAGTTCCAGATTGTCTCCTGTGCTTTACATATAATATAATATAATATAATATACATACATATAATATTTATATTATAATGTAATACAATTTAATACTACTACTACTAATAATAATAATACTATATTATAATTCAGAAGACAGTTCCAGATTGTCTCCTGTGCTTTACATATAATATAATATAATATAATATACATACATATAATATTTATAATATTATAATGTAATACAATTTAATACTACTCCTAATAATACTGTATTATTATTTATTTTTGTCGTGTCAGGAGCAAGTCGCTTCTGGTGTGAGAGAATTGGCCGTCTGCAAGGACTTTGCCCAGGGGACGCCTGTATTACAATATAATAATACAATATTATAATTATATATTTTATATTACATGTAATATTACTAATAATATTACAATATAATTGTGTAGTACAATATAGTAATATATGGTGCTGATGTTGTGCTATGTTAATAATATAATATATTGTATGTATATATATATCTTGTAAGCTGCTCTGAGTCCCCTTCAGGGTGAGAAGGGCAGCATACAAATACCATAAAAATAAATAAATAAATAAATAAACATGATCTTATAATTATATAATTTATATTACATGCAATATTACGAGTAATATTGCAATATAATGGTATAGTACAATATAATAATATATAATACTGATATTGTACTATGCTAATAATATAGAATATTGTATGTATATATATTTTGTAAGCCGCTCTTAGTCCCCTTCAGGGTGTAAATAAATAAATAATAAATAAATTATAACTTATTCTGTTGGGATCCTGTAGGAATGAGCAGATAAATAAGGATCCAAAGCTGTCAGACTCTGGAATCAAACTCACACCAATAAAACGCTGGAGACAAGTGGTTTCTTCCTTCTTTCCAGAATCCTACAAAGACAGTTCTAAAGTTTTCCCACTCAAACCTCCTGAATGTATCAGCTTTAACTCCTACCCGCCCCCTAGTGGCCACACACTTTGCCCACAGTCTGTTAAATGCAGTTTCAATTGCAGTGTAGATGTCTTATCTTCCCCAAGTGTACCCAGCCTCCCTCCCCTCCACCTCCCTTGTTTAGGGCAGAGAACTGAAGCAGCCAGTGTCAGGCTGATACAGTGATCCTGACACAAGGCTACTGTTTCTTACAACCAGTTCCAATGACAAAATATATGGAGTTGCATTCTGCTCTGAATACGGGCTACTTATGTTCCTATATTGTATACAGCAATTATGATTTCCACTTACATGTTTTGCTCTTATTGTTCATAATCTGTCAATTTATGTGGTTTTTCAGCTTCCACTTTATGAAAACCAATGACACAAAAACTGAATCCCATGTATAAGGCATCTGAGTGCAAGTACCTGTTTGTCTCCTTCAAACCAATGTACGCCTGAGCGATCTCTCCTTTGTCCTTCATCTTCTGTACATCCTCCAAAAGGATGGTGGAGTCAGTCATCGTGTTCTGAGAAGAATTTACAGAATATAAATTTGATTAGGTCAGCCTAGTCATTGCTTGAACACATTAAACGTAAGTACATGTTGGGCTCAATGCAAATTCTATCATTTGATGCATCATCAACAGCAGGAAGATGGCTTTGAAAGGCAGCACATCACAGGAGCGGTCTTCATAGACCTGTCAGCAGCTTATGATACTGTGAACCACCGCCTCCTCCTGAGAAAAATGTATAATCTCACAAAGGACGACCACCTCACCCGCCTCATAGGAAACCTGCTACAAAACAGGAGCTTTTTTGTAGAGTTCCAGGGCCAGAGAAGCAGATGGCGGAAACAGAGGAACGGCCTGCCTCAGGGGAGCGTGCTTGCTCCATCCATGTTCAACATTTACACAAATGACCAGCCATGGCCAGAAGGGACTTCATCTATGCTGACGATCGTGCCATTACTGCTCAAGCAGGGAGCTTTGAGATGGTTGAACAGAAGCTCTCCGAAGCTCTAGGTGCTCTTACGGCCTATTCCAGGGAAAACCAGCTGATCTCTAATCAATCTAAAACACAGACATGTTCTTTTCATCTCAAGAACAGACAAGCATCCCAAGCTCTGAGGATCACCTCGGAAGGAATCCCACTGGAGCATTGCAGCGCACCCAAATCCCTGGGAGTCACTCTGGACCGTGCTCTGACTTACAAGAAGCACTGCCTGAACATTAAGCAAAAAGTGGGTGCTAGAAACAATATCATACGAAAGCTGACTGGCACAACCTGGGGATCACAACCAGACACAGTGAAGACATCTGCCCTTGCACTATGCTACTCTGCTGCTGAGTATGCATGCCCAGTGTGGAACACATCTCACCACACTAAAACAGTGGATGTGGCTCTTAATGAGACATGCTACATTATCACGGGGTGTCTGCGCCCTACACCACTGGAGAAATTACACTGTTTAGCCGGTATTGCACCACCTGACATCCGCCAGGAAGTAGCAGCCAATAGTGAAAGGACCAAGGAAGTGACATCTCCAGCTCATCCCCTGTTTGGGTATCAGCCAGCATGTCAACGTCGTAAATCAAGAAATAGTTTTCTAAGATCTACAGAGACACTCGCTGGAACACCTCAGCAAGCGAGAGTCCAAAAGTGGCAGGCTCAAACCCAGAACCTCAATCCGTGGCTGATACCAAATGAGAGACTCCCCCCCTGGGCACAAAGAAAATGGCGACTTGGAAGGCGCTGAACAGACTGTGCACTGGCACCACGAGATGCAGAGCCAACCTTCAGAAATGGGGCCACAAAGTGGAGTCCACGACATGCGAGTGTGGAGAAGAGCAAACCACAGACCACCTGCTGCAATGCAACCTGAGCCCTGCCACATGCACAATGGAGGACCTTCTTGCGGCAACACCAGAGGCACTCCAAGTGGCCAGCTACTGGTCAAAGGACATTTAATCAACTACCAAGCTTGCAAACTTTGTGTTTTGTCTGTTTGTTAAAAATTTGTTAAAAATGTAATACAATTGTCTGGTTGCTACTGACACGATAAATAAATAAACAGCAGGAAATGGACTTACCTTGTCATCCTGGCAATCCATTTGCAAGCAGAAAAACAAAGACAAAAACCTGGTCAGTTGTATTGCCCAGTTAGGAAAACAGACCTCTTCTCTACCTTTTCATGAACTCTTGCAGGTACCACAGAGTTCAAATGTCGCCATGAAACTTAGGTCCCTTCCACACAGCCTTATAACCCAGAATATCAAGGCGGAAAATCCCACAATATCTGCTTTGAACTGGCTTATCTGAGTCCACACTGTCATATATCCCAGTTCAGAGCAGATAACGTGGGATTTTATTCAACCGTGTGGAAGGGGCCTTAGGTTCCTTCTGCACTGCCATATAAAATCCAAATTATCTGCTTTGAACTGGATTATATGATAGTGTAGACTCATAGCTCAACTTTAAGATCGTCTGGGGTGGCCCTGCTATCGGTCCCGCCTTTGTCACAAGTACGTCTGGCGGGGACGAGAGACAAGGCCTTCTCAGCAGTGGCCCCTCGGCTATGGAACACCCTCCCCAGGTATATCAGATCAGCTTCTTCCCTTCTAACATTTCATTAAAAAAAACTCAAGACATAGCTTTTCGTGCAAGCGTTTGCAAATACAGAGCAGCTGTCATAGGAAAATTGAACAACTATACGATGGAACTGGACAATGTTTTGAATAAGGATTCATTAATGACTTATGTTTCATTGCTGTTGTTATGATTTTACTTATGTTTGTGTTTTCAAATTGTTCTTGGACTTTTGTGGCACTGAATTTTGCCATGAAAACCACCTTGAGTCGTCTGAGGGCTGAGAGGAGCGGTATACAAATACAGTAAATAAATAAATAAATAAATAAATGAAATCCAGTTTAGAGCAGATAATGTGGATTAACTGCTTTGATAATATGCATTATATGGCACTGTAGAAGTATCTTAGACTATGAGATTAAGAAAGGAATTTTACAAGGGATTTAGTTTGACATCATAATTACATTGCCTGTTGTAATTTAGCAATACTGTCCTGACAGGTGTAATGAATCCCTTACCTAAGCTGGCTGCCTGAAGCCTAAAGGGAATGGGCCTGGCGAAGCCACGGCATCCATTTTAGGAAAGGGAGACAGGGAGAAGCCGTCTTAGTTTAGGTTTGCCTTGAGGGGGCATGCTGTAGTCTTGGAGGGAAAGTTAGAAGGCTAGGATTGGTTAGGAAGATGGGGGCGAAGCCTAAGTGATCTAAAGGAAAAAAGTGTCTTTTAAACTGAGGTTTGAGTTCCCAGTTTGCAAGTTGGAATACTGTGTGGAACAGAACCCTGTTAGTGGTCTGTTCATTCCCTAAGGAAGGCTAGTTCAGGGTTTTGGCTAGATTCCTAAGGGGGATTTTTGGGAGTTACTTTCAGAGATTCATTTCAGAAAATTTCCTGAAGTAATTTTCTGTGTTGGACCTTTTAAGACTTGTAACCCAGAAGTTTTTAAGATCTTTACTCAAACGCAACCATAAGCTTTTTGTGCCAGTATTTTACTGAAACCATTAAGCATTTGTACCTGAATAATTCAAGTTTGTTTAATAAAACGTTCTTGTTATTTTTATCAACTTATACCAGCCTCAGTGTGAATACCTTTGTGATCAAAGCATTATTCAAGTTAGCTTCTAAAAGCCTCTAAGAAAACAATAGTAACACAGAGTGTGTTACTGAACAATCTCTCAATAATTCCTCAGCCTGTTTATTATTAATATGGTGGCAGTGGAAATCTTTTGAAGAATCATTTTTAAGTCCCTCAGTTCCAGCGGTTCCCAGTTCCTAGCTTTTAAATATACAGTTGATTTCAACAACCATATTCCCTCTATATTTTGGTGAGCTTGTAGTAGTGGTGGTGTTATTGTTATAATTTGGTTGAGCAGCATTGGGATTATTTTTCTATATTTCCCCGTCTGATAAATCAATTTAAAATGTTACTACTACTACTCAGCTGTGCTTCGCTATAACAGGCTTCAAAGTCCCATGGCATTCCCAGGAATTACTTCATCAATTAATAAAACAGCTGATTAAGTCCTGCATATCATTAGCACAGTCTGAATTTCTAAAAACCTGAAATAGGAGTGTGGTATCATACATTAGCCAAACGAGGATTTCATGTTCTGTTTGTGTTTTTCCTCATTTGTGGCCTTTTTCTTCTTAGCACTATTAAAGCTGATCCAAAGCCCGGGAGAGTCACTTTTTGAATTACAAACCCCATAGTCCCCCAGCCACAATGGCCAGGTTGGACATAACTTTTCCAAGCTGTAGGCTAGTACAGAAGGGAGGATGAACTACACACTCGAGATAAGTACTCTCATGCTTCCTAGCAGAATGAAAAACAGTATGGTCAATCCACTTTTCCATTTTGTTCCTTACCTTGGGTGGAATTGCCTCCTTCTGGCTCATCAGCTGAGACCTCAGGATGAGGACTTCCTCCTTGCGCACCTCTAGCTCCTCGCTGACAGAGGTCATCTGATCCAAGAGGACTCTGTACCCCGGGGCACCAGGGGCCGTTGCATCTGGAGAGCTCTTTTCCAGCAGGGCTTTCCTCAGCTCATTCAACTCATTCTTCAGTTTCTTATTTTCTGATTCAAGCTCTTGACGCTGCAAGACAATCATTGTTTTAGTCCACCTTAAACATACTGGGGAAGTTGCTGGGGAACAATACTGGGGAACAATAACAACAATAATACATTTTATTTATTATCTGCCTCTCCTCATGGCTCAAGGCAGGGTGCAACAAATTCAAAAACCAATGAACATAAAATATTATAAGTTATTAATTTACATAGGTAAACACACACACACATATAAAGGTAAAGGTTTCCCCTGACATTAAGGGCCCTTCCACACAGCCCTATATCCCATAATAATAATAATAATAATAATAATAATAATAATAATAATAATAATAATAATAATCCTCAGCTGCTGCAAGAAGACCATGCAGACAGACTACAAGCATAGGCACAACACCATTGCCTCGATGATTCATTGCAACTTGTGCCATGAATACCATCTGCCTGCGACAAAGAACTGGTGGGATCACAAGCAGGAAAAAGTTACAGAGAATGAACACGCCAAACTCTGAGACTTCCGGATTCAGAGAGAGTTTTGGAGCACAACACTCCTGACCTCACGATCGTGTTAAAAAACAAAGTATGGATTGTCGATGTTGCAATCCCAGGTGACAGGAGGATTGAAGAGAAACAACTGGAAAAGATGACACGATATGAGGATTTAAAGATCGAACTGCAAACTCTGGCACAAGCCAGTCAAGGTGGTCCCAGTGGTGATCGGCACACTGGGTGCAGTGCCTCAAGACCTTGGCCTGCACTTAAACACAATCGGCACTGACAAAATTACCAACTGCCAGCTGCAAAAGGCCGCTTTACTGAGATCTGCATGCATTATTCGCCGATACATCACACAGTCCTAGACACTTGGGAAGTGCTCGACGTGTGATCCAATTCAACAGCCAGCAGAGTGTCTGCTGTGGACTCATCTTGTTGTGTTGCAAATAATAATAATAATCATCGTCACCATCATCATCATCATCATCATCATCATCATCATCTTTATTTATATACTGCTCTATCTTGCCGAGGGAACTCAGAGCGGTTCCCAGGTAACATCACAAAAACAAACAAAGTAAAAAAAACAACATAACCATAAGGTTAACAAACAAAATATAAGCATAAAAATTGTCGCCATAACACACATATATTAAAAGTAACCCTGCCTTTTCAAGACAATTAAACATTTACAAGGCCGGGCCAAGATTTGTGCAAGCCCAAAAATTCTAGAGGGCCCAGGAATTAAGTGCAACAATAATATTAGGAATGGGTCTGTGGCTGTTCATTCCGGGGCCAATTAGAGGAAATGATCTGGGTAATTGGTAGAAAGAATAAGGCCGTATTCGACAATGTGTAAGACTGAGTTTGAACTGGTCATTTTCAAAGGCTTGTTGAAACCACCAGGTCCTAATTGGAGGGGAGGGATGGGGCCTGTCTTATTTCCCTTGGAAGGACGTTCCAGAGGCGGGGAGCCACCACCGAGAAGGCCCTCTCTTTCATCCCCACAAACCGTGCTTGTGACAAAGGTGGGACCAAGAGGAGGGCCTCACCGGAAGATCTTAGAGTTCGTGCCGGTTCATAGAAGGAGATGTGATTGCGGAGATAGGCGGGGCCCAAACCGAATATCAAGGCACAAAATCCCACAATATCTGCTTTGAACTGGGTTATCTGAGATCACACTCAAATAATGTGGGATTTTCTGCCTTGATATCCTGGAATAAAGGGCTGTGTGAAAGAGTCCTCAGTCTAGTAGTGTCCGACTTTGGAGGGTGGAGCTCACCTCCATTTCTAAGTCGAAGAGAGGTGTTGTCCATAGGCACCTCCAAGGTAATGTGGTCTGCATGACTGCATGGAGCGCCGTTATCTCCCCACCAAAACACTACCTATTGATCTACTCACATTTGCATGTTTTCAAACTGCTAAATTGGCAGAACCTGGGGCTAATAGAATGAGCTCACCCTGCTTCTTGGATTTAAATTGTCCACCTTCTGGTCAGCAATTTCAGCAGCTCTGCGGTTTAACCCACTGCGCCACCAGGGGCCCATACACACACACTCAAACATATATGAAAACTATTTCCCCTGCTTTCATCTCGTAATTTAATCCCATTTTATCAAACTTATTATTTAATCAAGTTTTATTGTGATTTAATTTAATTTAGTTAACTATTAAGAGGAGTTATAGGATTGTGATTATGTCCCCTTGTTGGTGTATTTTTTTGTCTTTTATTATTGATATGGTCAGTGGACTAATCAATAAACAGATCTATTTATCACCATATGAAAACATACCAAACACAGCTATAATGCTGACATATAGTGGCAATAGAATATAAACTGAAACTCATGATAGAAAGTAGGCCTGCTGAAAGAGATAGGTCTTCAATCGTATTTTTCATTCCGACCCCTCCTTTAACTATCAGAGCTTTTCCGGCAGGTCATTCCACAGTCTTGGGGTGGCCGATAAAAAGGTATTTGTACAGAAGTTGATTGTAAATGATATGATTATAACTGTATTTGTGTTTGCACTGGTTGCCCTAATGCTGGAGCGGCCTAGCTGTGAGGAGTGTGTTACCATGGAAACGATGCTGTAGAGAAGTGGGAGGAGCTTAGAGAGGAGAGTTTTGAAAAGCGACAGTTAAAGTCAGTTGGGGGTTTAGGCTCAGAGGAATGAAGAGTCAGGTTTTAGGCTCAGGGAAATGAAGTGTTGAGAGAGAGAGTGGGAAGTAGAGAAGCAGTGATTGTGAATAGTCAGAGGTTTCTTCAGTTTAGGAAGGCTGAAGGGGAAACCTTATTAGTTTCATTAGTTAGAGAAGACTAATAGAAGCTTGTTTAGATCACTAGTTAAAAGTGAACTAGAGATCTGAGGTTTGATCACGGAAGGATCAAACAGGAAGACTATTCACCTCAGGAACCACTGTTTAATAAAGTGCTTCACCACAGCAAAAGTTATTGATAAGTTGTAACATCAGAAGTCTGTACTGTATCGCAACCAAGTTATATGTAACGTTCTCCAAGTATCTTCCAAGTTTATCACCAAACTGCAACCATACGCTTTGTTTCAAAATAAACTTGTTCTCTTTGATTTTAAGACTGCCTCATCTCCATTAATTCGGCGTTCAGTGTGCCCAATCTCCCAAAATTACCTCACATCATAAATTGGTGGCACCATTAAGAATAATAAATAATAAATCGTAACTTTTCTCTCTCCTGAAACCCCTTTTCTTTGAAGTGGGGCAGCCCCTTTGCAGTATTAATATATATATATCCCTAATATTTTGTGTTGTGACTTAGTTATGAGAAACTTTTTCACTCTTAAAATACATATATACATAGAATTACCTTAAGTGATTCATATTCCAGCTCAGCGCCTCTCATTTGAGGCCTTTCCTCCGCCTAGGTAAACAGAAAAACCAAAAAGGGATTTATCAGTTAGCTGGTACTACTGTAAAGGTGCAAAACAGAAGATATTTGTAGGAAGATTTTTTTTTACATTTATAAAAAACTTTTGCAACAGAACTATTTTTTTTTTCAAGCCAGGAGTGACTTGAGAAACTGCAAGTTGCTTCTGGTGTGAGAGAATGGGCTGTCTGCAAGGATGTTACCCAGGGAACGCCCAGATGTTTTACCACCCCGTGGGAGGCTTCTCTCATGTCCCCAAACTAAAAAATGGAGCTGACAGATGGGAGCTCGCCCCACTCCCCGGTTTCAAACCGCTGACCTTTCAGTTAGCAGTCCTGCCGGCACAAAGGTTTAAGCAACAATGTCAACCAGCAACGCAACCTGCAGTTCATGTTCACCAGCTTTGCAAACTCTCTAACTTTGCCCACATTTATCCAGAAATATCTGGATTTAATAAGGTTTACATAAATTTATCCAACTTTAAATGCAAGTGGCTTGATGGTCCCAAGATCAAAATTGTGACTTTGGCGGTTGTGTTTACAGTTTAGCAAAATTAAAATAACAGGAAAGGGTGGGATGAATGCAGCATTTAAAGTCTAAAAGAAATGTGCAAAGGAGCAAAGAAGTCATTCAAATAGAAAGATGCTTTATGGCAGGGTTCCTCAAACTACGACCCGCTGAGGGTGTTTATCCGGCCCGCCGAGGAGGAGGAGGAGGAGGCCTCCCTCTCAGTGGAATCAAGTCTTGGCTCTGCTCCTTTCGTTCTTTTCGTCTTCCCCTCATGCCTTCTCTCTCTTTCACCATATATAATTATATACTGTTTTTTTTTTGTGATTTATTGATTTATTTTGAACATTTTTGCCCCGCCCTTCTCAACCCCTAGAGCAGTGATTTTCTCCCTGGATTTTCTCCTCTTTTTGGCTTCTCTCCAAAAGCGCATCGGGAAAGCCAGGTTTTGAGATCCCTCTTGAAAATTTCTAAGGTGGGGGCCTTCCTAATCTCACTGGGCAATGAGTTCCAGAGTCAGAGGGGGGGGGCACAGAGGAGAAGGCTCTCTCCCTTGTGCTTACAAGATGAGCCTGTGATAAAGGCAAGGGCAAAAGGAGAGCCTCCCCCAAGGATCTAAGAGCTCGGTCTGGTTAAATCTGGCTTTCCTGCAGTACTCCAATTCCCATCCTCTACTGGGAAAGATATACCTTTGGCTCCACCCATCACTGGAATGTAAATTTCCCTGAAACTAAATTCAATGCTTCAGGCTGAAAGAGGGATCCGGCCTTAGCTAGTGCCCTGCACACACCTCCTCATGCCATCTATTTTGCATCTGTTTTGATTTTTGTGTAAGCCTCCCTGGACCCTATGCTAGCAGAGAGGCGACATGTAAGTAAAATAAAATAAAGCAACACAGGATGGAAAAAACAGAATTTCAACTTTCATTGTTGAAAGACAATGCCCTGTGAGGCTTTACCTGGGCCTTGGCTCGGAGAACTTGTTCTTCCTTCCTGTCCAGCTCATCCTGCATGGATTGCTTTTCCTGCTCCAGCTCCGAAACCCGTTTTTGCAGCTTGAGGAAGAGAGACATGTCCAGGGGAGCTTTCTTCTCGCTTGGTTCCTGACCCAAAAGGAAGCAGATCAGAATGGTTCTAAATTTATTTGTGTGTATATATATATATTCTGTTGTCTGCACTGCTACAAAGCAGATCTTAACAATAGGCTATAGTCTAAGATCAGAGAAAAACATCCCAAATTTTCTAGGAATGTTATTCCTGCTGATGTTGCTGGTGGGAAAACTATTGTTGTAGTCCAGCCTTGGATTGTGTCTGTACCTGATCTCACTGGGGATTCTGGGCCTGTTAGGCAGCCTGATAATGACAGTGGGGATTCTGGGCCTGCAGACCAGCAAGAGAATCATGAGATTTTAAGCCCTGAGAATGAGGGGTCTCTGTCCAAGGGAGACCACATTCCAGAAAGGCAGTTCCCTAGAGATGCAAAGTCAGAGGCAGAAATGAGCTCAGGGGAGGAAGATGCAAGGCGGGAAGATGCAACTCCAGGTGGAACAGGCTCATGAGCAGCAGTGAGATAGGATATAGATGTTTTGTCAACATAAAGTCTCTCATGAGGCGGTTTGAAGGTCAAGTTGCTTATTGGCCAATAAGCCCTTATCGGTTTTATGTCTATATTAGAGACACCAGCAGATCATTTCCTCGGTCCAGACAACGTTGATTTTGGAGTATAAAACTCTTGCCAAGTCAAGTCTTTCAGGGGATCTCTAGTTTCAGGTTTTCTTGTGTTTATGATTCTTGTGTTCATGTTTAATGTCTCAAACTCCTAAGAACTAAGGTACTTGTTTATAAAGCTATTGTCCTCCCAACCCTGCTATACGCCTGTGAGACGTGGGCTGTCTACAGACGTCACATGCAACACCTGGAACGATTCCATCAGCGCTGCTTCTGAAAAATCCTGCAAATCTCTTGGAAAGAGAAGCGGGCAAATGTCAGCGTGCTAGAAGAAGCAAAGACCACCAGCACTGAAGCGATGGTCCTCCACCATCAACTCCGCTGGACCGGCCACATTGTCCAGATGCCGGACCACCATCTCTCAAAGCAGTTGCTCTACTACGAACTCAAGAAGGGAAAACAGAATGTTGTTGGGCAGGAAAAGAGATTGAAAGATGGGCTCAAAGCCAACCTTAAAGTCTCTGACATAGACACTGAAAACTGAGAAGCCCTGGCCCTTGAGCGCTCCAGCTGGAGATCAGCTGTGACCAGAATTTGAAGAGGCACGAATGGAAGGTGAAAGAGAGAAATGTGCCAAGAGGAAAGTGCATCAAGCCAACCCCAACTGGGACCACCTTCCACCTGGAAATTGATGCCCTCACAGCGGGGGAAGATGCAGGTCAAGAATAGGGCTCCACAGTCACCTACGGACCCACCCCCAGGACACTGATCTTGGAAGACTATCCTACTCGGACTACGAGGGATCTCCTAAGTAAGTAAGTCCTAAGAACTGTTCCCATATTGCCTGTTTGGATTTATCCTGCTTTTGTATTCCTGGTTTTTGATGCATTTTATGTATTCTGAACTTTGAGGATTATTCCTGTTTTTTTGGACACTGGTTTTGCTGGATTGCTTTTTATATATATTCTTCAATAAACTGCTTTGCTATTTTATCTTGGACGGGATTGTGTGTTAAGTACAGATGTGATTCCCAGCCTTGGGGTGCAACAACTATCACTGCAGTTTGGGAAATCCAAACTACAGCCATGAAAACAGAAGCAATGCAAGGACACCATAAAGATACTAGCCGAAGCTAGACCCAATGAGCATGTTAACGTCTAGAGTTAGCAATAACGAGCAAAAGGACTGAGGAGCACGTTACTTGATTAGGAGTGCGGCTTATTGGCATTTGAACTGTTCCAAAGAGGATTTGGAAACAAATTATTTTATAACAAATCATTTGGCTAAATGAATCTAACCTAAAAGCATCTAACCTAAAGCCTTAAAGGCGGAAAACTATGAACTAACTAAAAGTTTCAAGTCTATAATCAATCATACCTTTCTTTCTTACTTGTTTAGAAGGGAAAGGGAGGGAAGAAATGGTGGTCCGTGGTTAGATTCAAAGAAAAATCATATGCACAGTAAATTTGTACAGGATACATACACAATAATGAGATATTTACTGCTTCATCACACTAGAGCAGGGGTCCCCAAACTATGGCGCGGGGCCAGATAAGGCCCTCCAAGGTCATTTAGCCAACCCTCGCTCAGAGTCAACCTAACTCTGAAACGACCTGAACGCACACAACAACACCCTTCCTAGGGATATTAGATCGGCCCCCACCCTCCTAACATCTCTATATATAAAAAGGTAGGAAAGAAAGAATAAAGAGAG
>NW_026844367.1:18453661-18497439 GCF_025583915.1 Anolis sagrei ordinatus
ACTATGGATGCTAGTAGTCTCGTGCTTGCTAGACCTAGATTTATTTTTTCATGTCAGGAGCAACGTGAGAAACTACAAGTCGCTTCTGGTGTAAGAAAATTGCCCGTCTGCCAGGACGTTGCCCGAGAAGGCCCGGATTTTTTTACCATCCTGTGGGAGGCTTTTCCAATGTCCTCGCATGGGAAGTTGGAGCTGACAGATAGGAGCTCACCTCACTCCCCGGATTCAACCGCCGACCTTTTGGTCAGCAGTTCAGCCGGCCAGGGGCTCCCGCTAGACCTGGATGATTTCCTTCTTTTCTTTTAACCATTTATTTATCTGATAGGAGATTTTGGAGCTACTGCCAGAAACATTATGGCCAAAGCATGTTAGTAACATGAGAGAGAAGCTGCAACTTAAAACAAAAACACCCATCCTGCGAAGTCTTGTAACCTGTTGGCTTGTTTTAGCCCTTCATAAACCAGCCACAGCTCTCCATCCTCATTCAGCATATGATAGTCTTGAAGAGACGATCTTCCAAGCAAAATATTTTTTTCCCAAAATGCAAAAACACAAAAAAACAGGATAAATGATGACGGTGGTGCAATGATTAATGAGATGGACAACGAAAGCCAAGGCAGTGTTGTTTTCAAAAATTACATACGATTTTCACAACTATGAATTCTACAAATGTGATTTTAGGCACATTTATATTCAATGGATATCAAGTGAAGAGAGAGGGGACCAGGAAGACAGTTCCATCTTGTCTCCTGTGCTTTACTAATAATATAATATAATATAATATAATATAATATAATATAATATAATATAATATAATAATGTACATACATATAATATTTATAGTATTATAATGTAATACAATTTAATACTACTAATAATAATACTATATTATAATTCAGAAGACAGTTCCATCTTATCTCCTGTGCTTTACTAATAATACAATATAATATATTGTACATACATATATTTATAATATTATAGTGTAATACAATGTAATAATAATAATAATAATAATAATAATACTATATTATAATTCAGAAGACAGTTCCATCTTGTCTCCTGTACTTTACTAATAATATAATATAATATAATATATTGTACATACATATAATATTTATCATGTATTGTCGAAGGCTTTCATGGCTGGAATCACTAGGTTCTTGTGGGTTTTTTCGGGCTATATCAAATCAAAGAGCACTACCTCTGAGGATGCTTGCCATAGATGCAGGCGAAACGTCAGGAGAAATGCCTCTAGAACATGGCCCTATAGCCCGAAAAAACCCACAAGAACCTAATATTTTAATAAATCAAATGCAGAAATAATCCTTAGAATGTGCTCTTTTTTTTTTCATATCTGTGGTTTAAGGAATCTGTGGTTGGGAATGTGTCCCTTGCAGATGTTGTTGTTCATTCGTTCAGTCGTCTCCGACTCTTCGTGACCCCATGGACCAGCCCACGCCAGAGCTCCCTGTCGGCCGTCACCACCCCCAGCTCCTTCAAGGTCAGTCCAGTCACTTCAAGGATGCCATCCATCCATCTTGCCCTTGTTCGGCCCCTCTTCCTTTTGCCTTCCACTTTCCCCAGCATAATTGTCTTCTCTAGGCTTTCCTGTCTCCTCATGATGTGGCCAAAGTACTTCAACTTTGTCTCTAGTATCCTTCCCTCCAATGAGCAGTCGGGCTTTATTTCCTGGAGGATGGACTGGTTGGATCTTCTCGCAGTCCAAGGCACTCTCAGAACTTTCCTCCACCACCACAGTTCAAAAGCATCTATCTTCCTTCGCTCAGCCTTCCCTAAGGTCCAGCTCTCACATCCGTAGGTTACTACAGGGAATACCATGGCTTTGACTAGGCGGATCTTTGTTGCCAGTCTGATGTCTCTACTCTTCACTCTTTTATCGAGACTGGACATTGCTCTCCTCCCAAGAAGTAAGCGTCTTCTGATTTCCTGGCTACAGTCTGCATCTGCAGTAATCTTTGCACCTAGAAATACAAAGTCTGTCACGGCCTCCACATTTTCTCCCTCTATTTTCCAGTTGTCAATCATTCTTGTTGCCATAATCTTGGTTTTTTTTTGACGTTTAGCTGCAACCCGGCTTTTGCGCTTTCTTCTTTCACCTTGATTAGAAGGCTCCTCAGCTCCTCCTCGCTTTCGGCCATCAGAGTGGTGTCATCTGCATATCTGAGGTTGTTAATGTTTCTTCCAGCAATTTTCACCCCAGCCTTGCATTCATCAAGCCCTGCACATCGCATGATGTGTTCTGCATACAAGTTAAAAAGGTTGGGTGAGAGTATGCAGCCTTGCCGTACGCCTTTCCCAATCTTGAACCAGTCTGTTGTTCCGTGGTCAGTTCTGACTGTTGCTACTTGGTCCTTGTACAGATTCCTCAGGAGAGAGACAAGGTGGCTTGGTATCCCCATCCCACCAAGAACTTGCCACAATTTATTATGATCCACACAGTCAAAGGCTTTAGAATAGTCAATGAAACAGAAATAGATGTTTTTCTGAAACTCCCTGCCTTTCTCCATTATCCAGCGGATATTGGCAATCTGGTCTCCCGTTCCTCTGCCTTTTCTAAACCCAGCTTGAACATCTGGCAACTCTCGCTCCATGTATTGCTGGAGTCTTCCTTGCAGGATCTTGAGCATTACCTTACTGGCATGAGAAATAAGGGCCACTGTACGGAAGTTTGAGCAATCTTTCGCATTTCCCTTTTTTGGTATGGGGATATAAGTTGATTTTTTCCAGTCTGATGGCCATTCTTGTGTTTTCCATATTTGCTGGCAAATGGCATGCATCACCTTGACAGCATCATCTTTTAAGATTTTAAACAGTTCAGCTGGGATCCCGTCATCTCCTGCTGCCTTGTTGTTAGCTATGCTTCTTAAGGCCCATTCAACCTCACTCCTCAGGATGTCTGGTTCTAATTCATTCACCACACCGTCAAAACTATCCTCAATATTATTATCCTTCCTATACAGATCTTCTGTATAGTCTCGCCACCTTCTCTTGATCTCTTCAGCTTCTGTTAGGTCCTTGCCATCTTTGTTTCTTATCATACCAATTTTTGCCTGAAATTTACCTCCAATGTTTCTAATTTTCTGGAAGAGGTCTCTTGTCCTTCCTATTCTGTTGTCTTCGTTCAACTTCCATGCATTGCTTATTTAAAAATAGTTCCTTATCTCTTCTGGCTAACCTCTGGAATTGCGCATTTAACTGGGCATATCTCCCCTTATCCCTGTTTCCTTTTGCTTTCCTCCTTTCTTGGGCTACTTCCAGTGCCTCAGCAGACAACCATTTTGCCTTCTTGGTTTTCTTTTTCTTTGGGACGTACTTTGTTGCCGCCTCCTGAACAATGTCGCGGACTTCTGTCCATAGTTCTTCTGGGACTCTGTTTACTAAATCTAGTCCTTCAAATCTGTTCTTCACTTCCACGGTATATTCGCTAGGAATGTTAGTGAGATCATATCTAACTGGTCTGTGTATTTTCCCTGATCTCTTTAGTTTTATTCTAAATTGGGCAATAAGAAGTTCGTGATCTGAGCTACAGTCAGCCCCAGGTCTTGTTTTCACCGACTGGATGGATGTCCGCCACAATTTAATACTACTACTACTAATAATAATAATACTATATTATAATTCAGAAGACAGTTCCAGATTGTCTCCTGTGCTTTACATATAATATAATATAATATAATATACATACATATAATATTTATATTATAATGTAATACAATTTAATACTACTACTACTAATAATAATAATACTATATTATAATTCAGAAGACAGTTCCAGATTGTCTCCTGTGCTTTACATATAATATAATATAATATAATATACATACATATAATATTTATAATATTATAATGTAATACAATTTAATACTACTCCTAATAATACTGTATTATTATTTATTTTTGTCGTGTCAGGAGCAAGTCGCTTCTGGTGTGAGAGAATTGGCCGTCTGCAAGGACTTTGCCCAGGGGACGCCTGTATTACAATATAATAATACAATATTATAATTATATATTTTATATTACATGTAATATTACTAATAATATTACAATATAATGGTGTAGCGCAATATAGTAATATATAATACTGATATTGTGCTATGCTAATAATTTAATATATTGTATGTATATATATATCTTGTAAGCTGCTCTGAGTCCCCTTCAGGGTGAGAAGGGCAGCATACAAATACCATAAAAATAAATAAATAAATAAACATGATCTTATAATTATATAATTTATATTACATGCAATATTACGAGTAATATTGCAATATAATGGTATAGTACAATATAATAATATATAATACTGATATTGTACTATGCTAATAATATAGAATATTGTATGTATATATATTTTGTAAGCCGCTCTTAGTCCCCTTCAGGGTGTAAATAAATAAATAATAAATAAATTATAACTTATTCTGTTGGGATCCTGTAGGAATGAGCAGATAAATAAGGATCCAAAGCTGTCAGACTCTGGAATCAAACTCACACCAATAAAACGCTGGAGACAAGTGGTTTCTTCCTTCTTTCCAGAATCCTACAAAGACAGTTCTAAAGTTTTCCCACTCAAACCTCCTGAATGTATCAGCTTTAACTCCTACCCGCCCCCTAGTGGCCACACACTTTGCCCACAGTCTGTTAAATGCAGTTTCAATTGCAGTGTAGATGTCTTATCTTCCCCAAGTGTACCCAGCCTCCCTCCCCTCCACCTCCCTTGTTTAGGGCAGAGAACTGAAGCAGCCAGTGTCAGGCTGATACAGTGATCCTGACACAAGGCTACTGTTTCTTACAACCAGTTCCAATGACAAAATATATGGAGTTGCATTCTGCTCTGAATACGGGCTACTTATGTTCCTATATTGTATACAGCAATTATGATTTCCACTTACATGTTTTGCTCTTATTGTTCATAATCTGTCAATTTATGTGGTTTTTCAGCTTCCACTTTATGAAAACCAATGACACAAAAACTGAATCCCATGTATAAGGCATCTGAGTGCAAGTACCTGTTTGTCTCCTTCAAACCAATGTACGCCTGAGCGATCTCTCCTTTGTCCTTCATCTTCTGTACATCCTCCAAAAGGATGGTGGAGTCAGTCATCGTGTTCTGAGAAGAATTTACAGAATATAAATTTGATTAGGTCAGCCTAGTCATTGCTTGAACACATTAAACGTAAGTACATGTTGGGCTCAATGCAAATTCTATCATTTGATGCATCATCAACAGCAGGAAGATGGCTTTGAAAGGCAGCACATCACAGGAGCGGTCTTCATAGACCTGTCAGCAGCTTATGATACTGTGAACCACCGCCTCCTCCTGAGAAAAATGTATAATCTCACAAAGGACGACCACCTCACCCGCCTCATAGGAAACCTGCTACAAAACAGGAGCTTTTTTGTAGAGTTCCAGGGCCAGAGAAGCAGATGGCGGAAACAGAGGAACGGCCTGCCTCAGGGGAGCGTGCTTGCTCCATCCATGTTCAACATTTACACAAATGACCAGCCATGGCCAGAAGGGACTTCATCTATGCTGACGATCGTGCCATTACTGCTCAAGCAGGGAGCTTTGAGATGGTTGAACAGAAGCTCTCCGAAGCTCTAGGTGCTCTTACGGCCTATTCCAGGGAAAACCAGCTGATCTCTAATCAATCTAAAACACAGACATGTTCTTTTCATCTCAAGAACAGACAAGCATCCCAAGCTCTGAGGATCACCTCGGAAGGAATCCCACTGGAGCATTGCAGCGCACCCAAATCCCTGGGAGTCACTCTGGACCGTGCTCTGACTTACAAGAAGCACTGCCTGAACATTAAGCAAAAAGTGGGTGCTAGAAACAATATCATACGAAAGCTGACTGGCACAACCTGGGGATCACAACCAGACACAGTGAAGACATCTGCCCTTGCACTATGCTACTCTGCTGCTGAGTATGCATGCCCAGTGTGGAACACATCTCACCACACTAAAACAGTGGATGTGGCTCTTAATGAGACATGCTACATTATCACGGGGTGTCTGCGCCCTACACCACTGGAGAAATTACACTGTTTAGCCGGTATTGCACCACCTGACATCCGCCAGGAAGTAGCAGCCAATAGTGAAAGGACCAAGGAAGTGACATCTCCAGCTCATCCCCTGTTTGGGTATCAGCCAGCATGTCAACGTCGTAAATCAAGAAATAGTTTTCTAAGATCTACAGAGACACTCGCTGGAACACCTCAGCAAGCGAGAGTCCAAAAGTGGCAGGCTCAAACCCAGAACCTCAATCCGTGGCTGATACCAAATGAGAGACTCCCCCCCTGGGCACAAAGAAAATGGCGACTTGGAAGGCGCTGAACAGACTGTGCACTGGCACCACGAGATGCAGAGCCAACCTTCAGAAATGGGGCCACAAAGTGGAGTCCACGACATGCGAGTGTGGAGAAGAGCAAACCACAGACCACCTGCTGCAATGCAACCTGAGCCCTGCCACATGCACAATGGAGGACCTTCTTGCGGCAACACCAGAGGCACTCCAAGTGGCCAGCTACTGGTCAAAGGACATTTAATCAACTACCAAGCTTGCAAACTTTGTGTTTTGTCTGTTTGTTAAAAATTTGTTAAAAATGTAATACAATTGTCTGGTTGCTACTGACACGATAAATAAATAAACAGCAGGAAATGGACTTACCTTGTCATCCTGGCAATCCATTTGCAAGCAGAAAAACAAAGACAAAAACCTGGTCAGTTGTATTGCCCAGTTAGGAAAACAGACCTCTTCTCTACCTTTTCATGAACTCTTGCAGGTACCACAGAGTTCAAATGTCGCCATGAAACTTAGGTCCCTTCCACACAGCCTTATAACCCAGAATATCAAGGCGGAAAATCCCACAATATCTGCTTTGAACTGGCTTATCTGAGTCCACACTGTCATATATCCCAGTTCAGAGCAGATAACGTGGGATTTTATTCAACCGTGTGGAAGGGGCCTTAGGTTCCTTCTGCACTGCCATATAAAATCCAAATTATCTGCTTTGAACTGGATTATATGATAGTGTAGACTCATAGCTCAACTTTAAGATCGTCTGGGGTGGCCCTGCTATCGGTCCCGCCTTTGTCACAAGTACGTCTGGCGGGGACGAGAGACAAGGCCTTCTCAGCAGTGGCCCCTCGGCTATGGAACACCCTCCCCAGGTATATCAGATCAGCTTCTTCCCTTCTAACATTTCATTAAAAAAAACTCAAGACATAGCTTTTCGTGCAAGCGTTTGCAAATACAGAGCAGCTGTCATAGGAAAATTGAACAACTATACGATGGAACTGGACAATGTTTTGAATAAGGATTCATTAATGACTTATGTTTCATTGCTGTTGTTATGATTTTACTTATGTTTGTGTTTTCAAATTGTTCTTGGACTTTTGTGGCACTGAATTTTGCCATGAAAACCACCTTGAGTCGTCTGAGGGCTGAGAGGAGCGGTATACAAATACAGTAAATAAATAAATAAATAAATAAATGAAATCCAGTTTAGAGCAGATAATGTGGATTAACTGCTTTGATAATATGCATTATATGGCACTGTAGAAGTATCTTAGACTATGAGATTAAGAAAGGAATTTTACAAGGGATTTAGTTTGACATCATAATTACATTGCCTGTTGTAATTTAGCAATACTGTCCTGACAGGTGTAATGAATCCCTTACCTAAGCTGGCTGCCTGAAGCCTAAAGGGAATGGGCCTGGCGAAGCCACGGCATCCATTTTAGGAAAGGGAGACAGGGAGAAGCCGTCTTAGTTTAGGTTTGCCTTGAGGGGGCATGCTGTAGTCTTGGAGGGAAAGTTAGAAGGCTAGGATTGGTTAGGAAGATGGGGGCGAAGCCTAAGTGATCTAAAGGAAAAAAGTGTCTTTTAAACTGAGGTTTGAGTTCCCAGTTTGCAAGTTGGAATACTGTGTGGAACAGAACCCTGTTAGTGGTCTGTTCATTCCCTAAGGAAGGCTAGTTCAGGGTTTTGGCTAGATTCCTAAGGGGGATTTTTGGGAGTTACTTTCAGAGATTCATTTCAGAAAATTTCCTGAAGTAATTTTCTGTGTTGGACCTTTTAAGACTTGTAACCCAGAAGTTTTTAAGATCTTTACTCAAACGCAACCATAAGCTTTTTGTGCCAGTATTTTACTGAAACCATTAAGCATTTGTACCTGAATAATTCAAGTTTGTTTAATAAAACGTTCTTGTTATTTTTATCAACTTATACCAGCCTCAGTGTGAATACCTTTGTGATCAAAGCATTATTCAAGTTAGCTTCTAAAAGCCTCTAAGAAAACAATAGTAACACAGAGTGTGTTACTGAACAATCTCTCAATAATTCCTCAGCCTGTTTATTATTAATATGGTGGCAGTGGAAATCTTTTGAAGAATCATTTTTAAGTCCCTCAGTTCCAGCGGTTCCCAGTTCCTAGCTTTTAAATATACAGTTGATTTCAACAACCATATTCCCTCTATATTTTGGTGAGCTTGTAGTAGTGGTGGTGTTATTGTTATAATTTGGTTGAGCAGCATTGGGATTATTTTTCTATATTTCCCCGTCTGATAAATCAATTTAAAATGTTACTACTACTACTCAGCTGTGCTTCGCTATAACAGGCTTCAAAGTCCCATGGCATTCCCAGGAATTACTTCATCAATTAATAAAACAGCTGATTAAGTCCTGCATATCATTAGCACAGTCTGAATTTCTAAAAACCTGAAATAGGAGTGTGGTATCATACATTAGCCAAACGAGGATTTCATGTTCTGTTTGTGTTTTTCCTCATTTGTGGCCTTTTTCTTCTTAGCACTATTAAAGCTGATCCAAAGCCCGGGAGAGTCACTTTTTGAATTACAAACCCCATAGTCCCCCAGCCACAATGGCCAGGTTGGACATAACTTTTCCAAGCTGTAGGCTAGTACAGAAGGGAGGATGAACTACACACTCGAGATAAGTACTCTCATGCTTCCTAGCAGAATGAAAAACAGTATGGTCAATCCACTTTTCCATTTTGTTCCTTACCTTGGGTGGAATTGCCTCCTTCTGGCTCATCAGCTGAGACCTCAGGATGAGGACTTCCTCCTTGCGCACCTCTAGCTCCTCGCTGACAGAGGTCATCTGATCCAAGAGGACTCTGTACCCCGGGGCACCAGGGGCCGTTGCATCTGGAGAGCTCTTTTCCAGCAGGGCTTTCCTCAGCTCATTCAACTCATTCTTCAGTTTCTTATTTTCTGATTCAAGCTCTTGACGCTGCAAGACAATCATTGTTTTAGTCCACCTTAAACATACTGGGGAAGTTGCTGGGGAACAATACTGGGGAACAATAACAACAATAATACATTTTATTTATTATCTGCCTCTCCTCATGGCTCAAGGCAGGGTGCAACAAATTCAAAAACCAATGAACATAAAATATTATAAGTTATTAATTTACATAGGTAAACACACACACACATATAAAGGTAAAGGTTTCCCCTGACATTAAGGGCCCTTCCACACAGCCCTATATCCCATAATAATAATAATAATAATAATAATAATAATAATAATAATAATAATAATAATAATCCTCAGCTGCTGCAAGAAGACCATGCAGACAGACTACAAGCATAGGCACAACACCATTGCCTCGATGATTCATTGCAACTTGTGCCATGAATACCATCTGCCTGCGACAAAGAACTGGTGGGATCACAAGCAGGAAAAAGTTACAGAGAATGAACACGCCAAACTCTGAGACTTCCGGATTCAGAGAGAGTTTTGGAGCACAACACTCCTGACCTCACGATCGTGTTAAAAAACAAAGTATGGATTGTCGATGTTGCAATCCCAGGTGACAGGAGGATTGAAGAGAAACAACTGGAAAAGATGACACGATATGAGGATTTAAAGATCGAACTGCAAACTCTGGCACAAGCCAGTCAAGGTGGTCCCAGTGGTGATCGGCACACTGGGTGCAGTGCCTCAAGACCTTGGCCTGCACTTAAACACAATCGGCACTGACAAAATTACCAACTGCCAGCTGCAAAAGGCCGCTTTACTGAGATCTGCATGCATTATTCGCCGATACATCACACAGTCCTAGACACTTGGGAAGTGCTCGACGTGTGATCCAATTCAACAGCCAGCAGAGTGTCTGCTGTGGACTCATCTTGTTGTGTTGCAAATAATAATAATAATCATCGTCACCATCATCATCATCATCATCATCATCATCATCATCTTTATTTATATACTGCTCTATCTTGCCGAGGGAACTCAGAGCGGTTCCCAGGTAACATCACAAAAACAAACAAAGTAAAAAAAACAACATAACCATAAGGTTAACAAACAAAATATAAGCATAAAAATTGTCGCCATAACACACATATATTAAAAGTAACCCTGCCTTTTCAAGACAATTAAACATTTACAAGGCCGGGCCAAGATTTGTGCAAGCCCAAAAATTCTAGAGGGCCCAGGAATTAAGTGCAACAATAATATTAGGAATGGGTCTGTGGCTGTTCATTCCGGGGCCAATTAGAGGAAATGATCTGGGTAATTGGTAGAAAGAATAAGGCCGTATTCGACAATGTGTAAGACTGAGTTTGAACTGGTCATTTTCAAAGGCTTGTTGAAACCACCAGGTCCTAATTGGAGGGGAGGGATGGGGCCTGTCTTATTTCCCTTGGAAGGACGTTCCAGAGGCGGGGAGCCACCACCGAGAAGGCCCTCTCTTTCATCCCCACAAACCGTGCTTGTGACAAAGGTGGGACCAAGAGGAGGGCCTCACCGGAAGATCTTAGAGTTCGTGCCGGTTCATAGAAGGAGATGTGATTGCGGAGATAGGCGGGGCCCAAACCGAATATCAAGGCACAAAATCCCACAATATCTGCTTTGAACTGG
The DNA here is from genome assembly GCF_025583915.1 of Anolis sagrei ordinatus. NCBI lineage: Eukaryota > Metazoa > Chordata > Lepidosauria > Squamata > Anolidae > Anolis > Anolis sagrei. Next base: position 18,464,571 of record NW_026844367.1, read on the forward strand.
GTTATCTGAGATCACACTCAAATAATGTGGGATTTTCTGCCTTGATATCCTGGAATAAAGGGCTGTGTGAAAGAGTCCTCAGTCTAGTAGTGTCCGACTTTGGAGGGTGGAGCTCACCTCCATTTCTAAGTCGAAGAGAGGTGTTGTCCATAGGCACCTCCAAGGTAATGTGGTCTGCATGACTGCATGGAGCGCCGTTATCTCCCCACCAAAACACTACCTATTGATCTACTCACATTTGCATGTTTTCAAACTGCTAAATTGGCAGAACCTGGGGCTAATAGAATGAGCTCACCCTGCTTCTTGGATTTAAATTGTCCACCTTCTGGTCAGCAATTTCAGCAGCTCTGCGGTTTAACCCACTGCGCCACCAGGGGCCCATACACACACACTCAAACATATATGAAAACTATTTCCCCTGCTTTCATCTCGTAATTTAATCCCATTTTATCAAACTTATTATTTAATCAAGTTTTATTGTGATTTAATTTAATTTAGTTAACTATTAAGAGGAGTTATAGGATTGTGATTATGTCCCCTTGTTGGTGTATTTTTTTGTCTTTTATTATTGATATGGTCAGTGGACTAATCAATAAACAGATCTATTTATCACCATATGAAAACATACCAAACACAGCTATAATGCTGACATATAGTGGCAATAGAATATAAACTGAAACTCATGATAGAAAGTAGGCCTGCTGAAAGAGATAGGTCTTCAATCGTATTTTTCATTCCGACCCCTCCTTTAACTATCAGAGCTTTTCCGGCAGGTCATTCCACAGTCTTGGGGTGGCCGATAAAAAGGTATTTGTACAGAAGTTGATTGTAAATGATATGATTATAACTGTATTTGTGTTTGCACTGGTTGCCCTAATGCTGGAGCGGCCTAGCTGTGAGGAGTGTGTTACCATGGAAACGATGCTGTAGAGAAGTGGGAGGAGCTTAGAGAGGAGAGTTTTGAAAAGCGACAGTTAAAGTGAGTTGGGGGTTTAGGCTCAGAGGAATGAAGAGTCAGGTTTTAGGCTCAGGGAAATGAAGTGTTGAGAGAGAGAGTGGGAAGTAGAGAAGCAGTGTTTGTGAATAGTCAGAGGTTTCTTCAGTTTAGGAAGGCTGAAGGGGAAACCTTATTAGTTTCATTAGTTAGAGAAGACTAATAGAAGCTTGTTTAGATCACTAGTTAAAAGTGAACTAGAGATCTGAGGTTTGATCACGGAAGGATCAAACAGGAAGACTATTCACCTCAGGAACCACTGTTTAATAAAGTGCTTCACCACAGCAAAAGTTATTGATAAGTTGTAACATCAGAAGTCTGTACTGTATCGCAACCAAGTTATATGTAACGTTCTCCAAGTATCTTCCAAGTTTATCACCAAACTGCAACCATACGCTTTGTTTCAAAATAAACTTGTTCTCTTTGATTTTAAGACTGCCTCATCTCCATTAATTCTGCGTTCAGTGTGCCCAATCTCCCAAAATTACCTCACATCATAAATTGGTGGCACCATTAAGAATAATAAATAATAAATCGTAACTTTTCTCTCTCCTGAAACCCCTTTTCTTTGAAGTGGGGCAGCCCCTTTGCAGTATTAATATATATATATCCCTAATATTTTGTGTTGTGACTTAGTTATGAGAAACTTTTTCACTCTTAAAATACATATATACATAGAATTACCTTAAGTGATTCATATTCCAGCTCAGCGCCTCTCATTTGAGGCCTTTCCTCCGCCTAGGTAAACAGAAAAACCAAAAAGGGATTTATCAGTTAGCTGGTACTACTGTAAAGGTGCAAAACAGAAGATATTTGTAGGAAGATTTTTTTTTACATTTATAAAAAACTTTTGCAACAGAACTATTTTTTTTTTCAAGCCAGGAGTGACTTGAGAAACTGCAAGTTGCTTCTGGTGTGAGAGAATGGGCTGTCTGCAAGGATGTTACCCAGGGAACGCCCAGATGTTTTACCACCCCGTGGGAGGCTTCTCTCATGTCCCCAAACTAAAAAATGGAGCTGACAGATGGGAGCTCGCCCCACTCCCCGGTTTCAAACCGCTGACCTTTCAGTTAGCAGTCCTGCCGGCACAAAGGTTTAAGCAACAATGTCAACCAGCAACGCAACCTGCAGTTCATGTTCACCAGCTTTGCAAACTCTCTAACTTTGCCCACATTTATCCAGAAATATCTGGATTTAATAAGGTTTACATAAATTTATCCAACTTTAAATGCAAGTGGCTTGATGGTCCCAAGATCAAAATTGTGACTTTGGCGGTTGTGTTTACAGTTTAGCAAAATTAAAATAACAGGAAAGGGTGGGATGAATGCAGCATTTAAAGTCTAAAAGAAATGTGCAAAGGAGCAAAGAAGTCATTCAAATAGAAAGATGCTTTATGGCAGGGTTCCTCAAACTACGACCCGCTGAGGGTGTTTATCCGGCCCGCCGAGGAGGAGGAGGAGGAGGCCTCCCTCTCAGTGGAATCAAGTCTTGGCTCTGCTCCTTTCGTTCTTTTCGTCTTCCCCTCATGCCTTCTCTCTCTTTCACCATATATAATTATATACTGTTTTTTTTTTGTGATTTATTGATTTATTTTGAACATTTTTGCCCCGCCCTTCTCAACCCCTAGAGCAGTGATTTTCTCCCTGGATTTTCTCCTCTTTTTGGCTTCTCTCCAAAAGCGCATCGGGAAAGCCAGGTTTTGAGATCCCTCTTGAAAATTTCTAAGGTGGGGGCCTTCCTAATCTCACTGGGCAATGAGTTCCAGAGTCAGAGGGGGGGGGCACAGAGGAGAAGGCTCTCTCCCTTGTGCTTACAAGATGAGCCTGTGATAAAGGCAAGGGCAAAAGGAGAGCCTCCCCCAAGGATCTAAGAGCTCGGTCTGGTTAAATCTGGCTTTCCTGCAGTACTCCAATTCCCATCCTCTACTGGGAAAGATATACCTTTGGCTCCACCCATCACTGGAATGTAAATTTCCCTGAAACTAAATTCAATGCTTCAGGCTGAAAGAGGGATCCGGCCTTAGCTAGTGCCCTGCACACACCTCCTCATGCCATCTATTTTGCATCTGTTTTGATTTTTGTGTAAGCCTCCCTGGACCCTATGCTAGCAGAGAGGCGACATGTAAGTAAAATAAAATAAAGCAACACAGGATGGAAAAAAACAGAATTTCAACTTTCATTGTTGAAAGACAATGCCCTGTGAGGCTTTACCTGGGCCTTGGCTCGGAGAACTTGTTCTTCCTTCCTGTCCAGCTCATCCTGCATGGATTGCTTTTCCTGCTCCAGCTCCGAAACCCGTTTTTGCAGCTTGAGGAAGAGAGACATGTCCAGGGGAGCTTTCTTCTCGCTTGGTTCCTGACCCAAAAGGAAGCAGATCAGAATGGTTCTAAATTTATTTGTGTGTATATATATATATTCTGTTGTCTGCACTGCTACAAAGCAGATCTTAACAATAGGCTATAGTCTAAGATCAGAGAAAAACATCCCAAATTTTCTAGGAATGTTATTCCTGCTGATGTTGCTGGTGGGAAAACTATTGTTGTAGTCCAGCCTTGGATTGTGTCTGTACCTGATCTCACTGGGGATTCTGGGCCTGTTAGGCAGCCTGATAATGACAGTGGGGATTCTGGGCCTGCAGACCAGCAAGAGAATCATGAGATTTTAAGCCCTGAGAATGAGGGGTCTCTGTCCAAGGGAGACCACATTCCAGAAAGGCAGTTCCCTAGAGATGCAAAGTCAGAGGCAGAAATGAGCTCAGGGGAGGAAGATGCAAGGCGGGAAGATGCAACTCCAGGTGGAACAGGCTCATGAGCAGCAGTGAGATAGGATATAGATGTTTTGTCAACATAAAGTCTCTCATGAGGCGGTTTGAAGGTCAAGTTGCTTATTGGCCAATAAGCCCTTATCGGTTTTATGTCTATATTAGAGACACCAGCAGATCATTTCCTCGGTCCAGACAACGTTGATTTTGGAGTATAAAACTCTTGCCAAGTCAAGTCTTTCAGGGGATCTCTAGTTTCAGGTTTTCTTGTGTTTATGATTCTTGTGTTCATGTTTAATGTCTCAAACTCCTAAGAACTAAGGTACTTGTTTATAAAGCTATTGTCCTCCCAACCCTGCTATACGCCTGTGAGACGTGGGCTGTCTACAGACGTCACATGCAACTCCTGGAACGATTCCATCAGCGCTGCCTCCGGAAAATCCTGCAAATCTCTTGGGAAGACAAGTGGACAAATGTCAGCATGCTGGAAGAAGCAAAGACCACCAGCACTGAAGCGATGGTCCTCCGCCATCAACTCCGCTGGACCGGCCACGTTGTCCGGATGCCCAACCACCATCTCCAAGCAGTTGCTCTACTCCGAACTCAAGAATGGAAAACGGAATGTTGTTGGGCAGGAAAAGAGATTGAAAGATGGGCTCAAAGCCAACCTTAAAAACTCTGGCATAGACACTGAGAACTGGGAAGCCCTGGCCCTTGAGCGCTCCAATTGGAGGTCAGCTGTGACCAGCAGTGCTACAGAATGGAAGGTGAAAGAGAGAAATGTGCCAAGAGGAAAGTGCATCAAGCCAACCCCAACTGGGACCACCTTCCACCTGGAAATTGATGCCCTCACAGCGGGGGAAGATGCAGGTCAAGAATAGGGCTCCACAGTCACCTACGGACCCACCCCCAGGACACTGATCTTGGAAGACTATCCTACTCGGACTACGAGGGATCTCCTAAGTAAGTAAGTCCTAAGAACTGTTCCCATATTGCCTGTTTGGATTTATCCTGCTTTTGTATTCCTGGTTTTTGATGCATTTTATGTATTCTGAACTTTGAGGATTATTCCTGTTTTTTTGGACACTGGTTTTGCTGGATTGCTTTTTATATATATTCTTCAATAAACTGCTTTGCTATTTTATCTTGGACGGGATTGTGTGTTAAGTACAGATGTGATTCCCAGCCTTGGGGTGCAACAACTATCACTGCAGTTTGGGAAATCCAAACTACAGCCATGAAAACAGAAGCAATGCAAGGACACCATAAAGATACTAGCCGAAGCTAGACCCAATGAGCATGTTAACGTCTAGAGTTAGCAATAACGAGCAAAAGGACTGAGGAGCACGTTACTTGATTAGGAGTGCGGCTTATTGGCATTTGAACTGTTCCAAAGAGGATTTGGAAACAAATTATTTTATAACAAATCATTTGGCTAAATGAATCTAACCTAAAAGCATCTAACCTAAAGCCTTAAAGGCGGAAAACTATGAACTAACTAAAAGTTTCAAGTCTATAATCAATCATACCTTTCTTTCTTACTTGTTTAGAAGGGAAAGGGAGGGAAGAAATGGTGGTCCGTGGTTAGATTCAAAGAAAAATCATATGCACAGTAAATTTGTACAGGATACATACACAATAATGAGATATTTACTGCTTCATCACACTAGAGCAGGGGTCCCCAAACTATGGCGCGGGGCCAGATAAGGCCCTCCAAGGTCATTTAGCCAACCCTCGCTCAGAGTCAACCTAACTCTGAAACGACCTGAAAGCACACAACAACACCCTTCCTAGGGATATTAGATCGGCCCCCACCCTCCTAACATCTCTATATATAAAAAGGTAGGAAAGAAAGAATAAAGAGAGAAGGAGGATGGGAAAGAAGGGAGAAAGGAAGGAAGGAGGAAAGGAAAGAAAGATAGAAAAAAAGAAGAAAGGGAAGGGGAAGGGAAGGTGTCAAAAGGAAGGAAGGAAGGAAGGAAGAAAGAAAGAAAGAAAGAAAGAAAGAAAAAAGAAAGAAAGAAAAGGAAGTCTGGAAGTCAAGAGCGAAGGAAGGAAGGAAAGAGATAGAGAGGGAAGAAAGGAGAGAAAGAGGAAGGAAAATAAAAAGGGAGGAGGAAGGAAAGAGGAAGAGAAGGAAGGAGGAGAGAAGGAAAGAAAAAGGGAAGGGAGGAAAGACGGAGCAAAGGAAGAAGAGAAAGAAGGAGAGAAAGAGGGAGGGAAGGAAAGAAATAAAGAGAAGGAAGGATGGGAGCAAAAAGCTAAGGAAGGAAGTAAACAGGTAGAGAAGGAAGAAAGGAAAGAAGAAAAGGAAATGAAGGAAGGAGTGAAAGAAGGAGAGAAAGAGGGAGAGAAGGTTGGCCACAGCAACGCGTGGCGGGTAAAGCTAGTTTCAGATAAAAGTTAAAACCTGGCTATTTGAGCAAGCTTTCCCAAATGCAGTGTAGCAGACAAACTCTGATCTTCGGAACGACTGAACAACGTGACTGGGTAATGATTTTAGTAATGAGACACTGTGGAGTTATATTTTTATCAGTTTTATTTTATTTTATCGAAGGTTATTTATGCTAAATGTTTTAACTGTTCTTTGTTATTGTAGGCATCCAATTATGCCATTTGTAAACTGCCCTGAGTTGCCTTCGGGCTGGGAAAGGTGGTATATAAATATGGTTAACAAATAAATAAATAAACCAGTCATTTAACTAATTAGTTGAAGCACTAGTTGTAGTAGGTAACTGGTCTGAAGGAACTGGTTATAGGTAATGTAAGTGGTTATAAGTACAACTGGTTATGAAGTATTGACTTGAAATGGCTTGTCCAAGCCTGAATCTCTGGGACCAACTGAAGACACATCCTTCCTCAAGGATTCCCTGGCGGTCTACGACCTAAAATGGCTCCTTTAACTCAGGTAAAGGGGCGTGGCCAACTAACTGACACAAACAGCTCTTTTTTCCTCAGGCAAAGAGTAAACAAAATGGCTGACACAAACTTTTAAACTGCCTTGAACAGGCAGGATTATTTTAAATATATATGTGCTATTGTGCTTTTTTGTGCTTATATTGTCTTGTTAATTTTATGTTTATGTTATTTACTTTGTATGTATTGATGATGTTACTTGGAAACTGCTCTGAGTCCCCTCGGGGAGATAGAGCAGTATATAAATAAAGCTTTGTTGTTGTTGTTGGTGGTGTTTTCCTAAACTCCACCCTCATAAAAATTAACATAAAACTGTGAGTGAGGAAGGCAGACAAAGGAATCTGGAACTGGTGCAGTTCCAGCACAAGGCCTATACTTTTCCAACCCAACAAGTATCCTAGTTATATTTTACCTTGTTCACGTCAGCATATTTTCAATTTGAATCTATAACATTTGGCCTGACCATTTTAAAAACTGTTTATGTCACTATTGATTGTTTTTTTTGTTTACGTGATTTATATGATTTGTATTTTATTGATTGTTTATTGATGTTGTGTTTATTGATGTTTTGTTTGGGCTTGGCCTCATGTAAGCCGCACCAAGTCCCTTGGGGAGATGGTAGTGGGATACAAATAAAGATTATTATTATTATTATTATTATTATTATTAAGTATTCAGTCTAATACAGTGATTCTCAACCTGTGGTTCCCCAGGTGTTCTGGCCTACAACTCCCAGAAATCCCAGCCAGTTTACCAACTGTTAGGTTTTCTATGAGTTGAAGGCCAAAACATCTATCTGGGGACCCACATGTTGAGAACCACTAGCCCAATACATCTGCCAGTAGAATAGCCCCTGGCAAGAAAAAAAAAGATTGCCTCCCTCCTGACAACATCCAATCTTGCTACAGATATATGCTATGGAGCAAAGTGGTAGTGAGGAGCAAGAAAGCTGTAGAGCAAGCTGCTATTCCGGAAAGTGATGGGTACATATTCACCAAATGCAAATTTTGCACATGTGGGGACAGTGGAGACACAATCATGGTCACGTATTCCCTTGCACCTATATTTTCAAAGCTCACCTCCATTCTCATTTGCGGCTCTTCTGGTTCAGTGATCTCAGAGCTATAGGTATTTTCCGATTCGTTGCTATGTGTGGAATCTCTTCGTTTGTGTCCAGGCTTAGAGATGTTCTGGGGGGGGGGGGGAAGGAGAAGAAATCTCAGCATCCATAATCACAATGTGCTTTCCCACATTCCGGAGGGTTTATTGGTTTGAATAGTTTAAAAGGTAAAGGTTTTCCCCTGACATGAAGTCCAGTCGTGTCCGACTCTGGGGGGTGGTGCTCATCTACATTTCTAAGCCGAAGAGCCGGCGTTGTCCATAGACACCTCCAAGGTCATGTGGCCGGCATGACTGCATGGCGCGCCCTTACCTTCCTGCCAGAGCGGTACCTATTAATCTACTCACATTTGCATGTTATCGAACTGCTAGGTTGGCAAAAGCTGGGGCTGACAGCAGAAGCTCATGTCACTCCCCAGATTCGAACTTGCGACCTTTCGGTCAACAAGCTCAGCAGCTCAGTGGTTTAACCCATAGTTTGAATACATTTCAGAAATCAAAACTGATTTTGCTTCATCATCTGAACTAGTATGAATGAATGAATGAATGAATGATTTATTGTACCAGCCATGGGCCATGGAATCAAGTGGAATCAAGTAATATACAATATTTAAAAGTACAATAAGCACTTTCCAATATAAACATTAAAACTTATTCCATATACTGGCTCTTTAAAATTATAGTAGCAGTGACATAATAACAACAACAAATGTCTATCTCCATTTCCATTTCCGCTATTTACTATTTATTGACAGTATTTATATTCGGCCCTTCTCACCCTGCAGGGGACTCAGGGTGGATTACAATGTATTATTTATTTATTTTAATAATAATAATAATAATAATAATAATAATAACAACTTTATTTTTATACCCTGCCAACCATCTCCCCTAGGGGACTCAGGGCAACTTACAAGGGACACACCCAAGATTACAATTAAAACACACATGTAAAACACTTTAACCAATTAAAACATCAGATAAAACAAATAACAACACAATTGAAAGCAATGTAAAAACAATACGGCTGAAAGAAATATAGCTGAGGTACAGATTCAATAAGTGCAATACATTTTTACAGGAGCGCAGTATTTATATGCCGCCTTTCTCACCCCTGCAGGGACTCATATACATGGCAAACATTCAATGCCATAAACACACAACATATATAGACAGACACTCAGAGGCTATTTAACATTACAGCTTTTCTTGAGGGTACTTTGGCCACCAGGGGAGCTGCCCTTTGCCGACCATTTTTGACACTGATGAAGTACTTCCTCATTCTTTGCATGCTTGCTGGAGATTTTTATGGCCTCATAAATTAGTTAAATTTGCCTCCCCACATAAGTGGTACCTAAATTTCCTACTTGACAGATGCAACTGTCTTTCGGGCTGCAAAGGTTGGCAACAAGCTACACAATTTTGGTCAGGAGCTCACTCCAACCTGTGCTGGCTTCGAACTCATGACCTTTCGGTCAGTAGTGATCTTAATGCAGCTGACTCCCAGCCAGCTGCGCTACAGTCCTGGTACTGATTTAACTCGGATTTTTGGGCTGTGACTGCAAATGTGGCAACCTTTAATGTTATATATTTGAAATAATTCCTTTCCAAATCACAGACAACTGCTGACTGTTGCCATGCTGCCCTTTCTTCCAAAAGGGTTCCCAGAATATTGTTTCTGGGGTCGTTATACAAAGGGCATTGTACCAGATAGTGTATTAAATCCTCTCTTTCCCCCAACCCACAAATGCAAAGTCATGGGCATAAGAGAACCCTCTATATCTTCTTTCTGAACTAGTAAAAATAAGGAAAATAATTGGGAAAGGTTAAGGAAGCAGCAAAGGAGCAGAGGGTTGAAGCACGTCTTTCTTCACTGCTTTTCAGTTGTTTTGTCACAACCCGGGTGTCCAGAGACAGGCCTGTAACCTTGGGTCTTTTTTCCCATCACACATTTTTCTAGACTTTTTAAAAAACCTACTCACCACCATCAAATTCATCTCATCCTTGAGGTCATCGTATCGCTCCTCTAACCGACTAAACTCTTGGAGCAGGTTCTGATACCGCTGCCTTTCGTTATTCAGATCCAGGTCCAGCTGCTTCGTCTCCTCAAGAAGCTTTTTCTCCATAACCTCTAAAAAAAGGAAGCAGAACAATGAGTTACAGCTTTAAATTGCTAGAGAACATGAAAAAAGTGCTTAATTTCTCGCCAAAAGTCATTGCTAGTAACTGATTATTCCTTCCCACTCATCTACACCATACACAACAACAGCAACAGAATGAGAGACCTCGATTCCTTTTTGTTTTTCCTTTGATAGAAATCTGGCTCATCTGAACAGTATACCCCATATTTTAATTATTTTTATATTTTCCTTTGGCTTTATGTTATGGTTTTATGTTATGATTTACATGTAGCCTACCCATTGTCACTGTGATTGTGTTTATTGAAATTTTACATCGTTATGCATTCATATGTTTTATTGAATCATGATGTTGTTTAATGTATTGTCGAAGGCTTTCATGGCTGGAATCACAGGGTTGTTGTAGTTTTTTCGGGCTATATGGCCATGGTCTAGAGGCATTCTCTCCTGATGTTTCACCTGCATCTATGGCAAGCATCCTCACTACCTCTGAGGATGCTTGCCATAGATAAGGTGAAACGTCAGGAGAGAATGCCTCTAGACCATGGCCATATAGCCCGAAAAAACTACAAAAACCCATGATGTTGTTTATTGTTTTCGTTTTTATTTTGCTGTAATTTGTTGTTTGTGCTTGGCCTCATGTAAGCCACCCCGAGGGAGATGAGGGAGATGGTGGTGGGGTATAAATAAAGATTATTATTATTATTATTATTATTATTATTATTATTATTATTATTATTATTATCTTGTGCTATGCCACACTGCCACCTTCAGAACCTAAGGGGAGGAAGCTTGTCTGGCGTCTCGTGTCCAATTACAATCATGGATGACTTGTTCCATTTACAGTCGGTCCTCTACATTGGCAGGTTTGACTCAAATCAAACAAAACTGAAATCCAACGTACCTGTGATCTCTTTGGCTTGTTCCTGGATGCGATGGTTCAGCTCGTCTTTTTCTTTTTTAAGCAGAGTGTTTTGCTCTGTAAGTTCTAGCATCAGCTTCAAACAAAAAAAAGAATTTATTTATTATTATTATTATTATTATTATTATTATTATTATTATTATTATTTATTTATTTATTTCCGATATTTCTATCCCGTCTCTTCTCTGTCCCCAAACGGCTTAAATTTGGTAACGGTACAAAGCCGCTACATAACAATTACAATAATATAACCACAATTAAATACATAAAGCAATTATTGAAAACAGTACATACAGCATTAATTAAAAACAATAAAGCCTCATAAGCAAAGCTAAGACCAGAAGGATCATCCTAAACCAGTGCTCTCTTCCAGCAATTATCTAAAAAAAGATATTTATGTTATTCCTGACAAAGGAAATTAAAACATTTACACTGGTGTTGTTTATAATACTATTATTGCCTCCTCTACCTGCAACATTTTCAACAAATCTGATAGGAAGAAAACGATATGGCAGATTTCTTTTTCAAGTCAGAAGCAGTTTGGGAATATACTGCATGTTGCTTCTGGTGTGAGAGAATCAGCTGTCTGCAAGGATGTTGCCCAGGGACACCCGGATCTGGGTCAGAGGTTTAGCACAGCTGGTAAATCACTAGCAAGTATAAGATCTATCAACCGAAAGGTTGCAAGTTTGAAGCCCCGGGTCAGCGTGAGCTGCCAACTGTTTACCTAAGCTGTTTACCTAAGCTCACTGTTTACCTAAGCAATTCAAAACAGCTTTAGCTGTAATTAAAGAAATTAGGTACCGCTAAAAGCGAGGGAGGTGTTTTATGATGTCATAAAGAAAGAAGATCAGAAAATGCTGGGCGACCGAATGGAAGGAGGAAGTCCTGACGGCTCTTCATCACAGAGGATGGAGCGACAGTACCCCCTGTGGCTGGACTTGAGCCCAACCTTCCACGGCACCAAAACACTGAGTAGAAACAACACACCTCTTTCTGTTCTGTTCTGTCTGTGTATTGTCTATACAAAGCAAGCATTTAATGTTTACCGTGTATGTGTACTGTGATCCCTGAGTCCGCTTTGGGATGATAAGAGCGGAATATAAATAAAGTGTTGTTGTTGTTATGTATTACTATCCTGTGGGAGGCTTTTCTCATGTCCCCACATGGGAAGCTGGGGCTGACCGACAAAAATTCACCCCGTCTTGCGGATCTGAACTTCAGGTCAGCAGTTCAGCTGGCACAAGGGTTTTACCCAGATATTGGTTAACCCCGGCCGGGGAGCCGCATGCAGCCCCTTGGGCTCTTTTCTCAGGTCTTCCTCTCACTCACCATCCTATCCTTCCTTCTTTCTCTCTTTCCTTCCTCCTTCCCTCCCTCTTTCTCCTTCCCTTTCACCATTTCGTCCTTCCTTCTTTCCTCTCTTTCCTCCTCCTTCCTCCCTTTACCTCTGTCTGTCTCCTTTCTTACCTTCCACCCTTTTGTCCTTCCTTTTCTCCCTTTATGTCTCCCACCATCCTCCCCTTTCACCATTTTGTCCTTCCTTCTTTATTCCTTTCTCTCATTCCTCCTCCTTCCTTACCTCCGTCTTTCTTCGTTCTTCCCTTCCACACTTTTGCCCTTCCTTCTCTCTCTTTATGTCTCCCATCATCCTTCCCTTTTTCCCTTTCGTCCTTCCTTCTTTCCTCTTTTTCCTCCTCCTTCCTCCCTTCTTTACCCCATCTTTCTTTTTCCTTCCCTTCCACCCTTTTTCCCTTCCTTCTCTCTCTTTATGTCTCCCACCATCTGTCCTTTTCTCCCTTTTGTCCTTCCTTCCTTCTCTCTTTCCTTCCTCTTTCCTTCCCTCTTTCTCCTTCCCTTTCACTGTTTCGTTCTTCCTTCTTTCCTCTTTTTCCTCCTCCTTCCTCCCTTCCTTTACCACGTCTTTCTTCTTCCTTCCCTTCCACCCTTTTCCCCTTCCTTCTCTCTCTTAATGTCTCCCACCATCCTTCCCTTTCTCTCTTTCATCCTTCCTTCCTTCTCTCTTTCCTTCCTCCTTCCCTTCCTTCCTTCCGTCACCATGAAAGCCAGTCCTCCTAGCAGGGAATGCCCACATGCGGCCCCCAAGTTAGAAAGTTTGCCCATGCCTGGTTTAACCCATTGCGTCCCCGCAGCTCCGATATGGCAGCTAAACTAGATGAATCCCTGGCTAAAAATATTTATTTATTTACATCATTTTTATCCCGCCCATATCAGCCTGAAGGCGACTCAGGGCGGCGTACAAATCAGCAACAATTAGATGCCAAATTACATCATAATACAATTAAAAACTGTAAAAGGAATAAACAATAAAAAAATTATAAAAACTCTGTCTTCTTGTTCGATTCCTCATCCGTTCCATCATCTTAGGCGTTCCTAGTTCATATTCCAATTTGAGTTTATCTGGTCATGCTGAAGTTCCAAATGCTTGCTCAAAAAGAGCCAGGCTTTCACTCTTTTTCGAAAGGTCAGGAGGGAGGGGGCCGATCTCATATCCCTAGGCAGGGAGTTCCACAGCCGAGGGGCCACCACAAAGAAGGCCCTGTCTCTCGTCCCCGCCAGATGTGCCTGTGAGGCAGGCGGGATGAAGAGCAGGGCCTCCTCACATGATCTCAACTTCCTGGTTCATAGGGAGATATGCATTCGGACAGATAAGATGGCCCAGAACCGTTTAGGGCTTTATAGGCTAAAGCCAGCATTTTGAATTGTGCCCGGCAGCAAACTGGCATCCAATGGAGCAGGCGCAGAAGTGGAATTGTATGCTCCCTGAGCGCAGCTCCTGTTAGTAACCTGGCTGCTGCATGCTGGACCATTTGAATCTTCCAAGCAGTTTTCAAAGGCAATCCCACCAAATAAATAAGCACAAAAACAAGGGCTCATAGGCCAGAAAGTCCATATCTCATATTTCATGCGCTGAGAATTCAGAGCAGAATTAGATGCTACAAGGGAAATGCTAGCAATCGCTTTAAGTTACTCAAAATGAGAATATCTAGGCCAGCATCCTCTAGATATTTTGGACTACAGCTCCCATAAAACTCCTCTCTGGGATGACTGAAATTACAGTCCAAAGCACTTAGAGAGCACCAGCTTGCCTACCTCTTTTCTCTATTAGGGAGGATTAAAAGAGCAGAGGGGCATGCATTATTTCCGATCAATGTGTAGATTCCATCTCTTAGAAATTAAATTATGTTAAATTATTTCTTACGTCCTGCACCGCACTGCAGAGCAAGGCACACTCACCTTGTCTGTCTCCTGTTTATATACACCTGCCTGCTCCTCAATGGTCTTCTTTGCAGTCTGCGTTTGGTGCAGTTCCTTTCGGAGCTGGTTGATCTCTTCCTGAAGGGTCAGGAGCCGGTTGGTCGCGTTCTTGGCCTCTTCTTCACTCATTCGAAGCCTTTCCACATCATTCTTCAGCTTCTCTGTCTCAGAGTTGTATGCTACCTCTAGAGTGGTCAGCTTCTCAAGTACGGATTTGAAGTCTTTCGACTTGGACAAAAGCAAAAGGAATACAGATTAACAGAGCGCATTTTAGTTCAACTCAAATTTTCCTGTTAGGAAAAAGATGTTCTAAAACCCAAAGGTTATAGGTGTTGGGACTCAGCCTGTGTGTGACCATGTGTGTGAACCTGAGCATGAATCTCTGGTTGTTTTTCCTAATGTTAATAATATCGATATAAATGAATTGTAATGAATTTTTTTATCTATGTTAAATGTTTTTAATGTTTAAACTACTTTTGTACTGCTGTGGGCATCGAATTGTGCCATTTTGTAAACTGCCGTGAGTCGCCCTCGGGCTGAGAATAGCGGTATAGAAGCATACTAAATTAATAAATGTTGACGAGCCTAGTTTGGACAGTGAGCCTGAAGTGATCAATGAGGACTAGGTTCAAGTTGGGAGACACTTTTCGGCAGTGAAAATTTGATTTAGAGGCTTCAGGGGAAAAGCCAAGTTCTCATGAGAAAGTTTCTGTCAGACCGAGAGAAGAAAATTCACTCCCTCCTCCTTTTGGCCCAAGTTTGCAAGATAACTCGACACCTGTTCTGGTCAATGATAACAGCCGCAGTTTGGAGATAAGCCAGAACCGCAGGGAGGCTCAATGTTTACGTAGGTCTGAGAGGAATTGACAACTGAAACCAAAGTTTAGAGTTAGCGGGAATCAGATTCTGGGATTTAAGAGTGGCCGTGAGGGGAATTTCCTCAGACCAAGTATTGTTTAGTTTCAAGTACCAATCTCCAGGGTTTTCCAGTTTCCAGGCCTGGTCTCCAAGGGAATTTCTGGCTTCAAGTGAGATGTAGCAGGGGCTAATCTGTTCATGGATTTCTATTGAGAGTTTTCTGGAAATTACTGCTTTGGATTTTCTGTAAGCTTTATGGACATTGCTATTTGTGGTTTTCATTTTTAAAAAATAAAATAAAATAATAATAATAATAATAATAATAATAATAATAATAATAATACATTAAAAATGCTGTTTTCATTCTGACTTTTTAACCTTTGGACTTCTATCTATTTTATTTTCATCATTCAATAAAAAGGATTGTATTTTTCCTAAACCAAGGTGTGGTGTATTAATGACAGGAGGGCCCTGTTTCCATCTCCGGAGTGCAACAATAGGGCACACATGGGCCTGTTATAGGGCTTTTCCATCAGGATATAACCAAGTGAGAAATGGGACGACTTCCAAGGTGACTGGCCATTCAGCTCACAGCCTGGCATTATACCTGCTCGTTGATTTTACGCTGGAGCTGCATGATCTTGTTCTCCATGCCAAAGTTGAGCTTCTTGTAATGTTCCACAGAGCGGGCTTCAATCTTCAGCTTCTTCAACTCCCTCTTGGCTATCATGCGCCGGCAGCAGCATTGCAGGTAGACAATGGCCTTCAAGGTCTTGTGGTAGCGCTTGCGGCTCAGCCACCCGCGCACGTGTTTCTGGATAATGGTGGCCTTGTGCTCTTCAAGCATCTGCAAATTTAAAACACACATTTGAGATTTTTCCCCGCTGGAAACTACACAACTTAACAAATATTTGCAGTGGAGGTTAGTACAAGAGCTATCACAGAAGTTGATGAAACTAGTTAAAATAACCTCATAAGATCAAAAATGCGGAAGAAATGATACTCTATTTACTTAGTATATGAACAGCTCAGTATGTTCCAATGACTGAAAATGCACATTTATTACAAATCAGGCACAATGTTCTCAGAGAGTATGCATATATTTCATTTCACATACAGGCAATACATAATTCAATCATACCGAATAGACTTGGGCCCAAATCACTGTTAACAAAATTTTTTGTAGTTTTCGGAGGGCTGTTTTTGTTTACTTTCCAAAAACAGAAAGGGGAAGAGAGTCACGAAAAGACCAGCGAAATTAAGAGAGGGTGGTCATTGAAAAGTTCCTTTCGGAGTATGATGAGATTTGAAGTTTTACTGTTTCTGTGTCTCTCAGCCAGTAAAAAGCCTGGTGGTGTTCATGCTCTGATTGTAGGTTTTTTCGGGCTATATGGCCATGTTCTAGAGGCATTCTCTCCTGACGTTTCGCCTTCCTCTATGGCAAGCATCCTCAGAGGTAGTGAGGTCTGTTAGAACTAGGAAAATGGGTTTATATATCTGTGGAATAACCAGGGTGGGACAAAGGACTCTTGTCTGTTGGAGCTAGGTGTGAATGTTTCAACTGACCACCTTGATTAGCATTTGATGGCCTGGCAGTTGTTTGGTGTGGCTGGTTAGTGCCTGGGGCAATCTTTTGTTGAGAGGTGATTAGCTGTCCCTGATTGTTTACTCTCTGTTGTTTTGTTGTTGTAATTTTAGGGTTTTTTTAATACTAGTAGTCAGATTTTGTTCATTTTCATGGTTTCCTCATTTCTGTTGAAATTGTCCACATGCTTGTGGATTTCAATGGCTTCTCTGTGTAGTCTGACATGGTGGTTGTTAGAGTGGTCCAGAATTTCCGTGTGACCAGCGACGACAATTCCTAAAATCCTCTCTTATAGCATGTCATATTTTTAAAAATGTTATGGTTAAAATTTAAAATGATTCTAAAAAATCAGTAGATCCGTTAATTGTTTTGAAACTAGGCAGGCCTGCAGTTGTAAATGGGGTCTACAACAGAGGTAGGTTTAATGACTGAGCCTTTCAAGTTTTGGGTAACTTTCCAGTAAACGAAATGAGAGGTCAGATGAAAATGGACCCAAAAAACGGCATGCCTTTTGGCCCGAACGCACATGACTAATACCAAAGGTCTGACACCTACATATAATGCAGCTTTTTAGAAGGTCTCCAGAAGAATGATTCTGCTTTGGCAAAGATCCATACATGTGACCCATAAAGAACCCGGGGGTTACATAGATCAAAGCAGCCTTTTGATAATCTGGCATCCTTTAGATGTGGTGGAATGCAATGTATGTCTTTCCTACTTATCATGGTCCATGCTAGCTGGGCAAGATGGTACCCACAAAACATAGGAAAGCACTAAGTTTGGGGAAACTGAATTATGCTTATGAAATTACTATTCCATTCTTCCCCTCCTCTAGGCCAAATTTATTGAGAGGAATGGGTAAATATTCTTTCCTGGAGCACTGTCATGAATTTCACATAGAGACCCAAAGAGAGTTCCTTCCCACCGTAATATATTAAACATTTATTTTATAAATAAACCGAATTTAAAAGTTCTTCGGTCACAGCCGAATGCTCTCTTCTTGATGTGAAATCAACAGTTTAGCCAAACCTTCACATTCCAGTGTGGAGAGTTTTCATTTCATACACAAACTTAAATTGCTTCACACCAACACACTGATATCCTCCATCAAGCAATTTAGATCTATGCCTTTCCTTACCCGAATATAAAAATACTTCAGTCAGTTTCTATATCTATAAAAATGTTCTGTGCATAATGAGTACCTTAAAAACAAAAGAATCAATGAACGAAATCACACCAAATTTGGCAACAAAACGTCTCACAACACAAGGAGTGGCCATCACTCAAAAAATTATGATTTTGTCATTTGGGAGTTGTAGTTGCTGGGATTTATAGTTCACCTACAATCAAAGAGCATTCTGAACTCCATCAATGGAATTGAACCAAACTTGGCACACAGAACTCCCTTGACCAACAGAAAATACTGGAAGTGTTTGGTGGGCATTGACCTTGAGTTTGGGAGTTGTAGTTCACCTACATCCAGAGAACACTGTGGACTCAAACAATGATGGATCTGGACCAAACTTGGCACAAATCTATATGCCCAAATATGAACACAGATGGAGTTTGGGGAAATAGACCTTGACATTTGGGAGTTGTAGTCACTGGGATTCACAGTTCACATACAATCAAAGAGCATTCTGACCCACGAACGGAGAATCGGGACAAACTTCCCACACAGAACCCCCATGACCAACAGAAAATACTTAAGACCATCCAATCCAACTTCCTTCATCAGGGCAAGAAAACATAAACAAAGTCCTCCTGACAAAGAGCCATCCAGCCATCGATATAGATAGATAGATAGATAGATAGATAGATAGATAGATAGATAGATAGATAGATAGATAGATAGATAGATAGATAGATAGATAGATAGGAGTAGATGGATAGATAGGTAGGTATGATTCACACACAGAGAGATACAGTATAGATTTGAAAGGGACCCCTAAAGAAGGACAATGATATGTTGCATGTTCCAGAGTAGGCAAACCAGACACTCTCCACATCAACACTGACAAAAAAAACAGCAAGAAATAGTGTTTATCCACCACCATAAAGAAATTACATATATTAGAAATCAACACTATACTGGGCCACAGCAACGCGTGGCAGGGGACAGCGAGTACAACAATAAAAAGTACACTTTGCAAAATAGAGATCACCAGTCAAATATAATTTCCTTTCCTGAAGTGATGCCAAGACTAGATAATAATAATATTTCAACTACTGACATCTTGTTGTCTTTAACGTTTCCTAAAAATACCTTGATTCAGCAGATATGGCAAGTCCAAAGAACATCCAAGGAACATTAAGATATTAAAGAGTTTACTAGACACGTGACCCAAATATTGAGTAAGCCTCCCATGAAACTGACAGGCATCTTACTCCCTTATCTTCCAGAACACAGACATCAAACGATCCAACCTTTTCTAAAATTGTATTATGTTCACGTGACTCTTACACATAGTTTTATAATAGCTACTCCCACCTATTGCAGTTACTCCCTAGACAAGAAAACATTCCATACGACATCATTAATGATCCATTCCTGAACTACAGGTATCATTATCTCTCAACACAAATGGGACACCTTCTAATCTCTTCCAGGATTGTCCCATGTGTAGGAAGTAAGAAGAGCAGAAAACACTCCATTCTGGATTTCTTCATAAACTAAATCAGCTATAGTTTACAGCCTCAAATGTTGGAAATCGCAACCTTCCAAGCCTTTACTATTTGTTTGTTAATGTATATATTTGCTATCCTGTATTGTATGTATATATGATTTGCCTGTTTGACTGACCTCTTTGGTGTGGGAGGGGCTACAGAGATGAGATTGTACTGAGCATGTTTGCGAATAAACAAAATATGTTATTTTTCAAAGAAGACTTTTTTTGTTTCTGAGTGCATATTCTAAACTAAGAGGTTTCAAGAGAGAATATATGTTTTGGGAAACTGCAATTTCAACTCCAAAGAAATATTTTTAAAATTCTGCTAGCCAAATATACTTTTTATGCAGTGGCATGTCTTTGTCCCTGGCAGTTCAAAGACATGGTTTATCAGTTTAACTGCTGAGTTACCTGTATTCTGCTACATGAATGCTTGTGAACATCACTTGTTCAAAGGGTCGACTTCTAACAAGGTCATGCCTTTTCTTGACTAGTGGTTTTCAAAAGGTGGTCTCCAGATTTTCATGGAGATTCACCTTTGCCAAAAGGATATGGCATCATTTTTTCTGTTTCAAAAAGGTTATGAATGCCATTTTTTTCCAAAATCAAATCACTAGGGGCTTCTAAATATAACCCATCATGGGGTAAAAGGCATGAACTGAAGGACATGCTGTCATATGTTGAGCCTGAGAAAGACGAGTTTTTTGAGATGGAAGAACAAATAGGGTCCCTGCAATAATTATGCTGCCTGAGAGAATTTGGGAAGCCATAGTTCCAAAAATAACGTCAACAAGCTTTGATCATATGTAGTCGCCAGCTGTGACAGAGAGCCCTATTTTTTGAGGAGGTGGCAGATAAGCATCTACTCACAAATTACACCCATGCCACTCTATATATTTTGGGTTGTTGCAGGTTTTTTGGGGGGGCTATATGGCCATGTTCTAGAGGCATTTTCTCCTGACGTTTCGCTTGTATCTATGGCAAGCATCCTCAGAAGTAGTGAGGTCTGTTGGAACTACGAAAAAGGGTTTATATACCTGTGGAATGACCAGGGTGGGACAAAGAACTCTTGTCTCTTGGAGCCAGGTGTGAATGTTTCAACTGACCACCTTGATTAGCATTTGATGGCCTGGCAGTTGTTTGGTGTGGCTTGTTAGTGCCTGGGGCAATCTTTTCTTGAGATGTGATTAGCTGTCCCAGATTGTTTCCTCTCTGTTGTTTTGCTGTTGTAATTTTAGAGTTTTTAATACTGGTAGCCAGATTTCGTTTTCATGGTTTCCTCCTTTCTGTTGAAATTGTCCACATGAGCCCAAACTTCACCACTTCACTTTAGATATCGGAGCTCAGCTGAACACGTCTGATTACACCAGCGCCATCTTAGCCAAATCTTAATTTTTTTATTATTAATATTATTTTATTAATGTTTAATATTTAGTATTTTATTTTAATTTTTATTTTATTATTATTTTATTTGTTTATTTGATTTTTAATATGTTATCGTTATTATTGTTGTTATTTATTTGTTATTTTTTTTTTATTTTTTTTTTTATTTTTTTTTTTTTTTTTTTTTTTTTTTTTTTTTTTTTTTTTTTTTTTTTTTTTTTTTTGTTTTTTTTTTTTTTTGTTTTTTTTTTTTTTTTTTTATTTTTAATATTTTTTTCTTTTTCCATTTTTTTCAATTTTACTTCTTCATGATTTTCTCCCTCCCTTTTCTTTTTCTTCTCCCTCTTCCATTATTCTTTTTTTTTTTTTTTGTTTTTCTTTTTCTTTTCTTCATTTTTTTTTGTTTTTTTTTTATCTTTGTTTTTTTTTTTTTTTTTTTTTTTTTTTTTTCTTTTTTTTTTCTTTTTTTTTTTTTTTTTTTTTTTTTTTTTTTTTTTTTTTTTTTTTTTTTCCTTTGAGGATGCTTGCCATAGTTGCAGGGGAAACGTCAGGAGAAAATGCCTCTAGAACATGGCCATATAGCCCAAAAAAACCTACAACAACCCAGTGATTCCGGCCATGGAAGCCTTCGACAATACATTTATATATTTTGGCACAAACCCTCAAAGATCACAGGACCTCTGTCCAAAAGATAAAGCTGCAAACCAAAACGAGGAGAAACAGAAAAGGGAATGTGACTCTCAATGCAGATGAAGCCTCCAATGTATCTCTTCCTTCAGGCTCTGACAGCCCATTTGAAGTCTGAACACTCAACCCCCTTCTCATGTCTAACTTTAGCTTCAGGTCATACCACACGGCAATGTCACATTTAAAGTTGCACGGAAATTTTACCACTGATGTACAATGGAAAAGTGCAGTTTGCATTGACTGCCTGTGACAAATCACCCAGGCCAGTTTGGGTGGCTACAGAAACCACAAAGGAAATGTCTCTGATGAATCAGATCCCTTGTACCAGAACACAATCTGTAACAACTCCCTTCCAATGACTAATAATAATGGAATAATCTTAAATGTATATCTAAAAGTTATCTGAAACATCAATGGTAATTTTTGGATTTGAAGAAACAACTAGTAGATACTAGCCGTCCCCTGCCATGCGTTGCTGTGGCCCAGTCTGTGTATACGTGTTTTGTGTGTGTGTATATATTTGTGTATATGTGTGTTTTCATATATATATGTTGTTTTGCGCATGCATTGTAATTTTTTTTAATGTTTTTGGCTTTTTAAGCCCCTTCTGCTGTGTTTTTCAGTGTGTTTATGAGTGATGGTCACTCGTTATTTATCATTTATTTATTTATGGCATTTCTATGCCACCCTTCTCACCCCGAAGGGTTATACAAGTTCTATTTTCATACAATATATTATATTATTAGCATAGTACAATATCAGTATTATATATATTATTGATAATATTATAATGTAATACAATATAGTAATAATAATAAAATGATACTATAATTATATGTTTTATATTAAATGTAATATTACTAATAATATTACAGTACAATGTTATAGTACAATGTTTCTCAACCTTCCTAATGCCACGACCTCTTAACACAGTTCCTCATGTTGTGATGACCCCCAAACATACCATTATTTTGCTTCTTCATAACTGTAATTTTGCTCCAGTTATGAATGGTAATGCAATTATCTGATAAGCAGGATGTATTTTCACTGGACAAAATTTGGCACAAATTCCCGATATGCCCAAATTTGAATAGTGGTGGAATCGGGAGGAGTTGGAGTTGTTGGGATTTATAGTTCACCTACAATCTGATCCCCACCAATGATGGAATTGAACCAAACTTGGCACACAAAACTTCCATGGCCAACAGAAAACACCGGAAGGGTTTAGTGGGCATTGACCTTGAGTTTGGAGTTGTAGTTCACCTACATCCAGAGAGCACTGTGGACTCAAACAATGATGGATCTGGACCAAACTTGGCACAAATACAAAATATGCCCAAATGTGAACACTGGTGGGGTTTGGGGAAAATAGACCTTGACATTTGGGAGTTGTAGTTGCTGGGGTTTATAGTTCACCTACAATCAAAGAGCATTCTGAACGCCACCAATGATAGAATTGGGCCAAACTTCCCACACAGAGCCCCCATGACCAACAGAAAATTCCTGATGGTCTTTGGCGACCCCCTCAGGGGTCCCGACCCCCCAGTTGAGAACCACTGTTATAGTACAATGTAATATATAATATTAATATTGTTATAATAATAATAATAATAATAATAATATATTGCATTTACATTTTACTTGTAAGCCGCTCTGAGTCCCCTTCAGGGTGAGAAGGGCGACATATAAATGTTGTAAATAAATAATAAATAATAATAAAGATATTACTATATTGCACTATACCACTATATTGTACTATTATGTAATGTAAATATATAATTATAATATTGTATTATTATTACTAGTATTATATTGTATTACATTATAATATTATATTATATGTATATACAATATACTATATTGTATTATTAGTAAAGACAAGATGGCCTGAGAGGTGCATCGTGTCCAAATTTGGTGTCAATTCACCCAGTGGTTTTTGAGTTATGTTAATCCACAAACGAACATTACATTTTTATTTATATAGATAGGTAGATCTATATAAATAAAATGTGTTCAAGGACAGATTTTCTTTAGATCTGATTATTCACAACTGCATGACGAATAACAAGAGTGCTATTAATCAAACAGTACACATAAATTGTAAATGTAAGTAATCTCTATCATGACTAGTACAGAATAGGTTCCCCACTCCATTCACACATCAAAACTATCATGACTGGAAACAGTCACTGAAGATGTTCAATGTATTGTCGAAGGCTTTCATGGCTGGAATCACTAGGTTCTTGTGGGTTTTTTCGGGCTATAGAGCCATGTTCTAGAGGCATTTCTCCTGACGCTTCGCCTGCATCTATGGCAAGCATCCTCACTACCTCTGAGGATGCTTGCCATAGATGCAGGCGAAGCGTCAGGAGAAATGCCTCTAGAACATGGCTCTATAGCCCGAAAAAACCCACAAGAACCTAGTCACTGAAGAGCTCATGTGCAAGACCGTTTCCAAATACTGGCACCATGTGCCACCCTCTCTCTGTATCATGTCAAACACACTAAGAGTCAAAACTCTAAAGGTTTTTTTCCCCTGCAGAATACTTCCTCTATAACACTTCAGGTCACTGAAATACAGGAAGAGGAGGAGGGGTTCTGAAATGCCACACATGCGCAGGAAAATCCCATATGTGCAATTTTCACAGACACCACAAAGAAGAAAGAGAGCACTGACATATAAACTGCTCCAGATTGTTGGAGCTGTTTGCAATTTATGGTGTAGATTTCCAAATATGTAGTAGCTTTGTGCCGAGTGTATTCCTGTGTGGAAAGAGTTACCTGAACCATAGATGGAACGGCATTCCTAGAGAGGTCATAAATCAAGTGTATAGAGCAAATGGACGCAGAGTCGTGTGTCCTACGTCATACATCACTCTGGAATGCAGGAGGTGTGGACTAGTACTTATAACAGAATGTTTGTGTGTTCTCGATGTTATGATCGGATGGGATGGAAGCAAGTTTTACGATGTGCTGAGTGTTAAGTAGCTTCTAATGTATATAGCTGTAAATAAAGTAGTTTATAGCCTAAGGTGGCTGTGATCGAATGTGTTTCCTGCCTTGCTGTGCGGCCAATGCCACCGACACAGATCTCATGCAAAACCACAACCAAAAGTTGAAGAATAGGCTGCCTTACTTTGCGGTACTTCTTCCTGGCAAGATAACCTCGCGAGTAGGACTGGAGGACCACGGTGGCTGCTCGTGTACGACGGTATCGCGTGCGGGCAGCATACATGCGCCGGAATTTCTGGATAATGGTGGCAGCTTTGGTTCTCCGAAGAAACTTGGCAAGGCTGATCAAGAAAAGTTCGGGGGGAAAAACACGTTGTTTATACTCTCCAGAGCAGTTTCATGGTCTTGTACTAATACTGCTCTCTATGAAAAATTGCAGTTCAAATTGCAGTTCAACTTAGCTCCAGAAGTTACTTTCTTAAAATTAAAACTTCCAGAGTCTCCCAACCAGTCATCTACTGCCTACAGACTTTTATTTATTTATTTACGACATTTATATGCCGTCCTTCTCACCCTGATGGGGACTCAGAGCGGCTCACAAGATATATATATAATATTATTAGCATAGTACAATATCAGTATTAGATATTACTATATTGTACTATACCATTATGTTGTAACATTATTAGTAATATTACATGTAATATAAATATCTAATTATATTAGTATTAATAGTATTATATTGTATTACATTATAATATTACTTGTGGGAGTTGGAAATCTAAAATGTAGCATTCCCAAGTTCTGCACAAATCTCAGCAACTGTAGCCCTTTGGGGGACCCAATGACATCTTTCTACGATTACCATAAATAAACCAAAACCTTATTTATTTGGAAGCAAATACTGCAAAATCCAATGGGCATGAAGTTTATCAAGCTGCTGGTAAGGTCAATTTAGCTCATTGAATAAGAAAATGAACATCCTTGGAATTAAATGCATTTTAGCCACAAAATGAAGACTTAGTAAAGATAAAGGTTTCCCCTGACATTAAGTGTAGTCGTGTCCGACTCTGGGGGTGGTGCTCATCTCCATTTCTAAGCTGAAGCGCTGGTGTTGTCCATAGACACCTCCAAGGTCATGTGGCCAGCGTGACTGCATCGAGCGCCGTTACTTTCCTGCAGAAGTGGTACCTATTGACCTACTCACATTTGCATGTTTTCAGACTGCTAGGTTGGCTGACAGTGGGAGCTCACCCTACTCCCTGGATTCGAACTGCCAACCTTTCAGTCAGCAAGTTCAGCAGTTCAAAGGTATTATATTGTATTACAAGATATATATATATATATATATATATATATATATATATATATGGGGTAAGATTAATGATCTCAAGGACATGCTGCCATATGCTGAGCCTGGGAAAGGAGGGTTTTTGAGATGGGGGAACAAATAGAGGTCCCTTCAATAATTATGCTGTCTGAGAGAGTTTAGGAAGCTATAGTTCCAAAAATAATGTTTTGGAACTAACCAACCTTTCGGTCAGCAAGTTCAGCAGCTCAACAATGCCACCAGGGGGCACTGTGGACTTACCACTTGACAATTCCTTCAGTGGGTCTACTCTATGTTAGACCTTCAATTTAACCCTTGGTATACTAGAGGACGGGCATCACATGGCCTTCTACATGCTGTCAGACTAGCCAGTACAACCAAGGAGAGGAATGCTGGGAGCTAGAACCCAAGGACACCTGGAAGACTCCCTTCCTGGTTTATGGCATACTAATTTTGGTCTTGTCGGTACAGAAAAACCTGGCTGTAGGCTTGCCTGCTCTATTTCAAGCCCTCCCTAATCAGATTAAAGCCCATTTTCCCCAGGGGTCCAGCTTACCATCGCGCCTGGTATCCTCGGACGTATCTTTGAACCGTGATGGCCGCTTTGCGCATACGCAGGTACTTTTTCCTCAGCAGCCACCCCCGGATGGTCTTCTGGATGCGGATGCAAGCRGCTCTGAGTTTGTCCGCCCTAATTTTCTCCAGGTAAGCCACCTGGCCAGCCCGGAAAAATATTTTGGTCTTCCCAAACTGGTATTTATCCTTGTCCTATTTTCAGAGGAAACATACAAACAGTGTCAGGGTGAGAAAGAAAGAAAGAAAGAAAGAAAGAAAGAAAGAAAGAAAGAAAGAAAGAAAGAAAGAAAGAAAGAAAGAAAGAAAGAAAGGAAGAAAGGTAGGTAGAGAAGGAAGGAAGGAGGGAGAGAAGGAGGGAGAGAAAGAAAGAGGGAAAGAAGGGAAAGAAGGCGGGAAGGAGAGAAAGAAGGAAAGAAAGAAGTGTAGAGAAGGAAGGAAGGAGAGAAGGAGGGAGAGAAAGAGAGAAAGAAAGAAAGAAAGAAGAAGGGAAATAAAGCYGCAAGGAGACAAAGAAAGAAGGAAAGAAAGAAGGGTAGAGAAGGAAGGAAGYAGAGAAGGAGGGAAAGAGGGAAAGAAGGAGGGAAGGAAAGAAAGAAAGGTAGAGAAAGAAGGAGAGAACGAAATAAAAAAGTGAAAGAGGGAAGGAAGGAGAGAAGGAACGAAAAAGAGAAAGAGGGAGGGAAGGAAAGGAAGAGACAAGGAAGGATGGAACCAAAGAGCAAAGGAAACGAAAAAGAAACAGATAGATAAGGAAGAAAGAAGAAGGGAAAGAAAAAGAGGAAAGGAAGGAAAGAGGCGGGGACGGAAGGAGAGAAAGAAAGAAGGAGAGAAAGAGGGAGGGAAGGAAGGAGAGAAAGAAAGAAGAAGAGAAAGAGGGAGGGAATGTTGGCCACAGCAACGCGTGGCAGGTACAGCTAGTTGTTCTTGTTGTTGTTGTTATTATTATTTATTATTACAACAACAACCCAGTGATTCCGGCCATGAAAGCCTTCAGCAATAAAGGGAAGGTTCTTGCATCTCGGAAGATTTTTAATGATCAAGATCCTACCAACATCCTTTTCAACTTCAGTAAATTTTAGATATCAAACCAAGGTCCAGTACCAGAATCAGCTTCTCCAAGACGTTTTTACAGGTCTGTTTTCTGTCACTGAGAACATCCTTCTGCTTCATCAGGACGCGATAGCGGCTGAAGAACTCCTGATACGTCCACCTGGTTTAAGAATCAACACCGCATTAGTCAGCAGGAAATCTCTTTCTGTATCAATAACATTCCAGCAAATATGCTGATACCACTAATCGGCTCACCTTGAGGGAAAACCAGCCGCACTGATTCGGATGGTTTCCAACACACCGCAAGCTCTGAGCTGCTGCACGGTCCGTTTTTCATCAAACCTATGGACGACAGGTGTCTCTCATTAGCAAACTCTGGGAAGGGCGGAATATAAATGTTTCAAATAATAATAAATAATAGTTTTCCCTAACACATATAACATAAGAACTTTTTTTAAGCAAAGGGAAATTGGGAATATAAGGACAGCTTTTTAAATAACGAGACGATTGTTACTTTAGATACGTAGCTACATATTAAGTGGGTTAACAAATATTCCAAATTGTGTGTAACAGGAAATCAAAATACAGAAAGTATCTTCCTCACATAGATACCTCCAATATTGTTTTTGTTGTAGTAGAGTCTATTGGCAACGCTGCAACTGGTAGTAGGAGTGGTAGAGGAGGGAAACGAGGTGCCCGGGTGTTAGATGAGGAGCAGCAAAGAAAGAGAATTCGGGAGCTACTTATGTCACCCACTGATGAAGAATCCTTTCAAGGTTTCTCCAAGAGTAAAACGAGTGAGGAGGAGGAGGAATGAGATTCAGATGGGAATAGAGGCATTAAGAGGATTACTCGAGAGCAGGAGTCAGACGAGGAGGGTCAGAGAAAGAAGATCCTGGACATACTTACTGCTCCCACAGAGGAAGAGGATTTCATGGGTTTTTCTGGGAATGATGGGTCTGGGAGTGATGGGGATGAAGAGGAACCACTGGATTGGACCAGGGTACAGGAGGTTCAGAATGTGTGTACTCAACCAACATCCAGTGACACTTGTGCGGTGTTTTCTGGTGGCGGGGATTGGCAATCTGGTGGAATCGTGGGGAGACCTAAGTCTTGACAAGAGGTGGAAGAGTTGGAGGGATGGGCGTTGGCGTTCAGCTGTAGAAGCTAAGCCAGCTGATAGTGATGAGGATGAGGTGGAGGGCAGCTCATCATCCGATGATGAGCTGTAAGATAAATGAAGGCACTGGAATGATAGAACTTTGCAGAAGGCAAAGTGTTGGTTTCGTGCCTTGGGTTCTGTCACTGCCACTTTCCTGTTGGGCTTGTGTCCTGGATCTGCAGGTTGCTGTTTGCTTCGTGTACTGACCGGCTTGCATTACCCCTCTCCTTGACTTCAGACTGTTTCCGACGACGATGCTGCCTTCTGGACTTTGGAACTTTCAACTGGGATTCCTTCAACTTTGGACTGCTACTGGACGGCTTCTCTTCATGGCTCTTTGTTTGCTTGTTTGCTTTGAACTGTGTGATTTTGGTGTGTTTTGCAAGAACTCTTGTTTAATCTAGATTTTTTGCCAGTTTAATCCAGTCCAAGTCAAATGCCAAGATAAAAGTTCACCAAAGAGCAGTCCAAAGAAACAAGCTCGTAATATGAAGATTCTCACACTGCTGCTCGAGGCGGCAGATCAAGAGAACCGAGAGCCTTAGCCCCGCCTACGGGATATATATACTCAAAGGAGAGTGGGTGGGGCCGAGGCCAGGGAAAAATGACTTTTTTATTTTTCTAGAAGGTTCAGAGGCTGGTCTGCGCAGGCGCTGGAATAACCATATGTGCGATTCAGTTGACCACGACAAGGAACCTGGGTTTTTTTGTGGTAAAATTAGGTGCCTCGGCTTATATTCGGGTCAGCTTATACTTGAGTATATAGGGTAATAAAAATCCAGAGCTTGAAAACACTTGTTTTGGACTATAAGCCAATAACCATGTTTGGCAATTGGGATGAGAGGTTTCTTTTTTATGTTCCCAAGTTCCAAGTTAAGATTTCTGCACAAATCACAACACTTTTATTGGCAACTATTGAAGATGTTTGTTTATGTTCAAAACAAGCAGGAGGAAACGCAATAAGTTTTGTTCCTTGTTCAGCAAGCGTTTCACTTCCGACAAGATGTCAGGAGTCCATTTCTGACGGTATGAAGACATCACAAATTCCCTCCGTGACATCCTGACTGAATCATCCTGGCTGCCTCAATTCTCTCTCTGTGACATTTTGAAGCCAGCAGAGGGCGCTGGAAACCTTGTCTTGGAACTTGTGAAGCAACCAGCTCTACTAAGGAAAATGAGAAGAGAGGGGAGATGGGCAGGAAAGGGGTATAAAAGGAAGTGGTGGTGGGAAAAAGTCAGTAGTGTCTTTCTTTGCTGCAGAGATACAAGCAATATATCCATTTCAAAGCAAAACCGGCTTGTGAGTGGTCATTTAATATTGCTATATAGATCCTACAGTCTTACACAAGATGCACACACTCACTTACATAAATGGAATCTTGAAGTCATTTGGTTTAATACACCGCACATAATGTGGAGTTGTGGCATTCAGGGTCTCCATCAGAAGATGCAGGGAATTTCTGAACTATAGGGAAAAGATGAGGGAAGAGCAATTTAAAAAACAGAGAGAAACAATCTGATGATTTGTGAAGTCTTTCTATAAACATCTCATTTCCATAATTTCGGAGAGCATTTCTGGGAAACAAAATAACCATTAAATGATCCAATATCACCAATATGTTAGCAACGGGATATTGACATCTTTCACACTAATTGGATAGATTTCTTCACAGTACTCGAGGATCAGGTGTCCCTGAGTGTTAGAGAGACCAACTACGTAATCCAGGCATAGGCAAACTTTGGCCCTCCAGGTGTTCTGGACTTCAACTCCCACAATTCCTATCAGCATACTGGCTATTAGGAATTGTGGGAGTTGAAGTCCAAAACACCTGGAGAGCCAAGGTTTGCCAATGCCCGATCGCAACGTATCAAAAGGCAAGGAAAAAGCAGTACAAGAAGAGACCCAACCCACCTGAGTGCCCACTGTCTTCTTGTGTTCTTTGCTTGTCTGACCAGCTTTTGACTTGGCTGGTTTCACTGCGGCTCGAGATAATGGCGTCCGGCCGGAGGGTGCTGCCGACGCAGGAGCAGCATCCTTCTCATCCTGAAACAGCTCTGGCAGCATTTTAAACTGATAGAGACCAAGAACAAAACTTTAATGCATTGTCAAAGGCTTTCGTAGCTGGAATCACTGGGTTGCTGTGAGTTTTCTGGGCTGTGTGGCCATGTTCTGGAAGCATTCTCTCCTGACGTTTCCCCTGCATCTATGGCAGGCATCTTCAGAGGTTGTAAGGTCTGTTGGAAAGTAGGCCAAGTGGGGTTTATATATCTGTGGAATAATGTCCAGGGTGGGAGAAAGAACTCTTGTCTGTTTGAGGCAGGTGGGAATGTTGCAATTGGCCACCTTGAATAATAATAATAATAATAATAATAATAATCTATATAAATAAAAATGTAGTGTTTGTTTGTGGGATTAACATAACTCAAAAACCACTGGACGAATTGCTGCCAAATTTGGCCACAAGACACATACTAACCTAAGGAGTGACCATCACTCAAAAAATTGATTTTTGTCATTTGGGAGTTGTAGTTTCTGGGATTTATAGGTAACCTACAATCAAAGAGCATTCTGAACTCCACCAATGATGGAATTAAACCAAACTTGGCACACAGAACTCCCATGAACAACAGAAAACATTGGAAAGGTTTGGCGGGCTTTGACCTTGAGTTTTGGAGCTGTAGTTCACCGATATCCAGAGAGCACTATGGACTCAAACAATGATAGATCTGGACACGAATCCTCAATATGCCCAAATGTGAACAGTGGTGGAGTAATGGAAAAATACACCTTGACACTTGGGAGTTGTAGTTGCTGGGATTTATAGTTTACCTACAATCAAAGAGCATTCTGAACCCCGCCAATAATAGAATTGGGCCAAACTTCCCACACAGAACCCCCATGCCTTGAAGGCTCATGCATGAACCTCCCTCCAGCTCCACACACTCTCCCCTCCCCACTTGGAGTCTCAGAAACAGCCCACCCCTTAGATGAAGGGCTGGTTGAGAAGTTGGCCAATCACAGTGGAGGGCTTTTGGGGGGGGGGGGATTTGCCATCTATTTCCAGAAAGGAAGAG
The DNA here is from genome assembly GCF_025583915.1 of Anolis sagrei ordinatus. Classification (NCBI taxonomy): domain Eukaryota; kingdom Metazoa; phylum Chordata; class Lepidosauria; order Squamata; family Anolidae; genus Anolis; species Anolis sagrei. The sequence goes on from NW_026844367.1 coordinate 18,496,026, forward strand.
AAGGACAGGTGGAGAGATTTTCAGCCTTCTCTGCCAAAGGGGTTCCTAAGTCCATTAGAATATATGTTTTCTGATTGACTTTGGCAACCTCTCTGAAACCCCCTCGTGACCCCCCCAGGGGTCCTGACCCCCAGGTTGAGAAACGCTACTTTAATATATTGTCAAAGGCTTTCATGGCCGGAATCACTGGGTTGTTGTGAGTGTTCTGGGCTGTGTGGCCATGTTCCAGAAGCATTTTCTCCTGATGTTTCCCCTGCATCTATGGCAGGAATCTTAAGAGGTTGTGAGGTCTGCTGGAAACTAAATAAGTGGGGTTTATATATCTGTGGAAAAATGTCCAGGGTGGGAGAAAGAACTCTTGTCTATTAGAAGCAGGTGTGCATGTTGCAATTGGCCACCTTGATTAGCATTTCATATATATTCCAGTCCTGTTGTTTTGCCTACACGGTTTCCCTCATATTGCACTTTCCCCCACCTTACTGAAAGTCTAATTCCACTGTTCAGTCCCCTATGAGCTCCTCTCCCACAAATGCACCTTTCACGGCTATCTCATCCAGAGTTTTATTATTTTAGGTCATGCATTAGGCCCGCCCATTGTCTTTTATTTTTCATTATGTTATGTCCTGTTTATTTTACTTGATTGGTTTATTTATTTTATTGTGATGTTATTTTGTTGTTTATATTTTATGTTGCTGTATCGCTGGGCTTGGTTTCATGTAAGCCGCTCCAAGTCCCCTTTGGGGAGATGGTGGTGGGGTATAAATAAAGATTATTATTATATTATTATTATTATTATTATTATTATTATTATTATTATTATTATTATTTGGCCTTGCAGTTTCAATTGCAACATTCACACCTATCTCCAACAGACAAGAGTTCTTTCTCCCACCCTGGACATTATTCCACAGATATATAAACCCATTTTCCTAGTTCCAACAGACCTCACAACCTCTGAGGATGCCTGCCATAGATGCAAGGGGAACGTCAGGAGAGAATGCTTCTGGACGTCAGACTACTTCAACCAGAGAAGTCAGCCATAGCAGAGCACCTGATGAACCAACCTGGACATAGCATATTATTTGAGAACACAGAAATACTGGACCACTCTCACAACCACGTCAGCCTACACAGAGAAGCCACTGAAATCCATAAGCATGTGGACAATTTCAACAGAAAGGAGGAAACCATGAAAATGAACAAAATCTGGCTAAGAGTATTAAAAAAACTCTAAAATTACAGCAGCAAAACAACAGAAAGGAAACACTCTGGCACATCTAATCACCTCTCAACAAAAGATTGCCCCAGGCACTGCCAGGCAATCAAATGATAATCAAGGTGGTCAGTTGAAACATTCTCACCTAGCTCCAGCAGACAAGAGTCCTTTGTCTGACCCTGGTCGTTCCACAGATAT
>NW_026844367.1:18497539-18543347 GCF_025583915.1 Anolis sagrei ordinatus
TACTTTTAAACAGCTCATAACTGGTATCTGATAGAGCACACATGATCTGCTGAGCATCAAAGATAACAATGGACAAGGATCATGGGAGAGGGCATTTACCATATCTGAAAGAGAAGGAAAACTCCTACCTTATCTGCAAAATGTTGGATGATAAAGGCCTTGTTTGACAAGCGGGGTTTCTCAAAAAGCAGCGTCTTGTTCAAATGCGTATTGTATAATTTCTGGGCCCAACTATTATCTGAACCTTTTGGCATCTAGGAAAAGGAAATTTTAAAATGTTTTGCAGTCTGAACAATTCCTGTCATTCAAAAAATAGGGCAGGGTCAATCATAAACTCATAGAATCCTAGCATTGGAAGAGACCTCGTGGGCCATCTAGTCCAACTCTTTTCTAGCAAGAAGCAGGAAAATTGCATTCAAAGCACCCCCGACAGATGGTCATCCAGCCTCTGTTTAAAAGCTTCCAAAGAAGGAGACTCCACCACATTCCAGGGCAGAGAGTTCCACTGCTGAACGGCTCTCACAGTCAGGAAGTTCTTCCTCATGTTCAGATGGAATCTCGTTTCTTGTAGTTTGTATCCTTTGTTAAAGGATAAACATCCCCACCCCCTAGATAGCCTTTGGAGGCATTTTGGAGCCCAGAGTGTGTTGTGTCTTGGGAGGTATGGCAGGAGATTCAGTCCTCCAACTTCTATTTCTTAACCTTCCTAATGCTACGACCCCTTAATACAGTTTCTCATGTTGTGACTCCCAACCATAAAATTATTTTCGTTGCTACTTCACAACTGTAATTTTGCTACTGTTATGAATTGTAATGTAAATATCTGGTATGCAGGATGGATTTTCATTCACTGGAACAAATTTGACAGAGGGTTCCACTGCTTGTCTTCTTCTCCTTCTCCTTCTCCTTCATCATCATCATCATCATCATCATTTGTACCTGTTGAACTTCATTGTGTTTTTGTTGTTCATTCGTTCACTCGTTTCCGACTCTTTGTGGCTTCATGGACCAGTCCACGCCAGAGCTCCCTGTCGGCTGTCACCACCCCCAGCTCCTTCAAGGTCAATCCAGTCACTTCAAGGATACCATCCATCTGTCTTGCCCTTGGTCAGCCTGTCTTCCTTTTTCCTCCCATTTTCCCCAGTATCATTGTCTTCTCTAAGCTTTCCTTTCTTCTCATGATGTGGACAAAGGATTTCATCTTGGCTTCTACTATTCTTCCCTCCCATGAGCAGTCATTGTGTTAGTTTTGGCCAATCATCTCTCTAATTCGTTAAGATCGTTTTGAATTCTGCTCCTGTCCTCTGGAGTATTGGCTCTCCCTCCCAATTTGGTGTCATCTGCAAACTTGATGATCATGCCTTCTAAGCCTTCATCTAAGTCATGAATGAAGATCGTGAGCAGGACCGGGCCCAGGAGGGAGCCCTGATGATGGCACTCCGCTCGTCACTTCTTTCCAGGATGAAGAGGAGAAAGCCTTGGGGAGAATCACCCCTTGCGTTTGTCCACCTAACCAATTTCAGATCCACCTCACTGTAGTTTTGCTGAGCCCACATTGGACTATTTTGTTTGCCATTTTGAGGCTGGACCCAAATGGCTGTGCCTTTTACTTGGGTAAATAAATACATCTCTAAATGCCCCTTGGGTGCACTTCCCCATTCTTGTTCTAAGACTGAACTGATATGCACAATACATTTCTTCCTCTCATGAGATAACATAAACAGGGGAAAATACATCTATTTCAGAAAACTAAAAGTTAGGATCTTTCATGCTACCCAATAACAGATTCCACTTTGGCTGCATCCAACACATTGAACCAGATGACAATAATATAAAAGTCACTCCCACTAGAGTTTTCCCTCCCTAGAACTGGATATATAGCGTCTGTTGCTGAAACCTTTTAAATCTGAACTCAATTGGTAGTCCCAATACAGTGTACCCACTGAGATTGTCAACAAAAAACCCCCACTGAAGTTGAAGAAAAGCTCAATTGTATATCCAACCATGCATTCATTTAACAATATTATAATCAGTAAAGTGAAAGGAAAAAACAATATTAATGCGCCCCACAAAAAGTTATGATTGTGGACAAGCGCACTGAAAGATGGCAAAATGGAGGGTCAGCAAATAGAAATGTTTTTACAACCATGTAACTGATAATACATGCAAAATTCAAATGCTAACATTCCAGACAACCTTGACGCTCCCCATTCCCAGACAGTGGAGAATGGAAGACCAACAAACCATGGAATACAAGGCTTTCATGGCTGGAATCACTGGGTTGCTGTGAATTTTCCAGGCTGTATGGCCATGTTCCAGAAGCATTATCTCCTGACGTTTCGCCCTCATCTATGGCAGGCATCCTCAGAGATTGTGAGGTCTGTTCAAAACTAGGCAAGTGGTGTTTATATATCTGTGGAATGTCCAGGGTGGGGAATTCCAGACAGGAAACAATCAGGGCCAGCTAAAATCTTTCAACAAAGAATTCCCCTAGGCAGGAAACTGCCAGGTTTTGAATCTGCAAGGCCAATGCTAATCAAGGTGGCCAATGGCAACATTCACACTTGCTTCAAACAGTCAAAAGTGCTTTTTCCCACCCTGGACATTATTCCACATATATATAAACCCCACTTGCCTTGTTTCCAACACACCTCACAACTTCTGAGGATGCCTACCATAGATGTGGGAGAAACATCAGGAGAGAATGCTTCTGCAACATGGCCATACAGCCCAGAAAATTCACAGCAACCCATGGAACATAGCATTTAGATCATTCGAACTCTTACCTTACATTCTTCATCTAATAAATCCAGAATTCCCAATTTGGCCTCAATGAGGTTAATGCAGGGCTGATTGTCATAGAAATCAATCAAGGTCCATGGAATTTCTTCCCTCATATATTCTTCTTGCTCTAGCTTAAATACATGCTAAAGGATAGGGGGGAAAACTGAAATTATTACCATAAACAACGCTGAAACATGCTTGCTACGTTAATGTAAATTATACACAATTAAAATCAAAGCCAAGAATTTACTAGATAAGACACACGAGTGGACAATCTTTTCACAATAGTCAGCTACAAAAGCAGGTTTCTGCGACTGGAAACTCAGCTATTCCAAGGGATACAAAAGACAATGGCTGAAAAATTATACTAATATTTCCGAAGTCATGTGCAAAGATTAAGAAATGAGATATTTATTTATTTATGAATGCCACACGTTGCTGTGGCCAACCTTCCCTCTTTCCTTCTTTCATTCCTTCTCTCACTCCCTCTTTCCTTCCTTCCTTCCTCTTTCTTCTCTTCTTCCCTTCTCTTTCCTTCCTTTCCCCCCTTTTTCTCTTCTGCTGTCTCTCTTTTCTTCTTCTCTTCCTTCCCTCCCTCTCTCTACATCTTCCCCCCTTCCTTTGCTCCCTCTTTCCTTCCTTCTTTCCCTTTTTTCTTTCTTTCTCTCCTTCCTTCCCCCTTTTTCTTTCCCCCCCTTTCTCTCTTCCTTCTCTACCTCTTTCCTTCCTTCTCTCTTTGCTTCCATGCTTCCTTCTCCCTTTCCTTCCTTCTTTCTTTCTTTCCCTCCTTCCCTCTTTCTTTTCTTTCTTTCTTTCTTTCTTTCTTTCTTTCTTTTTTCTTTCTCCCCTTCCCTCCCTTTTTTCTGTATTGTCATTTAACTTTTTGTCATTTAGGTTTTTGGGGCTTTTTAAGTCCCTTCTGCTATGTTTTTCGGTGTTTTTAATAAGTGAAGGACATACATTGGGTTGTTAGGTGTCTTGTGTCCAAATTTGGTGTCAATTCCTCCAGTGGTTTTTGAGTTCTGTTAATCCCACAAAAGAACATTACATTTTTATTTATATAGATATTTCTATCCCGTCTTTCTCAAGCCTGAAGGTGACTCAAGGCGGTACGCATATATCTTGCATGCAGGTTTATCATGGAATCTGCATGCAGTAAATGACAATAAAAGAGCAATCTTTTGGGAAAGAAGGCAAGGAGGGAACAGCAGGCAAGGTAATGTACCGTATATTCTGGCATATAAGACTATTTTTTAATCCAAGAAAATCTTCTTAAAAGTCAGGGGTCGTCTTATATGTGGAAGTAGTCTTATACGCTGGGAGTCGTCTTATAGAGCGGGTGCTGAAACTTCCAATCCTGATTGGAGAATCTGTGGTTGCTGCATATTGTGGGGGGGGGGGGAGTTAAAAATGGCAGTGGCTACGTTCCTGCCTTATGCAGCAACTGTATGAAAACATTAAGGGCGTCACTGTACAAGTACGGTGTCGCACCTCAGGGTAGATTTACCTTGCTCAGAACACCACACACACCAAGGCTGTAGGTTTTGTAGTTTATTAAAGAAAAGGCAAAGTCTTAAACATAAAAGCAAAGTTGCAGGAATTCAATAGTCCAACAGGGTCTTAAATGCAAAGGCAGAGTTTCCAAAGTCCAAAGGCAAATAACATGAAGCATAATCCATAAGCATGGATCAAACAAGATTCCATGGCAGTATGACAGAGTCCCAAGAAGCCAAGATCCACATCAAAGTCCCAAGAAGCCAAAAGCATGGCCTAAAAGCCCAGGCAATCCAAAGAAGTTATCGGGGTGTTTCACTGCACTGACAAAAGGATGCCTTCAATCAGCACACTAAATATACTTTCCCAGCATGAAAGCATCCTCTGACCTCTGACCTCTCTCTTGTTTGCAAGCCTTGTACTACGGCAAACCCTGAATTGCAAGTGATCCTGCCTATCTAAATCTGCAGAGCCTTCAAGGTCAAATAACCCATTATCCTGGAGCTGGGAATTAACAGAATAGACAGGCAGAGAGCTGCTGCCAGGCTGACTTGCCTCCTCCGCCTGCACCTGCGAAGTTCCACTAAGATCAGAAACATCTTCTAAAACAACATCCCTTCCCATGGGAAACTGGACTCATCTTCAGCATCAACATCGTCTGTATCAAAAATAGGAACATGTTTAGGAATCTGATACCCATCATCCTCTTCCAGCTCTTCCTGAGGCTCCTGCTGAGCCACAAAATATGGTAGAAGAAAATCCATTCATCAGGATTTGTGGACTTAATGCGGTCCCAATGGAGAGGGGAAGGGGCGCCTCACCGGAAAGGTGTAAGTGAAGGGCAGAGCAAGCTGCAAGCGTCTGCGGCGCCCGGGGTGTGGGAAAAAGAGATAGAGTGGCTCTGGGCCCAGGAAAACACACCACCTCTTTTACCTGTCTGGCCCGCCCTTGTGTCCTATTACCGTACCTCCTCCTCTGCCTCTCAGATCTCGCTCCTGAAGACTGCAGTGAAGCAGGTGCTCAGGTACAAGATCTGAGAGGAAGAGAAGGAGGTTGTTGCACCTCAGAATGGATTCACTTTGCTGAAATCACCAGAACTGCACACAGACTGAAGCCTTTGTAGTTTATTAAAAAATAAAAGATGAAAAGTTTTAAAAAGCAAGTAATGTTCCAAAGATCAATAAAACATAGCACTATAAAGCAGGATTCCAAGAGGCACCAACGAAATAAAGTCCCATGAGAACATGACAAAATCCCAAGACCATGGACACAAGAACTGTATAATCCAGGCAGACGAGCACAAGCTGCTTGGTTGAGCGAGAAGTTGCTCTGACAAAGGTTTGTTTTCAAACACACTATTTAATACCCTTTGCAATACATGAAAGCATTTCTTTGGCCTCTGACCTCCTTCTTGTTGGCTATTCTCACACTCCTTCGAACTCTGAATTCCAAACGGTCAGCCCAATCTAAGATGCCCATTTCATCAAGGTCAGGCTGCTCATTAGTGTCAGCCTGGTTGCCTTCCTGCTTACTATGAGGCTGAGAACTGTCCTCCTTTTCTGGGTCAATTTGCACCTCGCTGGTTTGAGTATCAAAAACATCATTCCCTGCTGTGGGAAACTGAACTTGCACACCCTGTTCCTCATTGTCTACAACAGGAGCATTTTGAACCTGACTGTGAACCTGAATCCCATCATCCTCGTCAGAGTCACTCTGAGACCCCATCCGAGTCACAACACTATCAGTCTGTGTCTGTGGTTCCAGCTGAGTCACTGTTGTGATTCAGCTGGAATCACAGAGTGATGGTGTCAGTGATTCTGGGGATGAAGAGACTCAGATTCAGTCAGATGCAATGCAAGGATGTTCCTGTGTTAGACAAGGAAGACCAGGACCAGAGGGCAGGAGTTCAGTTGTTTCCCACAGCAAGGTTTTACGCTGGGGAAAGTGAAACTACTGAGAGTGAGAGCCAGATACCTGATGCAGAAAGGGAGGATGCAGAAAGGGAGGATCGTTCTGAGCCAGCTAACGAGGGATTTGACCTCGATGGGGGTGGCAGCTTAGATAGGGCTGATCACTTGGAATTGAAAGTGCGAAGGAGTGTCAGGGAGGCAAGAGAGAGAGGCCCAAGGCCATAGCAACGCCTTCATGCTGGCCCAAGAATATTAAACAGACTGTTTGAATGTGCCTCAGTGTCAGAGCAACTTCTTGCTTCAACCAAGAGACTTTGGATTTATCTTGCAGCTTTTCATTCTCATGTTTCAGGACTTCGTCATGTTCTCATGGGACCTTGCCTTGCCTATGCCTTCATGGATCTTGTTTGCCTATGTTACCTTGGATTGATCTTTTGAAATATACTTTTGCTTTTTGAACCTTTTCTTTTAATAAAACTACAAAGACTACTGCTGATGTGTTCTTTGGGGTCATAAGCAAGGTGATTCTACWCTGAGATGCGACAGTCACAACAGAGGTACAGTAATAGGAAAATTACKATARTGAAATCAAATCTGATGCTTTTAAAATTTTTATTTGGTGTGCGTTGGAAGATGGGTAGTCTTATACGGCGAGCATATCCCAAACTCTATATTTTAACTGGAAAAGTTGGGGGTCGTCTTATACGCCCAGTCGTCTTATATGCCGGAATATACGGTAATTCTACTTGCGTATATAAAGAGTTCATCACRGGAGGAATGGACACTGAGGGAGAGCAAAGCCCAAAGGATTTCCCCTCTTACCATATTGAACTGTTGCTGCAGTTTCTCATTGGCATAGTTGATACAAAACTGTTCAAAGCTGTTGATCTCAAATGTTTCAAACCTGAAAAAAAGGGACAGTTGGCATCTTTATGTCTACATAGGGCAAGACATAAAAGCGTAGTAACTTCAGGATGCCATTACTAGTTTCCTTGCCAGGTCATGGGGGACCTTGTTGAAGGAAGGCCTTCCTGAAATCCAGATACGCTCCATCTACAGCATTCCCTGCATATACTTAGCTTGTAAAGGTTTAATAAAATTTGCATTACAACTCACTTTATCGTGTCAAATATCAAGGAACACAGATAGAAAAAACTCACCCGTAAATGTCCAGCACACCAATAAACGAATGCTGTTTCATGGGAGAATGGAGGGCTTTGTTCACGTGATCGACAATCCAGTTAAAGAGATTGGCATAGATGTGTTTGGCAAGAGCATCTCTGCCATTGATGGCTTGCAGCTTGGAAATGGGCTTGATGTACGTCTCTGTGGCAGTGGCGAGTTTCTTATGGCAGAGCCAGTGAGCCATTTGGTCATACTCCACTCCCATGAGCTCGCAGAAAATCTTGAGAGGTTCGTGTTTCGGCTACAACGACAACAAACACCTTTCAAAACAATATTCACCATCACCTACTTCACACTACCATTTGGGCAAAGAGCCCTCAGTCATAGCTTAGATTTGAGTTTGCATGGAGAATGTACGAGGGCTGAATGAAAAGTAATGCCTCCACCTTCGTAACTCCTGAACAGATGGCAGTCCTGGTATGCTTGTTTAGTAGACTCTCTTCTACAGTTCCATTTTGGCGGGAAGCCTTAGCATTGAACGGTTGTGTTGTTAAATGTGAAGTATGGAACCCTGCGCAGACGGTCGATCAATGCGACTTAAGCAATGTATGCGGTAGGTACTGGCTTGATCAGTAGACCCTCCTCTACACTTCAATTTTGACAGGAAGCGTTAGCATTGAATGGTTGTGTTGTTAAAGTGCGAACTATGGAACCCTACGCAGACGGTCGGTTAATGCGACTTAAGCAACGTGCAGTCATTGAATTCTTTACAGCAAAAGGTGTCACCTCAACATCTTTAAACTTACTTGTCCAATGACACGCAGCACTCACATCAACACAATCACCATAAACAGCTTGCATTCTCTGATTAATCTCCTTTGGGGTGACACCTTCTGTGGTCAAGAATTCAATGACAGCATGTTGCTTAAGTCGCATTGACTGACTGTCTGCGCAGGGTTCCATACTTTGCACTTTAACAGCACAACAGGAGAGTCTACTGAACAAGCCAGTATCTGCCACATGCCAGTACTGCCATCTGTTGAGGAGTTACGAAGGTGGAAGCATTACTTTTTCTGCTAAGGCTTCCCGCCAAAATGGAACTGTAAAGGAGAGTCTACTGAACAAGCCAGTACCTGCCACATGCCAGTACTGCCATCTGTCGAGGAGTTATGAAGGTGGAGGCATTACTTTTCATTCAACCCTCGTAGGTAAAAGGGTTGACATCATTACAGTTGTCTTTATTTCTGAAGACTGATCTCATGTATTTGTGGAAGCCTTGGGAACCGGATGACTTTATGCATGGTTGGTTTTTGGACTTAGTCGAGACCCATTTTTCTCACATCTAGAGGACACAATGTCTCCACAGCTTCCTGAAGTATCACAAGATTATTGTTTTCCGGCCATCAGAACACAAATTAGTTGTGCTTTCTAGATGGTCTTTCCGAAAATACACATGATGTCAATTCTGAAATCAAACCAATCACTTTGAAGAAAAAAGGGGGGGAAGTGACTTGACCCCGAGATCCAAAAGAAAAAAGGCAAAAGCAACAAGGAAATGGAAACTGTTTGCATCTTTGCACTGCACGTATTACAAAAAAAGCAATAATAAACAAGGAAGAAATGATACAACAGAAGAGAATCCTTAAACTTATTTGAGACTTACTGGTATTACACAGCTGTCAGAATCACGAGACTGAAACGCTACATTGCCCAGGTGAAGAATAGCAGCAAGGATTTGAAAAATTCCCATCTGGCAGGAATCAACAATCCCTGTCACAAACAAAAGATTCCACGTGTTAGGATAAAAAGAAGAACCATGCAGAGCAAGCTCATTGCAAAGATGACACAGAGTGAAGGGTGTGCCACCTCCAACGTATATCTCAGGAGCCGTGGTGGCACAATGGGTTTATTATTATTATTATTATTATTATTATTATTATTATTATTATTATTTGAAACACAACAAGATGAGTCCACAGCAGACACTCTGCTGGCTGTTGAATTGGATCACACGTTGGACACTTCCCAAGTGTCTAAGACTGTGTGATGTATCGGCGAATAATGCGTGCAGATCCCAGCTGGCAATTTTGTCAGCACCAATTGTGTTTAAGTGCAGGCCAAGGTCTTGGGCATTGCACGCATTGTGCTCATCACCACACTTTTTTAAAAAAAATTGAAACATTTAAAATTAAAAATTAAAAAAATTAAAATTAAAAAATAAATTATTATTATTATTATTATTTGAAACACAACAAGATGAGTCCACAGCAGACACTCTGCTGGCTGTTGCATTGGATCACACATCAGACCCTTTCCAAGTGTCTAGGACTGTGTGATGTATCGGCAAATAATGCGTGCAGATCCCAGTAAGGTGGCCTTTTGCAGCTGGCAGATGGTAATCTTGTCAGCACCGATTGTGTTTAAGTGCAGGCCAAGGTCTTTAGGCACTACACCCAGTGTGCCGATGACCACCTTGACTGGCTTGTGCCAGAGTCTTCGCAATTATAATTGACACAAAAGCACAGTATGTCAGAGAAAACGAGATCTCTATACTGGATTTCGTATCACAAAATCACAAATCAAACACTTCCCAAGCGTCTAGGATTGTGTGATGTATTTCTGAATGATGCGCGCAAATCCAAGTAAGGTGGCCTTTTGCAGTTGTATTATTATTATTATTTCGGATTTTTTGCATTCTGTCCTATCTCGACCTCCGCAGAGGGACTCAGGGCGGCTAACAACCAGCACACCATGGTGCCTGCAACCAAAAGCAAAAGTTAAACTCTTGTGCCAGCTGAACTGCTAACCTGAAGGTTGACAGTTTGAATCTGAAAGATGGGTTGAGCTCCCGTCTGTCAGCCCCAGCTTCTAATGTGAAGACATGAGAGAAGCCACCCACAGGATAGTAACACATCCAACGTCCCTTGAGGAACGTCCCTGCAGACAGCCAATTCCCTCACACCAGAAGAGAGTTGGTTTCTCAAGTCGCTTCTGACATCAAATTTATTTATTTATTTTATTTACAGTATTTATATTCCGCCCTTCTCACCCTGCAGGGGACTCAGAGTGGATTACAATGTACATATACATGGCAAACATTCAATGCCATAGACACACAACATATATAGACACACAGAGAGACAATGTAACATTCCAGCTTTTCATGAGGGTATTCTGGCCACCAGGGGAGCTGTCGCTTCACTGTCCGTTTGTGACACTGATGAAGTATTTCCTCATTCTTTGCATACTTCCTGGAGATGTTTATGGCCTCCTAAAACAGTTAAATTAGCTTCTCCACATAAGTGGTACCTAAATTTCCTACCTGACAGATGCAACTGTCTTTCAGGCTGCAAAGGTCGGCAACAAGCTACACAATTTTGGTCGGAAGTTCACTCCGACCCGGGCTGGCTTCAAAGTTATGACCTTTCAATCAGTCATGATCTTAATGCAGCTGACTTCCAGCCAGCGGCACCACAATCCCGGTGCAAAAAAAAAAAAAAAAAAAAGTGAGCGAGAACCTGCAATTCTACCAAAATCCCTCCTTAAGCATTTGTTTATTTATTGATTTATTTGGTGTCGGGAGCAACTTGAGAAACTACAAGTCACTTCTGGTGTGAAAGAATTGGCTGTCTGTAAGGATGTTGCCCAAGGGACGCCGGGATGTTTTGCTGTTTCCTTGTGGGAGGCTTCTCTCACGTCCCCGCACGGACAGCTGGAGCTGACAGAGGGAGTTCAATTAGGGCAGCATATAAAGAGCAAACTCAAAAAGCAGGGGAATTCCAGACAACAATCAATCTGTGCCAGCTAACACCTCTCAACAAAGGATCCCCAGGCAACAACCAGCAAGGTTTTGAAGCTGCAAGGCCATTTGATGGCAATCAAGCTGACCAACTGCGACATTCACACCTGCCTCCAGCAGACAAGAGTTCTTTCTCCCACCCTAGACATTCCACAGATATATAAGTCTCACTTGCCTAGTTTCCAACAGACCCCTCAACCTCTGATGATGCCTGCCATAGATGTGGGAGAAACACCAGGAGAGAATGCTTCTGGAACATAATGATACAGCCTGGAAAACTCAGAGTAACCCAGTCAGTAAGCTATCGGGAATTGTGAACTATCTAAGCTAGGCATAAGCAAACTTTGGCCCTCCAGGTGTTTTGGATTTCAACTCCCACAATTCCTAACAGCCTACTGAAGTCCAAAACACCTGGAGGGCCAAAGTTTGCCCATGCAAGCTGTAAATGGTTTAGCAACATCAAACCCTGAAGCAAAGCATGTGCTCCTGAAATTTCTGGGACTTACCTAACAATGTGCACGCACGCCTCGTGTTTGTCATCTCCTTCGCATCATCAACACCATCGATCACTGGGCTGCCGCCTTGCTTTGTATAGTGAAAATAGTCTGCATTCCCTGTTTGAGAAATAGAACAGAACAACTGTCACATTACAAAAATACATCCTAGAACAGTGTTTCTCAACCTGGGGGTCGGGACCCCCCGGGGGGGTCACATCGGGGGTGCCAGAGGGGTTGGCAAAGTCTAGAAAGCACAGTATTTTCTGTTGATCATGAGGATTCTGTGTGGGAAGTTTGGCCCAATTCTATCATTCGTGGTGTTCAAAATGCTCTTTGATTGTAGGGGAACTATAAATCCCAGCAACTACAACTCCCAAATGTCAAAGTGTATTTTCCCCAAACCCCACTAGTGTTCACATTTGGGCATATTGAGTATTTGTGCCAAGTTTGGCCCAGATACATCATTGTTTGAGTCCTCAGTACTCTCTGGAGGTAGGTGAACTACAACTCCAAAACTCAAGTTCAATGGCCAACAAACCCTTCCAATATTTTCTGTTGGTCATGGGGGTTCTGTGTGTGGGAAGTTTGGCCCAATTGTATCGTTGGTGGAGTTCAGAATGCTCTTTGATTGTAGGTGAACTATAAATTCCAACAACTATACAACTCCCAAATGCCAAAGTGTATTTTCCCCAAACTCCACCAGTGCTCACATTTGGGCATGCTGAGTATTCAAGCCAAGGTTGATCCAGATCCATCATTTTTTTGTCCTCAGTAGCACTAAAACAATGGATATAGGTGAACTACAACTCCAAAACTCAAGGTCAATGTCCACTAAACCCATGCAGTATTTTCTGTTGGTCATGGGGGCTCTGTGTGGGAAGTTTGCCCCAAATCTATCATTGGTGGAGTTCAGAATGCTCTTTGATTGTAGGTGAACTATAAATCCCAGCAACTACAACTCCCAAACGACAAAATCAATCCCCCCTCTGCAACCCTACCAGTATTCAAATTTGGGCGTATTGAGTATTTGTGCCAAATTTGGTCCAGTGAATGAAAATACATCCTGCATATCAGATATTTACATGACGATTCATAACAGTAGCAAAATTACAGTTATGAAGAAGCAATGATGATAAATTTATGGTTGGGGGTCACCATATCATGTGGAACTGTATTAAGGGGTCATAGAATCATAGAGTTGGAAGAGACCTCATGGGCCATCCAGTCCAATCCCATTCTGCCAAGAAGCAGGAAAATTGCATTCAAAGCACCCCTGACAGATGGCCATCCAGCCTGTTTAAAAGCTTCCAAAGGGGAAGCCTCCACCATGTCATTAGGAAGGTTGAGAAACACTGTCCTAGAAAGTGGAGGACTGAATCTCCTGCCATACCTCCCAAGACACACACACACCCACAAAAATGCCTCCAAAGGCTATCTAGGGGGTGGGGGTGTTTATCCTTTAACGAAGGATACAAACTACAGGAAAGGAGATTCCATCTGAACATGAGGAAGAACTTCCTGACTGTGAGAGCCGTTCAGTAGTGGAACTCTCTGCCCCGGAGTGTGATGGAGGCTCCTTCTTTGGAAGCTTTGAAACAGAGGCTGGATGGCCATCTGTCGGGGGTGTTTTGAATACAATTTTCCTGCTTCTTGGCAGAATGGGGTTGGACTGGATGGCCCATGAGGTCTCTTCCAACTCTAGGATTCTATAATTCTATGACTGTGAGAGCTGTTCAGTAGTGGAACTCTCTGCCCCAGAGTGTGGTGTAGGCTCCTTCTTTGGAAGCTTTTAAACAGATGATGGATGGCCATCTGTCGGGGATGTTTTGAATACAATTTTCCTGCTTCTTGGCAGAAAGGGGTTGGACTGGATGGCCCACGAGGTCTCTTCCAACTCTAGGATTCTATAATTCTATGACTGTGAGAGCTGTTCAGCAGTGGAACTCTCTGCCCCAGAGTGTGGTGGAGGCTCCTTCTTTGGAAGCTTTTAAACAAAGGCTGGATGGCCATCTGTCGGGAGTGCTTTGAATGCAATTTTCCTGTATCTATTATGGAAGAGTCATTCCATAATAGATGCAAATCACAA
Source organism: Anolis sagrei ordinatus (assembly GCF_025583915.1). Taxonomy (NCBI): domain Eukaryota; kingdom Metazoa; phylum Chordata; class Lepidosauria; order Squamata; family Anolidae; genus Anolis; species Anolis sagrei. The sequence continues at coordinate 18,511,235 of NW_026844367.1, forward strand.
TGTAATATTTTGGTGCATGCTATGGCGGAAATATAATGCGATAGATCCAAATGCAAATGCAAATCCATACCTAACCGCAACGTTTTAAATTCCGGCGATGCTGCAGAAGCGCAAAGCTGATAAAAGATATGGTAATTTCTCTCTTCGTCGGCCTTGAATACAAACAAAGAAGAGATAAAACATTAAGGACACATTTGATATGTAATGGCTTCTCCCAAAGTTTTGTCAAAGTCTGCAATCTTACCCCTGGAATAACAGAGAACAAACAACTGCATCACATTTATTTTTATTTATTTTATTTTATTTTCAGCATTTTTACCCTGCCCTTCTCAACCCCCCCCCCCGGGGGGGGGGGGGCTCAGAGTGGCTAACAAAGGCAGCAATTCGATGCCACAAATCAATAACACAGTATAAAATCATAAATACATACAGAGTTAAAACAATAGCAATAAAACAACTGCCGCTCTGGGCCAGAGTGAAGAGAGGGAAGGCCAAGGGACAGTTCCATCTAGTCTCCTGTGCTATTCTAATAATAAATATAATGTAATATAATATAATATAATATACTAGCTGTCTCCTGCCACGCGTTGCTGTGGCCCAGTCTGTGTATATGTATTTTGTGTGTATATATGTGTGTATGTATATGTGTATTTGTGTATTTCTGTGTTTAAATGTGTATATGTATATTGTGTATATGTGTGTGCTTGTGTATATGCATAAATGTGTGTATATATGTGTGCATGTATGTGTTTGTATATGTCCATATTTGTGTGTGTGTGTGTTTGTATGTATATGTATATTTCTGTGTTTATATGTATATTGTGTATATGTATGTGCTTGTGTGGATATGTGTGTATATGTATCTGTATATGTATATGTGTGTAGGGATACATGTATGTGTGTATGTGTATATTTGTGTGTCTGTATGTATGTATGTGTGCATATGCATATGTATATTGTGTATATGTGTGTGCTTGTATATATGCATATATGTGTGTATGTATATATGTGTAGGTGTATATGTATGTGTGTATATGTGTATATTTGTGTGTGCTAGCGTATATATATGTGTGTGTGTCTGTATGTATGTATGCCTGTGTATATGTATATGACTGTATGTGTATATGTATACATAGTTTTTTTTGGGGGGGGGTTTAAAGTCTGTTCGGCAGGGGGTTTTTTATGTGTGTTTTAGGGGTAATGGTCACTCGTTGACCTGATAGGTGTATTGTGTCCAATTTTGGTGTCAATTCGCCCAGTGGTTTTTCAGTTATGTTAATCCCACAAACGAACATTACATACACATACACACACACACACACATATATATATAGATATAAAAAAACATGTAGTGGTATAGTACAATATAGTAATATATAATATTAATATCGTGTTATGTTAATAATATAATATATTGTATGTACATATAACTTGTAAGCCGCTCTGAGTCCCCTTCCGGGTGAGAAGGGCAGAATGTAAATGTCAGAAATAAATGAATAATAAATAACTCTAAGGCAGGCCTGCATAACATGCAGCCCTCCGGGTATTTGGGCTTCCAGTTCCTAGAAGTCTTAGCCAGGTTGTTCAATGGTCAGGAAGGAATTCTGGGAGTTGAAGTCCAGAACACTGGAGGGCTTCATGTTGTGCAGGACTGCTCTACGGGAAAATTTGGGAGCTCAGCACAAGGCTTCTCAGATTCTTTCCAAGGAGAGATGGAAGCACCATGCTGCCACCACCACCACTGTTTTCCCACTTATTTATTTATCATGTCAGGAGCAACCAGACAGTTGTTTTCCCACTGAGACCTTGCAAAAGGCCAGCAAGGTCATACATTTTCACCTTATACAGGACTATAGAAGCTAAGCTTATATTCATTTTACCTGGAAGACCACTCTTGACTTTTCTAGGAGGTACGTTCTCATGTTAGCGCCAGTAATTCGATACCGCTTATCGAAACCTATCTCAATGTACTTCCCAAAGCGACTGCTGTTATCATTCCGTGTGGTTTTGGCATTCCCAATGGACTGCGGGAGGAGAAAGAACACAGAAAAGGTTGAACAGTCTTCAGAAGCCAGCAATAACTTTTACGAAGTGTTCCCTGAAACTGCAAAATGGCAAATTAGTAATACAATCCCTGCAAGCATGGATTTTCACTCAGGCTGTGTTATTTTGCTATTAATCGAGCAAACAAATTCATTAAAATAACTTGAAGGTCACAATCGTATACAACTGGAAGGAATTCACATTGAACTTCGTAGGGTTTCCATATGAATAGACATGCAAAGACTTGTGCTCCTAATTAAGGAGTGCAAATATTAAGATACAGATAAACATTTTGATACATCTACAAGGGTTGAATGAAAAGTAATGCCTCTACCTTTGTTACTGGGTTTGGATGAGAATATTTTAATAAATCAAACGCAGAAATAATCTTTAGAATGTGCTCTTTAACTCCCACTAATTATTTTTCCACACAATTGTCAGTGACATCGGCAGCACAGCAAGGCAGTAACAGATCAATCACAGCCACCTTAGGCTATAAACTACTTTATTTTACAGCTCTATACATTAGAAGCTACTTAACACTCAGCGCATCGTAAACTTGCTTCTTTACCATCTAACTGTAACATTGCGAACACACTAACTGTTATCAGTACTAGTCCACACCTCTTGCATTCCAGAGTGACGTATGAGGTCCATTTATTCTATACACTTGATTCATGACCTCTCTAGGAATGCCGTTCCCTCCATGGTTCAGTTAATTCTTTCACACAGGAATACATTATACTCGGCACATAGCTACTGCATTTTAAAAATACATACATACATACATACATACTTTGAAATCTACATTATAAATTGCAAACAGCTTCAACAATAATCACCAGACAATTGGATATATTTCTATCAACAATGAACAATTTTTCTGAAGCCGTCACGGAAGAAGTCCACACTCTGTTTCCGCAACCAGCATCTTACAGTTCTCTCAACGTCTTCATCAGAAGCAGAATGATGTCCCCGCAGATCTTCTTTCATTATTAGGAATAGATGGAAGTCAGGCAGTGCTAAATCTGGACTGTATGGAGGATGTCGTATGGTGATGAGATCCAGTCTCTGAAGTTTCAAGTCTGTGCGCTTTCATTTCAGGCATCAGCATCCTGGGTACCCATCATGCACAGATCTTCCGACAGCTAAGCAAAGCAATAATGTGAACCACATGTTCTTGTGAAATGCCGATTGTGCTTGAAATTTCTCTCTGAGTGATATGATGATCATCCTGAATCAATCTGTCAACCTTTTGCTTGTGAAACTCGGTGGTTGCTGTCACAGGACATCCAAGTCTTTGTGTGTCACGCAAGTGAGATGTTCCCACCTCAACATCTTTTTTAAAAAATAATCTTTATTAGATATTTTCATAACACATATTATTTAAAAGACAGATAAATTTAAAAAGAGAAAAAATTCTTACAAAAGAATTTAAAACTAGATAGAATAGAAAGTCGGAGGAACGAGATAGAAAGAAAGAAAAAGGAAAAAAAGAGAAAGGGAGAGAAAGAGAAAGAGTAAAACAAAACAAAACAAAAGATGCTGTTTCCTTCGGTCCAACTTCCAGGATACTTCAAGAAGGGTTTCTTCCTTTTCCTTCTTCAGTAGGTTTTCAGTCCTTTATTCCTTCTTCCTTTTCCCCCCCATTTCTCTTCTTCTTTTGTTTATTTATGTATATATACATATTTTAAGTGTTTGCTATGCAGTTCTATAATTCTTCATGTTTCTACTTTTAATATCTTATTTACAATACTCATTTATTGATGTCCGATCTGTCACTTTTTCTATTTTCCCTTTCTATTTTTGAAATAAGTAACTTAGCCTGTCCATGTTTTTTATATCCATAATTTTTTTGTTCCAATCATCATTTGTGGGTGTTTCCTTTTTTCGCCATAATCTCACATAGCAAATTCTAGCAGCAGTTGTGGAGAGGAAGAGAAGTTTGTCTATATTGCTCTTGGTTTTTTATCTGTAATTCCCGATAGAAATATTTCAGGTTCAAGTGGGATATTAATCTTCAGTATTTTTTGTAATCTTTCCTGTGTTTTCCCCCCAATAATCTTTTGCTTTTTTGCACTGCCACCACATATGGTAGAAGGTCCCTTCTACTTCTCCACATTTCCAACACTTTGAGTTTATGTTCTTATAATAACTCCCTAGTTTATGTGGTGTCATATGCCATCTATGGAACATTTTTGTCCAATTTTCTTTTAGGTCGTAGGCACGCGTGTACTTTAATTTCTTGGTCCATATAATCTCCCATTCTTCTAATTCTATAGATCTTCCTATATTTTTTGCCCATTTTATCATACATTCTTTGACTCCTTCTTCTGTGCTCCATTCTAATAATTTTTTGTATATTATGGATATTGTTTTTTTCTCTGTCCTCATTAATCTATCCCAACTATTTTCTTCTGTCATGAATCCCAATTTTTTATCTTTAGTAAAATGTTCTTGAATCTGCCTATATTGAAACCAGGTTGTGTTTGGGTATGAATTTTTTATTTCCTGTTGTGTTTTTAGGGTTATTTCTTTGCCTACTTTTTAAATTATTTCTTTGTATTGGGGCCAAATTATCCAACCTAGTTCTCTTCTTTGGCAGGATTCTAGCGGGGAAACTCATAGGGGTGTTTGGCTATAAAATCTATCTTTGTATTTGTCCCATATTTTTATAACGTCCTCTCTGATAAAATATTTCTGATTTTTTTTCTACTTTCGTTTTTCCGTACCATACGTATGCATGCCAGCCTCTTCTCAAATCAACCCCCTCCAGATTTAAACTTACTCGCCCACCTACACACAGTACTCACATCAACAAAATCGGCATAAACAGCTTGCATTCTCTGATGAATCTCCTTTGGGGAGACACCTTTGGCAGTATTGTAACTGTGCAATAGCCAAAAACACCCCCTCAATAGTATTACATTCTAAACATACAAACACTAACTTTGAAAACTACATTACACTATTTCAAAACACATCAACAATCCCCCTCAGATGTCAAAGTTACTTAGCAAAAAACAGTTGCAAAACAAAACATCTTATCACTAAGAATACATTTCACATTGTTGCAATGAGATAACAGGATATATTAATGGCAGTTTGCAAACTACATAAAATGCACCATCACAATAGATCCCAGTGACCTCTTAGTTCTCAATCACAATAGCACGATAGATCAGCAATCACCCCTAGGCAACTTTACACTCAAGGCAGAAATATATTTATCTATTGGATAGTTCACTTGGCACTGAGAAGCATTTGCTAATATTGCTTTGAAACTCCACACAACACAGCAAACCAGGCAGAATTACCTTCTCTCTGAATACCACCAAAATCACCTGTACCAAAGTTGTACTATCTTGAATAAGGCCATCTCCTCTTTTGTTTGTGTTTCAAGAAATTCTTGAAATAAGAAAAAAGTTAAAAGAAAGGTAAAGGAAGTAAAGCAAAGTGATTTAAGTCATTAGTAGCTGATCAGTGGATGTTGTGGCTAAATCCTAACTGCTCTTTCCAGTTGGAGTAGAACCACTGAACGTTAAAGTAGTTAGAATAAAAAAAAAACAATTAAGATGCATAAGGGGGAAATTAGATTTTTAAAAATAATATTTAAGAAAAACACTGTTCTTAACTTCCTCTACTATCTGCTTCCTATTTATTCAGAGGGCAAGTGCCTTTTCAGCCAACTTTCTGGGGGGAATTCCAGGTGACTGAAGCCTTCTCTCTATTAGAGCGACATAATAATAATAATAATAATAATAATAATAATAATAATAATAATAATAATAATCTTTTATACCCCGCCACCATTTCCTCCAATGGGGACTCGGAGCGGCTTACACGGGGCCAAGCCCGAACAACAAATTACAAAACAAAATACAAATTGCAGTAAAATAAACAACATAAACAATAAAAAATAAAACATCAAAGCATATAAACAATGTGTGTCCAAACGACATGTCCTTCTCTAAGGATCAGTCTTGAGATATAAATAATGGAGCCCCCAGTGGCACAATGGGTTAAACCCTTATGATGGCAGGACTGCTGAATGAAAAAGCAGTGGTTTGAATCCAGGGAGTGGTGTGAGCTCCCATCTGTCAGCTCCAGCTTCCCATGCAGTGACCTGAGAGAAGCCTGCCATAGGATGGTAAAACATCCAGGCGTCCCCTGGGCAACGTCCTTGTAGACGGCCAATTCTCTCACACCGAAAGGAACTTGCAGTTTCCCAAGTCGCTCCTGGCACACAAACAAAGTATCCAGATCTAGCAACAAAGAAGGGTGAAAATCCCAAACGGGTCTTACCTCCATGATGGGATTGGAAGCCAATACTTTCTCTTCGACGTTAGCTTCACTGGCAGACCCGCTTACAGTGGCAAAATATCTCATGGCGTATTTAGCAGAGACTGTTTTCCCAGCGCCTGATTCCCCGCTTACAATGATCGACTGGTTCCGCTCATCTCTGAAATGGAAAAAAAATGGTTTCACTTGTATTTGTGTGGATTCCACTCATCTTTAACACACTACCTAAGTTTGGGAGAACATACAAACAACACATGCCTTTGACAACACATCGGACATGCATACAAACACTGGTCAAAGATTCTGGGAACTATAAACCGAGAACACTTGGCGATTCCAAAGATTCTTTCTCTCTTCCTCCCCTTTCCCTCTCTTTGCTTTTCCCCCTTTCCTTCTCTTTCTCTCCCTTTTCTCCTTCTCTCTTACTGTTTCTCTATCCTTTTCTCTTCCTCCCCTCCTTCCTTTGCTTCCCTTCTTTCTCCCCCTTTTGTCTTTCTCTCTTGCTGTTTCTCTCTCTTTCTCCCCCTTTTTCTATCTTTTTTCTCTTCCTCCCCTCCTTCCTTTGCTTCCCTTCTTTCTCCCCCTTTCCTTCTCTTTCTCTTCCTTTTCTCCTTCTCTCTTACTGTTTCTCTATCCTTTTCTCTTCCTCTCCTCCTTCCTTTGCTTCCCTTCTTTCCCCCAGTTATGAAGTAGCAATGAAAATAATGTGATAGTTGGGGGTCAGCACAACATGAGGAACTGGATTAAGGGGTCAAGGCATTAGGAAGGTGGAGAAACACTGGTTTAACCCATTGCACCCTGGGGGCTCCTAAAGGAAGGATAAACCTGAATGTCTACAGGCCCTCGTTTTTTATCTTATTTATTTATTTAAAACATTGATATTTCGCCCTTCTCACCCCGACTCAGGAAACTCAGGGCGGAGCACAGCATATACACGGCAAACATTCAATGCCGGGACACAAATTCCTATATACATACATAAACATTAAAAACATTTATCAAAATATTAAAATGCACCATTCCTTCCTAGTCATCCACGTCCAATCTAATTGGCCTGGTCGTCTTTCCTATTGCCACTTTATTGCCCTGTCCCAAAAGCTTGGTCCCACAGCCAAGTTTTGGCCATCCTTCTGAAGGACAGGAGAGAGGGGGCCAACCTGATCTCACCAGAAAGGGAGTTCTATAGCCGGGGAGCAATCACCGCGAAGGCCCTGTCTCTCATCCCCACCAATTGCGGCTGTGACAATGGCGAGACGGAAAGCAGGGCCTCCCCGGAGGATCTTAATCTCCGCAATGGTTCATAGGGGGAGATGCATTCAAATAGGGAATTTGGGCCGGGGCCATTTAGGGCTTGATGGGCCAAAGTCAGCACTTTGAATTGTGCCCGGTAGCAAACTGACAGCCAGTGGAGCTGGCGTAACATGGGAGTTGTGTGCTCCCTGTATGCCACCCCAGTTATTAACTTGGCTACCTCTCATTGGACTACCTGAAGCTTCCGAGCAACCCCATGTAGAGTGCGTTGCAGTAGTCTATCCTAGATGTAACGAGAGCGTGGACCACTGTGGCCAAGTCTGACTTCCCAAGGTACAGGCACAGCTGGTGCACAAGTTTTAATTGTGCGAAAGCTCCCCTTGTTGTGGCTCATTTTGAGCCTGAGCTTTCTGAGCCTGAGTTTCCTCAGGACGGGGAGGATGATGGGTTACGGATTTCTGAACATGTCCCTGTTATTGAGGCAGTGTTGATGCTGAAGAAGAGACGGCATTTCTGTTTCCCAGAGAAAGGAATGTGGTTTTAGATAAAGATAGTGAAACTTCACAGCTGCAGATGGAAGAGTCGGCTCCATCTGGGAGTTCAGTGCCTCTCGGTTCCCAGGGTGACCAGTCCCAGGATGATGAGTTATCCGGCCTTGAAGATGGTGATTTGATTAGGGAGGACCGCTTGCAATTAAGGGTACGCCGAAGTGCATGGCTTGCCAACAAACGGGAAGTTTAAGGTCAACGTAATGCTTTCATGCTAGGGAAACATATTTAACGATCCGATTGAAGTCCATCCTTTGTCAGTGCAATGTTGCTTATACCCTGTTAACTTCTCTGAAATTACCTTGGCTTTTGGGGAAAGCTTCTAGCTCTTTGGGACTTTGGTTTTGATCTTGATTTTGGGGGACCTTGTCATGCTGCCATGGATTCTTGTTTAACCAATGCTAAAGGATTATACTTTGTGTTATTTGCCTTTGGATCTTGGAAACTTTGCCTTTGCATTTAAATCTCTGTTTTGGCTATTGAACTCAGTGATGAGTCCAGGAGGACCCCCAAGCTGCGAACCTGTGCCTTCAAGGGGAGTGTAACCCCATCCAGCACAGCCTGTAACTGTGCTGTCATGCGCTGGGCCTGTGAAAAGGTCTGTAGACAGGACGTGTTCTGTATGCCCAATGGGACGCCAGGGGTGCCTCGGATTAGAGGCCCTATAGATTTCCCTAAACAAAGTCTTTAGAAACTTGGAAAGTTTAACAAAGTTTTTATTAGTGCTTAGGTCTTCAATAAACCAAACAAATACTTCAAGGCTTTGAATCAACTGGTGGCTTTCTTAATCTTGTCCACAAGGGACAGGCAACTATCTTCATGAACTGTTTTTTTTTTCACTATTAGGGAAATCCTTGACCTCTACCTGGGCAATCTGTATTAGGCTCTGCTGGCGTGGGCCCCTACCCCCAGTCCAAACTGCATTATGGCTGCCGCGAGTGGTCCTTACCAAACAGAGTCCTTTTGTACATTTCAAAGAGGAAAGAAGGTCTTCAATTCCCAGCGAAGGCTGGCTGTAAAGCTGTGGGACTGGATCCCCCCAGCAAAGGCTATACTTCTCTGTAGAGCTGTGGGACTGAATTCCCCCCAGCAAAAGCTGTAAAAGACGAAACTTTCTACAGGTGGAACTGATTCACGTCCTGTACGAAAGGCTTCTCTGTGTGAACTGAACTAGATATCCGCTTTTCCCCTCCTAAACCCAGAAAAAGGGGCAGAACTAAAGAACCTAATGATGATTGATGGGTCATTGGCCCTATAATTGCAAACCAAGGGAAGCCACCTTATTGCAAAATGCATGGAACCTTGAAATACATGCAAACACTCAAAGAAAGAAAAAGAAGTTGGAGCTCCTGGTACAGCTGTACCAGCACAGTAACCCTATACCTTGTTCAGCCTTGCGACTGACCAGGAGGACCTCTGGTAAATCCAAATTACAGGACTCTTTTCTTCCTGTATTGCAGCGTATTACAGTGGGTTGGGAACAGTTAAAGATTCAGCAGACAATTTATGAAGGAAGCACTTAGCAAGACAGTGAAAGGCCTTTTAGGAACAGTGTTTTTAGCTGAAATGGAGAGGAAGATGAAGCAAATTATGGCGAATCAGACAGTGCTTAGTCTGCCGGTTGGCTATTAAAAATAGCTACACCAGCGGAAGAGCAGGATGGCATGGATAGAATAACAGATGCCAATAACAGATTCGAACGTAGGGTAGAGGAGGATGAAGAAATGTGATAGATGAAATGCACACTTTGCTAGTTTGTATTCTACAGTTTGTCAGTAGAACTCAGGATGATGAGCTAAGGTTTTGGGGTTATTTACATGACAATAGCTGAAAATATTTTGAAGGAAGAACACAGTCGAATATCTAAAAAGTAGTCACTCATTTTTGTTCTGCTGCCATTGAAAAAATGTTCCCCCGTCCCTTCTCCCACTCTAGATAATAGTTTCTGTGGAAGTCCTACTCACAAAGGGGAGACATAAAGCGCTTCCAGAATAATAATGTAGAATTGGTCAGGGAAGTACTACCTGAATACTGTGTCCCATTCTGGGCACCACAATTGAAAGGAGATGTTGACTCTAAGCTGGAATGTGTCCAGAGGAGGGTGATTCAAATGATCAATGGTCTGGAGGACAAACCCTATGAGGAGTGGCTGAAAGAGCAGGGCATGTACAGCCTTCAGAAGAGAAGGATGAGAGATTATGAGGGCCATGTATAAATATGTGAGGGGAAGTCATAGGGAGGAGGGAACAGGTATGTTTTTTGCTGCTCTAGATACTAAGATGCGGAGCAATGGCTTCAAACTACAGGAAAGGAGATTCCACTTGAACATGAGGAAGAACTTCCTGACTGCGAGAGCTGTTCAGCAGTGGAACTCTCTGCCCTCAAGTTGCTTCTTTGGAGCCTTTTAAACAGAGGTTGGATGGCCATCTGTCAAGGCTGCTTGGAATGTAATTTTCCTGCTTCTTGGCAGAATGGGGTTGGACTGGATGTGGTCTCTTCCAACTCTAGGATTCTAGGATTTTATAATATATTCTCCTTTCTCCTATCACTGTGGATTGCAACCTCTGTGATTTTTCCTTCTTAAAAATGATTAGCTAACTGACTTACCATGTTGACAGAGAGTGTGAACCCTAACATTATATCAGCCAAACTGGTCTCATGAAGCAAAAAAGGGAGAATGAATCTCATGGCACCTTTTGGAGCCAACTGTGTTTTGGCTGTGGTCTTCTTCTGGCCAAATCTCAGAGCTTCTTCAAACATTTGGGCAACAATTGCTTATTTATTTCTCCACTAGCTGTACCCATCATGGGTTGCTGGGGTCAACCTTCCCTCCCTCTTTGTCTTCTCCTTTCTTTCTCTCCTTCTTTCCTTCCCTTCTTCCTTCCCTTTTATTCTTTCATTCTCTCCTTCCTTCCTTCGCCCCTTTTCTTTCCCTTCCTCTTTCTCCCTTCTCTACCTCTCCTGGGACTACAACTCCCAGCAGTCCTCCTGATCGATCTACCTACCTATCTCTATTTAATCTATCTATCTTATCTATCTATAGGGTTGCTTGGAGTTGCAGTCTAGGAATAGGAAATTGGAAATATGCAGGGGTTGGGATGCTCTCAAAGAAATCCAAGGAGAAGAAAGCTTGGAGCTTGGAAGGAGTGCATTTGGATCCTCCTCTTCTCCTAAAGCGTCTGGTCTAGGTGATGCTGGGAGCTGTAGTCCAGAAGAGAGTGTCGGAGATGCTATTGTGTGTTTCGTTTGCCTGGGGGAGTCATTTTTGTGCATGCGCTGTAGCATCTTTTTGCTTTTTGGCTTTTTAAGTCCCTTCTGCTGTGTTTTTCAGTGTTTTAATGAGTGATGGTCACTTGTTGGTCTGATGGATGTCTTGTGTCCCAATTTGGCGTCAATTCGTCCAGTTTTTGAGTTATGTTAATCCCACAAACGAACATTACATTTTTATTTATATAGATAAACAAAATCCAAAACAGTCCTGAAAGTCATAACGACCTCTGAGTCTGGATCGGGAGATTCCACACTGCACAATGAGCTTTTGTTCAGCCCTAACATTCACTGCAGAATAGACAACCCCAGCTTATTCTGCTTATATAGAGTCTCCCTGTGCCAAGTACTTGCCAGATGGTCTTGTAATAGGCTGTATACAGCACATTTAATATTCCCACTGAGCAAAATGGGGCAGCGGGGACTACTTCTCTGAATAGTAGAAACAGTGCTAGCTTTCTTCAGAAGGATGACTCGAGAGCATTTATCAGAAGTTTTTATTAGCTATATGTTAATTTGGGTCGCTGTGAGTTTTCCGGGCTATATGACCATGTTCCAGAAGCATGCTTTCCTGACATTTCACCCACATCTATGGCAGGCATCTTCAGAGATTGTGAGGTCTGTTGGGAACTAGACAAGTGGGGTTTATATATCTCTGGATGTTAAGATTATATGTTAATCTTCCTCAATGTTTAAGGTTCATGGACGCATGGAGGAAAAACATTAGTTATCAATACCACGAAAATTTAAACATAAGCAGTCTGTGGCCACGAGCAAATGACTAGTAAATGGATTTAAGGACACGTCTCCTGATATAAACCAGTTCTTCCTGCAACGCTGCGGACTGGAGACACAACTGGACACAAATCCAGATTTTACCTTCCTGGTTTCTACGGATTACGCCGGCCAAGAATCTAGCGATGCCCTTTTTAATGCCAAATCTAATCCATCTTTGCTTGACGTACCAGAAGCTCAAATAAAGCCTCGAAAGGGCAATTTGAAGAACACTAAGAGAGACTCTCCAGAATAGTATGTATGCCTTTTTATTTGGCAGGTTACCCCCCTCCTTCCCTTCTCAGGCTGTATTGTGCAGCCTGAGCTCCTGCTCGTGAGCCAGCGCTTCCGATGGTGCTAAGCAAACGTGCAGCTGGAAATCATCATCAATATCTGCAAAATCATGGCAGGCTGCACTCTGGACGGAAAGATGAGCCAGCAGAATGAAAGTTATTCTGCAGGGATTACTCCCTCGAGGTCACTGTCGCAGCCTCCTGCTAATGCTCAGTGAGCAGCTTCCCGCAGAATACCTCATGTGAACTTTAGGATCCAGCACTGACCATATGTAATCTCGCTTCCTTTGGGACGGCAGCCAGATACTCTTGTGATGAATCCGTAGCAGATCACTGAGCGATTTCCAGTACATATTCCCTTAGGTCAGGGATAAATATTCCCCAACCTCTCAGACATCACTGCCCATTTTTTTGGATCTGATTCTTCCCAGATTCTCCAAAATGACAGCAAAATGCAGCAATTTTTCCATCAGGCGCCAAAATAAAAAATGGGGAAGTGGTAATTTGCAGCAGTTTCGAGCTGGTTTAGGGAAAGGGGAAAAATCAGCCCCAGTTTTAGGTAATCTGGGACTTTTGTGAAGTAATAATAATAATGCGAGCACACACCTCCCATATTATGCCAGCTCCACTGGCTGTCAGTTTGCTACCGGGCACAATTCAAAGTGCTGGCTTTGGCCTATAAAGCCCTAAACATCCCCGGCCCAAATTACCTGTCCGAACGCATCTCCCTCTATGAACCATCATGGAAATTTAAGATCCTCCGGGGAGGCCCTGCTTTCCTTCCCGCCATTGTCACAGGCGCAATTGGTGGGGACGAGAGGGGAGGGGGGCTCGGGGGGCTTCAGCCCTCCCCCCCCCCGAAATTCTGATGGTGGTCCGCGAGAAGGCCTTACTGGTACATTATTTAAACTGTTATGTTTATTCATATCATGATCTGATCACCATGCTCAATATATCCCATATGCATGGGGGTATTGGGGTAATGATACAAAAGGTTTGCTAGGCTAGACCCTCTTTCACTCAGACTCAGCCCCCCCCCCCCCAAACACTCAGCCCCCCCCAAACAACATCCTGGCTACGGGTCTGCTCCCCGGCTATGGAACTCCCTTCCTGGTGAGATCAGGTCGGCCCCCTCCCTCCTGTCCTTTAGAAGGATGGTAAAACTTGGCTGTGGGACCAAGCTTTCGGGACAGGGCAATAAAGCGGCAATAGGAAAGATGACCAGGCCAATTAGATTTGACGCGGATGACTAGGACGGTTTTAAATGGTGTATTTTAATATTGAGATAAATGTTTTTTAATGTTTATGTATTGTATGTGAATCTGTGTCCCGGCATTGAATGTTTGCCGTGTATATGCTGTGTTCCGCCCTGAGTCCCCTGAGTCAGGGTGAGAAGGGCGGAATATCAATGTTTAAAAAAAATATATAATATAATATAATATAATATAATATAATATAATATAATATAATAGTAGACTGCATTTATACCCTGCCACCATCTCCCCAAAGAGGACTCGGGGTGGCTTACACGAAGCCAAGCCCAGTAGTGCATTCAACAAAATAAAAACAAAAACAAAAAACAAACATCGCAATAAAGTAAATGAAACGTAAGAATACAATAAAACAGTGCAAAAGTACAGGGATGAAAATTGATCCTTTCCTCATCTGTAGTTACCTGTACCTGTTTTACATAGTCATGGGTTCATTTCACTTTCCACCTTATTACAGAGGTCAAGCAGTCATTACTAGTGTTTATTTCCCCCACTGTTACTGTCTTATTAGGTAAAGGTTTCCCCTTGACATTAAGTCTAGTCGTGTCCGACTCTAGAGGTGGTGTTCATCTCCATTTCTAAGCCGAAGAGCCAGCATTGCCCGCAGACACCTCCAAGGCCATGTGGCCAGCATGACTGCATGGAGCACCGTTACCTTCCCACAGAAGCGGCACCTACTGATTTACTCACATTTGCATGTTTTCGAACTGCTAGGTTGGCAGAAGCTGGGGCTAACAGCAGGAGTTCACCCTGTCGATGGATTTGAACCGCTGACCTTTCAATTAGCAAGTTAATCCACTGTGCTACCCTGGCCACTGTCTTATTAAACACACATAAATACATGTCCTTTTAAAAGAATGAAGAATTTGCTAATCCCACAAACCTGGCCATCTGTTTATATGCTTCCTCAGCCACAGCAAAGATGTGGGGGTCCATATCCCCCATATTCTGGCCACTGTATGCATTGATGATGTCTTCGCCATAGATGGGCAGCTGTTCATAAGGATTTATAGCTACCAAAACTATGCCTGAAAAATAAAATAAAAAAGATATTATTGGAAAAAGCAATGCAGGTAGATTTTTTTTTTACATATTTGATAGGGAATGTTTATTTTCTGCTAAATTACAGTATTGATTTAAAGAAAGCAAGGCTCATCAGGAGCATAAGGAGACATGTGGAAGATTTCAGCAGCAATACGAAAGGAGAACTGGAGAACTGAAGTCAGGTTCTACAGAACTTCTCCATGTAGAAAAGATAGGGGTCCATATGGCTCTCTAGGAACTGTTGAACTGCATCTCCATGGTGCTCTTATTGGGGATAATGGATCATGAACTGTTAGGATCACAACCTAATCGGGGTAGCAGAGTTTATTTAGTAATGGATGGTTGCTGGGCATATAGATATTTTCTTTTTGTTGGATGCTTTCAGCTGACAATGATGCATGCAGACTTCTTTTAAAGATCATAAGCTTTGTTTACATGTATTTAAAGATACAGGCACATTTCTACTCAAGGGTTAAAAACTTCAGTAACATTTCAGACAGTTTGTATCTTGAACGAATAATCTGTAACAGTTTCTTCATAGACTATGCTGCTTTATTGTTGTTGTTTACTTGTGCAGTTGCTTCCGATTCTTTGTGACCTCCTGGCCCAACCCAGGACAGAGTTCCCTGTCGGCCATCACCACCCCCAACTCCTCCTTCAGAGTCAATCTATTCACTTCAAGGATGCCATCCATCCATCTTGCTCTTGGTCAGCCCTTCTTCCTTTTTCCTTCCATTTTCCCCAGCATCATTGTCTTCTCTAGGTGACCTCATGGACCATCCCCCGCCAGAGCTCCCTGTCAGCCGTGGCCACCCCCAGCTCCTTCACAGTCAAGCCAGTCACTTCAAGGATGCCATCSATCCATCTTGCCCTTGGTCAGCCCCTCTTCCTTTTTCCTCCCATTTTCCCCAGCATCATTGTCTTCTCTAGGTGACCTCATGGACCATCCCCTGCCAGAGCTCCCTGTCGGCCGTGGTCACCCCCAYCTCCTTCAGAGTCAAGCCAGTCACTTCAAAGATGCCATCCATCCATCTTGCCCTTGGTCGGCCCCTCTTCCTTTTTCCTCCCATTTTCCCAAGCATCATTGTCTTCTCTAGGTGACCTCATGGACCAGCCCACTCCAGAGCTCCCTGTCAGCTGTCACGACCCCCAGCTCCTCCTTCAGAGTCAATCCAGTCACTTCAAGGATGCTATCCATCCATCTTGCCCTTGGTTGGCCCCTCTTCCTTTTTCTTTCCATTTCCCCCAGCATCGTCTTCTCTAAGCTTTCTTTTTTTCTCATGATGTGGCCAAAGGACTTCATCTTGGCCTCTACCGTCCTTCCCTCCAATGAGCAGCTGGGCTTTCTTTCCTGAAGGATGGACTGGTTGGATCTTCTTGCTGTCCAAGGCACTCTCAGAACTTTCCTCCAGCACCACAGTCTGGCTGGGAATGTATCTCCCACAGATATGAGGGTCTTACTGAAGGACTATGTAAAGTAGTCCCCAAAATGATGTATTGTTTGTACTCAATGCAGCTAAACCAGAGGTTACTAAATATTATAGCCTTCCTACCTCAGGGGTGTAAATTCTATTCAATACATAAAGATGTTGGAGTCTTTTATTAAATTACTGTATATACTCGAGTATAAGCCTAGTTTTTCAGCCCCTTTTTTAGCCTGAAAAAGCTGCCCTCGGCTTATACTCGAGTCAAAGTTATTTACTATTTTACTCTGTTATTATTATTATTTTTATTACATTTATTATTTTCCTCTATTATTGGTATTATTACATTTGCATTATTTTACTCTATTATTATTTTATTATATTTATTTTACTCTGTTTATTATTTTTACATTTATTATTTTACTTTAGTATTATTGTTATTACATTTATTATTTTCCTCTATTATTGGCATTATTACATTTGCATTATTCTACTCTATTATTATTTTATTACATTTATTTTACTCTTTTTATTATTGTTATTACATTTATTATTTTCCTCTATTATTGGTATTATTACATTTGCATTATTTATTACTATTTTATTACATTTATTTTACTCTATTATTATTATTACATTTATTATTTTACTTTATTATTGTTGTTATTACATTTATTATTTTACTTTATTATTGTTGTTATTACATTTATTATTTTACTCTATTATTATTATTATTGGAAGGATACGTAAGCACATTGACACTGAAAAAGGTTAGAATAATGGTTTAATCAAAGTTGGTCAGTCTTATTTTAAATTACAGTTTTATGTAAACATTGAAAAACATTTAACCTACTGTTTCCTCAATTAATGTAATTTTATTGGTATCTAGATTTATTTTGTATTACCAGTAGCTGCTGCATTTCCCACCCTCGACTTATATTCAAGTCAATAAGTTTTCCCATTTTTGGTGGTAAAATTATGTGCCTCAGTTTATATTTGGGTCGGCTTATACTCGAGTATATACGGTATAGCAGATTACAGATTAACATTTAACTGGCTAGACAAGGTAAGCTTCAGGCTACCAGCGTCAGTGAAAAAGATCTGGCTATCATGCATTTCTATGTCTTTGTTAAGATACTTATCTAGACCACAAATGATGAAAATGCCAGTGATCCAGTCTTTCTGGTTTTTCATGGGCAAATAGAATATATATATTGAGTAAGACAACTTCAATATTTCCCGAAATGGTTGTAAAGGATGGAGTCGAGAGAAATTTCTGAACTTATGCAAATATCAAATTCAAAATGTTCAGCAGAACATGACAGAGGATTTTCAAAGTATATTTATTGTAGGGGTTTAAAATGTGGCTGCATTTTAAAAACAATCACATCTACAACATTTACTGACAGGATCAAGACATTCATTCCTATGTTGAGCCTGTGAAAGCAATTGAAACCAAGAGAGATAAAGCCTGCCTTAGCCAGGCCAATATAGGAGGGATGGTTAAGTGGAGTAAATGTAGACTAATCACAGACTGATCCCATTAAGGTTGCTCAGGTCAGCCGTCAGTAAGGCTCTTGTCACCTCCCAACAGCTTTTGTTAAGACAAGCATAATACTTGGTGAACTTTTTGCATTTGTTCTCCCTGCATGTCTTATCCAAGGATGAGTATACCGTATATCAGGGGTCCTCAAACTTTTTAAACAGAGGGCCAGATGACAGTCCCTCAAATTGTTGGAGGGCCAGATTATAATTTGGAAAAAAAACATGAATGAATTCCTATGCACATTGCACATATCTTATTTGTAGTGCAAAAGACACTTAAAAACAATACAATAATTAAAATGAAGAACAATTTTAAACGTATTAGTATTTCAATGGGAAGTGTGGGTCTGCTTTTGGCTGATGAGATAGGATTGTTGTTGTTGTTGTGTGTTTTCAAGTTGTTTCAGATTTAGGTTGACCTGAGCGAGGGCCGGGTAAATTATCTTGGAGGGCCGCATCCGGCCCCCGGGCGTTAGTTTGAGGACCTCTGCTGTATATAGTATAAGCTGATTTTTTCAGCTATTTTTTAAGGCTGAAAAAGTCCCTATAGCTTTATACTCAGGTTAAGGTTATTTATTATTTTACTCTGTTATTATTTTTATTATATTTATTATTTTACTCTTATTGTTATTACATTTAGTACATTATTTTACTCTATTATTATTATTATTTTTACATTTATTATTTTATCTATTTATTGTTGTTATTATTACATTTATTATTTATTCTATTTATTCTAATTATTATTATTATTATTTGAAACACAACAAGATGAGTCCACAGCAGACATTCTGCTGGCTGTCGAATTGGATCACACATCGGGCACTTCCCAAGTGTCTAGGACTGTGTGATGTATTATTATTATTATTATTATTATTATTATTATTATTATTATTATTATTTGAAACACAACAAAATGAGTCCACAGCAAACAAGGTCACTCTGCTGGCTGTTGAATTGGATCACACGTCGGACACTTCCCAAGTTTGTAGGACTATGTGATGTATCGGCAAATAATGCATGCACATCCCAGTAAGGTGGCCTTCTGCAGCTGGCAGATGGTAATTTTGTCAGCGCTGATTGTGTTTAAGTGCAAGCCAAGGTCTTTAGGCACTGCACCCAGTGTGCCCATCCCCACTGGGACCACCTTTACTGGTTTGTGCCAGAGTCTTTGCAGTTCGATCTTTAAATCCTCATATTGTGTCAGCTTTTCCAGTTGTTTCTCTTCAATTCTGCTGTCATCTGGGATTGCAACATCAACGATCCATACTTTGTTTTTTAACACGATAGTGATGTCAGGAGTCTTATGCTCCAAAACTCTGTCCATCTGAATCCGGAAGTCCCAGAGGAGTTTGACGTGTTTATTCTCTGTAACTCTTTCCGGCTTGTGATCCCACCAGGTCTTTGTCGCAGGCAGATGGTATTTGTGGCACAAGTTCCAATGAAATTATTATAATTATTATTATTATTATTATTATTATTATTATTATTACATTTGTTATTTTACTCTCTTTTGCAGCCCGAAAGACAATTGCATCTGTCAAGTAGGAAATTTAGGTACCGTTTATGCAGGGAGGCTAATTTAACTAATTTACGACGCCATAAAACTCTCCAGCAGCTACAAAAGAATGAGGAAGTACTCCAATGGTGTCACAAGTGGATGGTGAAGTGACAGCTCCCCCGGTGGCTGGAATTCAAAATAGCATAACCTCATGAAGATGGAAAGTTAAATAGCCTCTGTGTCTCTGTCTATATATGTTGTGTGTCTATGGCTTTCAATGTTTGCCATGTATATGTGCATTGTGATCCGCCCTTAGTACCCTGCGGGGTGAGAAGGGCAGAATATAAATACTGTAAATAAATAAATACATTGCCCCATTTCTTGAGTGACTGATCAACTGTGCATCCATTTCATAAACTTCATGATTTTTAAAATATTGTACATTGTAAACTACAGCAATTACTTCTTCCTATACATAGAAAAGAGGTAAACAGATGACCATTTTAAATCAAGAGTAAATGCATACATGTTGGCTTGTTCAAGAAGCAAAAGCGGAGCAGATCCACTCTGACAAGGCACACTTTGTCAAGCATCTTTGTATTTCTGTAGTGTTCTGACATGGCGAATGATATACAAAAACTTCAATATGCTTACCACAATATGTGTAAATGAGTTTTGAATCTATAAACCGAACTTTTAGGTTATGGAGAACAGCAGGTTCATGGAGATAGCTGAGAGCTGTCAGGTCATTTTCTCCCACAAGTATATCAGGGTTTCGCAAGGGCGGCAGGTCCTTTTTCTTTGGATCGAGGCTGTAGTCAAGATCCTAAAATTTAAAGAACAGTGTGTACGTTAAAGACATACCCAAATATATCTTCAGCCAGCTGGCAAGAGCAGATAAAGTTAAATGCATACAAAAAGGTTGTTCAAAGCATGACACTGTTAGATGCAGTTGGGTACCCTATATGTATTTTGACTTTTTGTTGTTGTTATATTTATTTTAAATATATTACATTGTCCTGGAAAATTATGTACCATAGGTAAGATATAAACACACCAGTAAACAAATAAATAGGATTGCAACACTTGCTTTGAAGTGTAGAGATTTCAGAGACACCTAGTTGAAAGTTCAACTAGAAGACCAGCCAACTAGGGTTCAAATCCACACTGAGCCATGGAAACCCATCAAATCACATTCTCTCAGTCTTGGAGGAAGGCAACAACAAACCCCCACAGAACCTATCTGGTAAAAAAATATCCTGTGATATTTTCTAAAGGTCACCATAAGTTAGAAACCATCGTCTGGCGGTGACGAGAGGTAGGGCCTTCTCGGCTGTGGCCCCCCACCTATGGAACACACTCCCAAATGAGGGAAGATCCACTCCCTCCCTCCTGGCTTTTAGAAAAAAATTAAAATCATGGTTTTGGGACCAGGCCTTTGGGCAGTAGAAGCAAATGTATGCAACATTTCAGAAAGACAATGAATAGAAAGGCGACTTGACAGACAAGACTGTTTTATTGTTTTAATGATTGTTTTATTGCTTGTGGATGTACTGTTTTTAACTTGATTTATGTCTAATTGTAGTGTATAATTGTAATTGTTTGTACTGGCATTGAATTTTGCCATTACTTATGTGTAAACCGCTTTGACTCCCCCTCGGGCTGAGAAAAGCGGTATACAAATACTGTAAATAATAATAATAAATAATAATGCACACAGTGACAACGTGTCAACGGTAAAGAAGAGTAAACGTACCTTGCCATCCTCAAGTCGAAGATGGAGGACTTTGTCTCCTGGCTTATAATCTTTCACAAGTTCTGCTGACTTCCAGACCAGTTCTGAATCAGGTATCCAAATCCTTGCATACTGTAAAAAAGTAAACAGAAAATATTGATTTATACCAAATGCAAGAAGCACTGGTATACCAGTGCAAGAAGCCCCCGGTGGAGCAGCAGGTTAAACTGCTGAGCTGCTGAACTTGCTGACTGAAAGGTCGACAGTTTGAATCCAGGGAGCGGGGATGAGCTCTTGTTGTTAGCCCCAGCTTCTGCCAAGGTAGCAGTTCAAAAACATGCAAATTAATAATAATAATAATAATAATAAAGCTTCCTTGTGCAAGGAAGCTGATGAAACCATGGACCATATCCTCAGCTGTTGCAAGAAAATCACACAGACGGACAACAAACAAAGACACAACTCTGTGGCCCAGATGATTCACTGGAACTTATGTCACAAGGACCACCTGCCAGGAGTAAAGAATTGGTGGGATCATAAACCCGCAAAGGTTGTGGAAAATGAACATGCAAACTCCATCTAGTCATGCTGGCCATATGACCATGGAGGTGCCTATGGACGATGCTGGCTCTTCAGTTTAGAAATGGAGATGAGCACCAACTCCTAGAGTTGGATTCGACTAGACTTAATGTCAAGGGGAAAACCTTTACGTTTACCTTTAAGAAGCATAACCACACCAATTCATTTAGACCACTGGTTCCCAACCTTTTTTTTTTTAATCAGGGACCACTAGACCAGGGACCACTCTCCAACACTAGTACCGAAAGTTTAGGAATCAGTTTTTGGTCAACTTTAGATTCGGTTTGGTTATTTGTGGCGCTGATTCAGAAAATTGCATTAGATAGACCACATCAGCTCTAGTTTTTGATACAGAACATATTCCATCCAGTAATCGCCATCTGCTCACCCATAGAAAACCATATTTTATCAGCCTCGGCATTATAAGTGGGTTTTGTTGCAACAGTGTAGTAACAGTGAGACCGTGGACCAGATCTTAGTTCTTGCCACGGACCACAGGTTGGGAACCACTGATTTAGACTAACCTATTCAGTTTTATTCTAACCATCTATTAATTCCTCTTTTGATAAATAAAAGAAATTGTGTCATCACTTTTCCCTAATCCCTAATCCATCTAAAACACAGACATGTGCTTTTCGTCTTAAGAACAGACAAGCATCCCGAGCTCTGAGGATTATTACCTAGGAAGGAACTCCACGGGAGCATTGCAGCGCACCCAAATACCTGGGAGTCACTCTGGACTGTGCCCTAACCTACAAGAAGCACTGCCTGAATATCAAGCAAAAAGTGGGCGCTAGAAACAATATCATACGAAAGCTGACTGGCACAACCTGGGGATCACAACCAGACACAGTGAAGACATCTGCCCTTGCGCTTGGCTACTCTGCTGCTGAGTATGCATGCCCAGTGTGGAACACATCTCACCACGCTAAAACAGTGGATGTGGCTCTTAATGAGACATGCCGCATTATCACGGGGTGTCTGCGCCCAACACCACTGGAGAAATTACACTGCTTAGCCGGTATTGCACCACCTGACATCTGCCGACCAATAGTGAAAGGACCAAGACAGAGACATCTCTGGCCCACCCCGTTTGGGTATCAGCCAGCACGCCAATGACTTAAATCAAGAAATTGTTTTCTAAGATCTACGAAGACACTCGCTGGAACACCTCAGCAAGCGAGAGTCCAAAAGTGGCAGGCTCAAACCCAGAACCTCAGTCCATGGCTGATACCCCGGGCACAAAGAAGACTGGGCTACTTGGAAGGCGCTGAACAGACTGCGCTCTGGCATCACGAGATGCAGAGACAACCTCAAGAAATGGGGCTACAAAGTGGAATCCACGACATGCGAGTGTGGAGAAGAGCAAACCACAGACCACCTGCTGCAATGCAACCTGAGCCCTGCCACATGCACAATGGAGGACCTCCTTGCAGCAACACCAGAGGCACTCCAAGTGGCCAACTACTGGTCAAAGGACATTTAATCAACTACCAAGCTTGCAAACTTTGTGTTTTGTTTGTTTGTTTGTTAAAAATGCAATACAACTGTTTGGTTTGCTCCTGACACGATAAATAAATAAATAAATCACTTTTCCCCAAAGCAATACACAACAAATTTTAAAAAATCATTTAAGAAGCTTTTCACAAACTTTTTTAATACATCCACCACAAAGTTGTTTTTCCCTCAACTTCAGGTTTGACCTCCTACTGGCTGGACAGCAAATCTGTTTTCAAGTTATTGGCTCTACAAGCAGACAAATTGGCATGTCTTCAAAGAGCAAAGCAAGCAAGATCTGAACATGAATTATTTTAAACACAAGTTTAAAATGAACTAGATGTGCCTGTTTGCCACACCCAGGCCCCTTTTCATGGAGAGTACAAATACTGTATCACATATCATCATATACAGCTTTGAAATTACTAGGACTCAGCATTTAAAAGCATAGGAATCAATATCTAAGCAAGAAAAAGTACATTCTGTGTAATGCATGGTTCGGTCTTTAGCAGAATTTGTATACTACAACAGCTACAACAAGCATATAAGCAAAGTAGGGACAGATCAATTGTCCGAAAACATCCTTAGTAGAACATCCTTAACAGCTCAGCTGTGTAGTAGTTGTTCCTCCCAGCTCTGTCCAGGATCAAGCAAACAGGCAAATCCGTCTGATAAGCCGTTTAATTTGAGAACACTGGGAGTTGATTCTTTCCCTAGCAAAGGCTGCCGCTTTCTCCCTGCGGTGTCCCCGCACACTCTTTTTTTCATTGATCTGGGCAAGAGTTGCTTCGCTGCACAAAACAGCTGCTTATCAGTTGGTGGCAAAGAAAGTTAAGTACAGTTGACCCTCCACATTGCTGGTCTTGACTTCTGTGGTTTCACAGATTTTATTACAAACTAGCTGTCCCCTGCCAGCCGTTGCTGTGGCCCTGTCTGTTGATCTGGAAAATAAAGTAATGAGAAAGTGTTGGTTTCTAATATATATAGTGTCTTTCTGCTTGTGGGTAAACCGTATTTCTTGCTGTTTCTTAGTCAGTGTTGATGTGGAGATTGTCTGGTTTGCCTACTCTGGAACATGCAACATATCATTGTCCTTCTTTAGGGGTCCCTTTCAAATCTTTGATACTGCATCTGTCATATACATATATGTGTGTGTGTGTGTGAATGGCTGGATGGCCCTTTGTCAGGAGGGCTTTGATTATGTTTTCTTGCCCTGGTGAAGGGAGTTGGACTGGATGGCCTTAAGGCAGCATTTCTCAACCTGGGAAGTCAAGACCCGGGGGGGGGTCACCAGGGAGGTGTCAGAAGGATCACCAAAGACCACCAGAAAACACAGTATCATCTGTTGGCCATGGGGGTTCTGTGTGGGATGCTTGGCCCAATTCCATTGTTGGTGGAGTTTGGAATGCTCCTTGATTGTAGGTGAACTATAAATCCCTGTAACTGCAACTCCCAAATGTCAAGGTCTATTTTCCCCAAACTGCAACTGTGCTTATATTTCGGCATATTGAGTATTTGTGACAAGTTTGGTCCAGATCCATCATTGTTTGAGTCCACAGTGCTCTCTGGATGTAGGTGAACTACAACTCCAAAACCCAAGGACAATGCCCACCAAACCCTTCCAATATTTTCTGTTGGTCATGGGAGAACTGTGTGCCAAGTTTGGTTCAATTCCATCGTTGGTGGAGTTCAGAATGCTCTTTGATTGTAGGTGAACTATAAATCCCAGCAACTACAACTCCCAAATGACAAAATCATTTTTTTTTGAGTGATGGCCATTCCTTGTGTTGTGAGACGTTTTGTTGCCAAATTTGGTGTGATTTCGTTCATTGGTTCTTTTGTTTTTAAGGTACTCATTACGCACAGAGCATTTTTATAAATATCGATGTTCTTTCTAGGTCCTCCACTGTGACTACATGGTCAACTTCCTCCAGTTGCACTGGATGGGAAAATAGAGAGGTTATAAATAAAGATTATTGTTGTTGTTGTTATAACTGTATACAAATCCTCCACTTGAATCACCCAACTGAGCTGGACAGAAACACCAGGTATTTTCCATTTGCCAAAATTTCCCCCCACTTCCTCACACCCCAGAATACTTCCTAATGTAGATGCTAGAGGTAATTGTTAATGATGCTTAATAATTAATATCTTAGCATAGCATCAGGTATGTCTCCAAGGCAGCCTTGATGTACAGTGCATCAATCCAATGATAGATTTTCTTTAATGATGGGCTCCATCAGAAATGTGAACCATACATCCAAGACATAATAGCATGTCATGAGTTGGAATTCATAAATAGAGATGGCGGAGGCAGTGCATACTAATTACACATGGGGCCTGCAATAAAATGCTGCAGCGTATTTTCTGCACTTCCCGAACCAGACAGGAATCTGGTTCTTGTTCCCGGAATCGTCCATTCTCCCTGCTCTTACAAGCTTATTTATTTATTGTGACAGCAGTGAACCAAACAGCTGTATTGCATTAAAAACAAAGAAACAAACAGATAAAACACAAAATTTGCAAGCTTGGTAGTTGATTAAATGTCCTTTGACCAGTATCTGGCCACTTGGAGTGCCCCTGGTGTTGCCGCAAGAAGGTCCTCCATTGTGCATGTGGTAGGGCTCAGGTTGCATTGCAGCAGGTGGTCAGTGGTTTGCTCTTCTCCACACTCGCATGTTGTGGATTCCACTTTGTAGCCCCATTTCTTAAGGTCGGCTCTGCATCTCGTGGTGCCAGAGCGCAGTCTGCTCAGCGCCTTCCAAGTCGCCCAGTTTGCTGTGTGCCCAGGGGGAAGTCTCTCATTTGGTATCAGCCACTGATTGAGGTTCTGGGTTTGAGCCTATAAAACCCTATACGGCACCGGCCCAGCGTACTTGTCCGAACGTATCTCCTTCTACGTCCCACCTAGGAATTTAAGATCTTCTGGAGGGGCCCTGCTCTCCGCCCAGCCCTTGTCACAGATGAGTTTGGCAGGGACGAGGTACAGGGCCTTCTCAGTGGTGGCCTCCTGCCTGTGGAATTCACTCCCCGGGGAAACGAGATCATCGTCATCCCTCCTCTCTCTCAGAAGGAAATTAAAAACATGGATATGGGACCAGGCCTTTGGGTAATCTGGCAGACTGACAAGGACAATGACGACTAAAGCTTTGGAAACTGACTATGATAAGCGGAATGAATTTATTAATTACGGACTTGGCGAAACGATGGCCACCAGGCTGGTTTTTTATTGTATTAATGTAATGTTTTTAACTGTTTATAGTTATTGTTACTATGTATTTTATTGTGTTGAATTGTAGACATCAAACGCATTCCGATTGGAAGCCGCCCTGAGTCCCCTTAGGGGGTTGAGAAGGGCGGGGTAGAAATACCCGAAATAAATAAATAAAGCCTGCCACTTTTGGACTCTCGCTTGCTGAGGTGTTCCAGTAAGTGTCTCTGTAGATATTAGAAAACTATTTCTTGATTTAAGTCGTTGACGTACTCAAACATTTATCACACTGTGATATGGGCAGACAGACCTGCCTTGCAATAGTGGGCTGGAGTGCATAAAGAAAGCCGCACGAAAGAGCAAGCTCTCATACAAGAACTGATGCTTCCACTGTATTTGTCTTTTGGTGATATCAGTCTCCAGGTGTCACAGCCACTTTCTCAGAAGAAAGATGATGGAGCTGTCTAACCGGAAAAATCACTGCATAAGTGACTGCCTTACTGTTTGACCTAAATTCAACACAACGCTTGCGGTGGGGGCAATATTTGTTGGCCCCCTCAGCTCTCTAAAACAGGATTTTAAGGTTTTTGGGACTGGGATTGAAACCCACTCCCTTACATTCTTGAAAGCGTCTTCTGTGCATTCACTCCCTCTTTTTTTCCAATTTTCTCACATGCAGACACACACTTGTCCAAACCAATTTATGCATCTCTAGATTTTCTAATTTTAACACATTTGGCACAAAAAGATATAATGCAAACCACACAGTTTGTTGTTTTTTTATATTATATTCCAAGGATTTTTCTAGGGTCAAAACAACAATTCTAATGTATCATTTCAATTTCATTCTCCATTGTTCTTTTATTTATTCTTCTAACTATTAGATAATTTAACTATAATTACACTATGGCTGGATGCCAATGGACATGAATGGGGCGTTTCAATGGGGATTTAATTGAGGGCTAGCAACCAAGAAAAATATTGACTGGCTTTCAGTATTCTATATGTGTAAAAATTGGGACGCTTTCCATTTTCAGATTCACATGAAACTAAAATTATGTGTGGAAGGCAAGACTTATGCTGCTATTCAGTGTCCAAAGGAGAGAACCTCATTTATTTGTACCAGATGCACCTTGCTAGAAAAAGTGGATCTCTCCACAGAGACTAGGAAACTGGATCAGGATGGTGCCAGATCCTGAAACTTCAGTGACAAATCTGATGGTCATCTTCCACAGAAGGTTGACTGTCATGCTCCCACAGAGGCTTTTACTGTCTTGTGTGTGTGTGTGTTGCACCTCAGTTTTCTCTTTAGTTAGAATGGGTTTAGTTCCTTTTTCGATGTTCAATGACAAACCAAAGTGCTCTTCCAGCAGTCACCAGCCGATCCCTCTCCAATGCCAGAAACACAGCTTAATGGTTTAACATTAGAAAATGTTGACCATTTCCACTCCCTTGGCAGCCCCCTCTCCACAAAAGTCAATATCAACACTGAAATTCAACACCGCCTGAACTCTGCGAGTGCAGCATTTTTCCGAATGAAGCAGAGTGTTTGAGGACTGGGACATCCATAGGGATATCAAGCTATTGTCCTCCCAACCCTGCTATATGTCTGTGAGACGTGGACTGTCTACAGACATCAACATTTGACACTGAAATACAACAACGCCTGAGCTCTGCAAGTGCAGCATTTTTCCGAATGAAGCAGAGAGTGTTTGAGGACCGGGACATCCATAGGGAGACCAAGGTGCTTGTTTATAAAGCTACTGTCCTCCCAACTCTGCTATACGCCTGCAAGACGTGGTCTACAGACGTCACATGCAACTCCTGGAACGATTCCATCAGCATTGCCTCCGGAAAATCCTGCAAATCTCTTGGGAAGACAAGCGGACAAACGTCAGCGTGCTGGAAGAAGCAAAGACACACCAGCATTGAAGTGATGGTCCTCCGCCATCAACTCCGCTGGACCGGCCACGTTGTCCGGATGCCCGACCACCGTCTCCCAAAGCAGTTGCTCTACTCCGAACTCAAGAATGGAAAACAGAATGTTAGAGGACAGGAAAAGAGATTGAAAGATGGGCTCAAAAACTCTGGCATAGACACTGAGAACTGGGAAGCCCTGGCCCTTGAGCACTCCAGCTGGAGGTCAGCTGTGACCAGCAGTGTTGTAGAATTTGAAGAGGCACGAATAGAGGGCAAAAGAGAGAAACGTGCCAAGAGGAAGCCGGGTCCAGCCAACCCCGACCGGGACTGCCTTCCACCTGGAAACCTATGCCCTCACGGTGGGAGAAGACACAGGTCAAGAACAGGGATCCCCAGTCACCTATGGACCCACCAGTACACTGATCTTGGAAGGCTATCCTACTCGGACAACGAGGATCACCTAAGTAAGTAATTCCTTTTTGTATAGTTTTCTGTGGGAGGAAACCTTAATTAGACCCTGTGTCTTTAAGAAACCCCCCAGAGAGAGAGACTGCAGTCCACCTCTGTAACCCCTTTGCAGCCAGTCAGTCTAAGGAGGCCAAGGAGGCTAGAGGTTGCAATACCTTCCATGTCAAAGGTTAAGATAAATCAGTTAAAGGTTAAGGAAATGCAGCCAAAGTTCAGGAAGACAATGGTTGAAGAAAATAAGTTTGAGACTTAGAGAAACAAGCTTCAAGTATTAAGGAACCAAGTCTGCAGTTTGAAGAAGAAAAGAGACTTAATCAGAGGTGTTAACAGAAGTCAAAGCCAGATAAAGGACACAGAAAAGGGACTAGAAAGAAGATCTCTTTGAAGAAATCAAGAGAAACCCAGAAGTTCTAAGCTTTCATCTGTTCCTTCAAGTAATCGTATGTTAGTCAGACCCTGGAAGGAGTTAGGGTACTTGTGGTGAAGTGTAAATGTTTAACTTGCATTTATGTATAATTATAGATAGATGTTTAAAGGGTAAGTATTTAAAGTTGCATAACTAAGGGGGATGGTAGCCAACTCAGCTCATGTTGAGCTGGGTTACCATGGAAACAGGGGCGGAGCCAACTGTCACTTGGCAGGGCAGCCATTTTAAAACAGTTAGTCTGTAGTCAGCGAACTACAGGAGAGACTGGTTCTAGTGTGTGTTGAGAACCAGTAAGTTAGTCTGTAGTCAGCAAACTACAGGAGTGGCTGGTTCTGTTGTGTAGTGAGAACCAGGAAAGTAATCTGTAGTTTAAAACTACAGGGAAAGGCTCATTCTATAGTAGTAAGAATTAGGAAGGTTTTGGCTTTTAGCCTGAGTAGTTTAAATAAGTCGAGTTGGCCTATTTATATTAATAGTTAGTGAATGAGAGAAAGGGTGAGAGAAACCCAGTGAGGATCTCTAGTGCAACAGAAACATCACAAAGAAAGAATAAGCTTGTAACTGAAGTAATCCATTAGAGACAGAAACACAGTTAGAAGAAAAGTAAGTTTGAAACCTGTTTAGTGGAAGGAAGAGTCCTTTCCAGAGTTGTTTAAGGAATGTTATAAATGTAACCTTTGAAGATATGTGCCTCTAAGAGTAAGAAACATTGAAACCATCACGCTCCTTCTACATTTCAAAAAACTTGTTACTGTTTTTCCTAAAGCTCTGTCTCTGTTACAATTCCTTTCCAAGTTAAGTCATGCTACACATTAAAGAAAGACCAAGTCAATATCACTAGTCATTAGCTACACTATCAAATTAATAAACCCTTACAAAGTGGTGGCTCCTTTACAAACTTTTTAAAAATTAGTAGCCTTGTCACAGATTGTCAATACAACTAAATTCTTTTTTTTTTTGGGTTGTGAATTTCCAGCTCCGTTCTTGCCAAGTGCATGCACATACAATCCACTATTTTTCTTCCGAATCATCAAGTATCAGGTAGCATTTCTTACGAATTCGTCAGTGATTCAACAGCAAAAGGACCCTCCTTTGAGTTATCCGGTAGGAAAACCAAAGCATCCTCTACTTAACAACAACAACAAGGAGCAGAAGGAAAGAGATCACCATAGAAACCAGACTTCCAGAACAGCTGAGTCCACCACGTGAGACATTTCAGAGCTGCTAAGATCCTGCAAACACCAGAAGGCTGTGGTTTTGCAGAAGGCAAGCTTTATTATCTATGCTTCTACTGCAAATGCAATCTTTGGTTAAGTAAAAAAGAATACAAAAGGATCTTCTCAATGATTCTATAGGGAAGTGGTTATATTTCTCAACTGTAGTCAGTTCTATCCCAAAAGAGAAGGGCATATATTTATAAGATGCAAAACAGTCGCATATGCTATCTCACCATACACAAATAAAGCAATATAATACAGCAGTGTTTCTCTACCTTCCTAATGCCGTGACCCCTTAACACATTTCTGTAGGGCAGTGGTCCTCAACCTTCCTAACGCTGCGACCCCTTAATACAGTTCCTCATGTTGTGGTGATCCCCAAACATAAAATTATTTTCATTGCTACTTCATATCTGTAATTTTGCTACTGTTATGAACCGTAATGTAAATATCTGATATGCAGGATGCATTTTCATTCCCTGGATGAAATTTGGCACAAATACCCAATACGGCCATGTCTGAATACTGGTGGGGTTGCAGAGATTGATTTTATCATTTGGAAGTTGTAGTTGCTGGGATTTATAGTTCACCTACAATCAAATTGCATTCTGAACTCCACCAATGATGGAACTGAACCAAACTTGGCACACAGAACTCCCATGGACAACAGAAAATACTGGAAGGGTTTGGTGGGCAATGACCTTGAGTTTTGGAGCTGTAGTTCACCTACATCCAGATGGCACTGCAGACTCAAACAATGATGAATCTGGACCAAACTTGGCACAGATACTCAATATGCCCAAATGTGGACACTGGTGGAGTTTGTGAAAATAGACCTTGACATTTGGAAGTTGTCGTTGGTGGGATTTATAGTTCACCTACAATCAAAGAGCATTCTGAACCCCGCCAATGATGGAAGTGAACCAAACTTGGTACACAGAACTCTCATCACCACCAGAAAATACTGGAAGGGTTTGGTGGGCAATGACGTTGAGTTTTGGTGTTGTAGTTCATCTACATCCAGACAGCACTGTGGACTCAAACAATTATGGATCTGGACCAAACTTGGCACAGATACTCAATATGCCTAAGTGTGAACACTGGTGGAGTTTGGGGGAAATAGACATCCCCTCGTGACCCCCCCCCCCGCCCCCGCCAGGAGTCCCGACCCCCAGGTTGAGAAACACTGCAATGGGGAAA
Organism: Anolis sagrei ordinatus; assembly: GCF_025583915.1. NCBI lineage: Eukaryota > Metazoa > Chordata > Lepidosauria > Squamata > Anolidae > Anolis > Anolis sagrei. The sequence continues at coordinate 18,542,752 of NW_026844367.1, forward strand.
TGCCCACCCATGGAGGTGTGAATCTGTTATCACATGAGGGCATGATTTGAATCCCTAATTCTTCAAACATTCACTGCTTTAGAACTGGAAAGTAGCACAGATGCTCTGTCAGGATTAAATCTGGTCTAGAAGAGAGTCGAAAAGCAGCAGCTGTTCCAAAGACCAAACCCTGCCATCTACAAAAATAGAACACGCTAGTTGCAATTCTGCTTTTTCTAAAGCAGAGAATAAGTAAGACATCGCAGCAGCTCAAGGAGTCACACAGAACTGTTTTATGGGATGAATAATGACAGGATCTCAGAAAGACATTCCAAGCAATGAACCACTTCCACAAGGAAAACTCACAGGCCAATTACTGGCCCCAAATGCTAGTAAAAAAGCAATTAATGCGTCTCCATAAAGCCCTTAAACAGTTAAGATTGAAACCCCTCTGCTATGCCAGCTCCACTGGCTGCCAGTCCATCTCCGAGCCCAATTCAAGTTGCTAGTTTTGACCTATTAAGCTCTATACGGTTCTGGCCCAGCTGACTTGTCTGAACGCATCCACCCCTACATTCCATCTCGAAACCTAAGATCATCCAGGGAGGCCCTGCTCT
>NW_026844367.1:18547393-18570839 GCF_025583915.1 Anolis sagrei ordinatus
ACAAGGAAATCCATAATGGAAGACCATCTTACTCGTCCAACGAGGGATCGCCTAAGTAAGTAAGTAAGTTCTCAACCTGGGGGTTGGGACCCCTGAGGGGATCGTGAGGCGGTGTCAGAGGGGTCGCCAAAGTCCATCAGAAAACACAGTATTTTCTGTTGGTCATGGGGGTTCTGTGTGGGAAGTTTGGCCCAATTCTATCGTTGGTGGGATTCAGAATGCTCTTTGATTGTAGGTGAACTATAAATCCCAGCAACTACAACTCCCAAATGTCAAGATCTAGTTTCCCCAAACTCCATCTGAGTTCACATTTGGGCATATTGAGCATTCATGCCAAGTTTGGTCCAGATCCATCATTGTTTGAGTCCAGTGCTCCCTGGATGTAGGTGAACTACAACTCCAAAACTCAAGGTCAATGCCCACCAAACCCTTCCAGTATTTTCTGTTGGTCTTGGGAGTTCTGTGTTCCAAGGTTGGTTCAATTCCATCATTGGTGGAGTTAAGAATTGTAGGTGAATTATAAATCCCAGCAACTACAACTCCCTAATGACAAAATCAATTCCCCGTCCAACCCCACCAGTATTCAAATTTGGGCGTATCGGGTATTTGTGCCAAATTTGGTCCAGTGAATGAAAATACATCCTGCATATCAGATATTTACATTACGATTCATAACAGTAGCAAAATTACAGTTATGAAGTAGCAGCAAAGCCAAAATAATGTTATGGTTGGGGGTCACCACAACATGAGGAACTGTATGAAGGGGTCGCAGCATTAGGAAGGTTGAGACCCACTGTTCTAGAGGGACATCAACCGGAACGGCGATTCGACTGACAAAACTGTTTCATTGTTTTAATGCTTGTTGATGTATTGTGTTAATTGTCATTTATGTTTAATTGTGGTTTTACTATTGTAATTGTTTGTATTGGTATCGTATCAGTGTCCAACGTAAGGCATTGAATCTTGCCATTATTTATGTGTAAACCGCTTTTAGTCCCCCCCTGGGGTGAGGAAGGCGGGATATACGTCCATTATGGAAGAATTTCGAGAAATAAAATTGACATGGTTCCATTGTATACAATTAGAACAATGGTTTAAAAATTGGGGGGGGGGGGATAAGAAAAACGGAAGTAAGCTTAACCAATTTGAACAAATAATACAAAATGGAAAGGCTGTAGAGGAACATGAAAATTTGAAAGGAGTAACTAGTAAAGTATATAAGATAATAAATGAAATAAAGAAAGGAAAAACAAAAAATAACACCCTCAAGGAGGTCTGGAAAGAAGATTTAGGGATAAAAATAAATGAAACAGAGTGGCAACAATTATAGAGACAAAGACATCTAAAAAAATTATCAATACAGGTTAAAGAAAATGATTATAAGTTAATATGGAAATGGTACCTAACACCAGTAAGAATAGCAAATATAAATAAAAACTATTCAAAAGATTGCTGGAGAGGATGTCAAGAATCAGGAATATATATATACATATGTGGTGGCAATGTAAATATGTAAATAATTTTGGGGGGAAAGTATTTAGAGAAATAGAAGATATAATGAACATTAAAATAGAAAGAAGTCCTAGTGTAGCTTTATTATCATTATATAATAATAAACAATTGAAAAAAGAGGATAAAGACGTGATATTAAATTTATTAACAACAGCAAGACTGCTTATAGCAAGGAACTGGAAAAAAGAAATAAATATACAAATAGAGAAGTGGTGCAAGGAAGTATGGAAACTGGCAATAAATGATAAGCTGACATGTATATTAATAGTTAAAAGAGGTAAATGGAAACAGTATCTGGAAGATACTACCGAATGATGATGTATGGAGAACATTTATTGGAAAAGGATTAAAAAACAAAGAAGGAAAGTTACCTCCATAAGAAAAATTTAAATTTTAGACAGATGATACGTAAAAGTCTTGGGAGGGGGGAGGGGATAGATAATATGTATAAACAGAAAAATAACACTAGATGTCAAAAGTTAAAGCATGGTAGGTTGTATTGAATAATATGTATCTGCTGCAAAACAATGCATAACAAATGTATTGCACCATGATAAAATAATTTAAAAAATCATTAAAAGGCGGTATATAAATACTGTAAATAAATAAATAAATAAGGTATGAGATCCTTCAGACTGCTACTGTTCTCACACTGCCAAAATGGGATGAGATTTTAAAAAGGGCACTGAGAAAAATCCACAAATTGCAGGGAACGACAGTGAGGACTGTTTTGTACTTCATGCTCTCATGCAAGATCACATGGAGAAATCATCAGACCGTCTCAACCACCAAAACATTCATATCACAAGACACACTTGAGGCCTCTTTCACCTCTGGAAGATACTACCGAATCCTAGAAATAAGGAAACGTTTGATTAGGTATTCTCACAACGTACGCATTACTCAAATCCAATCAAAACGCCCTGAACAAATATATTGCATAGCTATGTTTCATTTAAAACTTCAATAAGGAGAAATTGTGTCACGGGAGCAACGCAAACTATTTTTGAGTAGACGATAAGAAGACAAACAGTTGTTATTTAATGAACAACCCAGAGAAGTTGTGTTGTTAAAAGTTATCAAAGAGACACTTTAATAAGTTGAAAGTGGGAAGAATAAAGGAATCTAATTGCACTGGTTCACTCTGATTCGCTTTTAGGTTGTTCTGAATGCATAAGTATATCCTGGTTGACAAAGCATCTGATACCGATGCTCCTTTCTGTTGTTGTTACTGTGAATGTGTGTTTTCCAATCACAAAGTTGGAAGGAACTCCTAAAGGTCTGAACTCTGAATTAAGGGCCTCCCAACTATATCTAATCTCTAAACCAGTGGTTCCCAACCTTTTTTTGACCAGGGACCACTCTCCAACATTAGTACCAAAAGAGTTACAAATCATTTTTGTGAACTTTAGATTCTGCAAGGAAGACTCCAGCAAGGCATGGAGTGAGAGTGGCCAGATGGACAAGCTGGGTTCAGAAAACGCAGAGGAACGAGAGACCCAATTGCCAATATCCGGATGCTGGATAATGGAGGAAGGCAGGGAGTTTCAGAAAAACATCTATTTCTGTTTTATTGTTGATTCTAAAGCCTTTGACTGTGTGGATCATAATACATTGTGGCAAGTTCTTGGTGGGATGGGGAGACCAAGCCACCTTGTCTCTCTTCTGAGAAATCTGTATAAGGACCAAGTAGCAACAGGAAGAACTGACCATGGAACAAAGACGGGTTCAAGATTGGGAAAGGCGTACGGTAGGGATGTATACTCTCACCCAACCTATTCAACTTGTATGCAGAACACATCATGCGATGTGCGGGGCTTGACGAATGCAAGGATGGAGTTAAAATGGTTGGAAGAAACAGTAACAACCTTAGATATGCAGATGATACCGCTTTGATGGCCAAAAGTGAGGAGGAGCTGAGGAGCCTCCTCACCAAGGTGAGAGAAGAAAGCGCAAAAGCTGGGTTGCCATTAAAGATCAAAACAACCAAGATGATAGCAACAAGAATGATTGACAACTGGGAAATAGAGGGAGAAAACGTGGAGGCAGTGACAGGGTTTGTATTTCTAGGTGCAAAGATTACTGCAGACACAGACTGGGGCCAGGAAATCAGACTGGGGCTGCCGATTTGCTACCGGGCCCAATTCAAGGTGTTGGTACTGGCCTATAAAGCCCTAAACGGTTCCGGCCCAAGATACCTAGCTGACCACATCTCGGCCTATGAACCCACCCGGACTTTGAGATCTTCCGGGGAGGCCCTGCTCTCGATCCCGCCAGCCTCTCAAGCACGGTTGGCGGGGACGAGAGATAGGGCCTTCTCGGTGGTGGCTCCTCGGCTGTGGAACGCCCTTCCTGCAGATGTTAGGTTGGCACCATCTCTCATGACATTCCGTAGAAAGTTGAAGACCTGGATGTTTGTGCAGGCATTTGAGTAATTTAGTGCAATTCTGGTAATTTGAACATAGGAACGGAACAATGGACGATGAATTTGGATCACGTTTTGGATGACGAGGCGATCGGGGGTGGGTTTTTGTGATAACTGTGTATTGTTGTTGTTATTGCTAGTAATGGAATTGTGTAGTTTAACTGCTATGGTATATTGATTGCTGCTGTTTTTATTGTCTTTTGTTGTTTACTGTCTGGAAACCGCTGTGAGTCGCCCTCGGGCTTGAGATACAGCGGTATACAAGAATAGTAAATAAATAAATAAAAATAAATTAATCATGGGCGGAGAGCAAGGACCAATCGATAACATAGTGAAGAGTAGAGACATCACACTGGCAACAAAGATCTGCATAGTCAAAGAAATGGTATTCCCCACAGTCACCTACGGATGTGAGAGCTGGACCAGAAGGAAGACTGAGCAAAGGAAGAGAGGCGCTTTTGAACTGTCGTGTTGGAGGAAAGTTCTGAGAGTGCCTTGGACAGCAAGAAGATCCAACCAGTCCATCCTCCAGGAAATAAAGCCCGACTGCTCATTGGAGGGAAGGATAGTAGAGGATAGTAGAGGCCAAGATGAAGTACTTTGGCCACATCATGAGAAGAAAGGAAAGCTTAGAGAAGACAACGATGCTGAGGGAAATGGAAGGAAAAAGGAAGAGAGGCCGACCAAGGGCAAGATGGATGGATAGCATCCTTGAAGTGACTGGATTGACCTTGAAGGAGCTGGGGGTGGTGACGGCCAAAAGGGAGCTCTGGCATGGGCTGGTCCATGAGGTCATGAAGAGTCGGAAACGACTGAACGAAGAGCATCTCTCTTCCTCCGCTCAGCCATCCTTGTGGTCCAGCTCTCACATCTGTAGGCGATTGTGGGGAATACCACTGCTTTGACTATGCGGATCTTCGTTGCCAGTGTGATGTCTCTACTCTTCATTATTTTATTGAGATTGGACACTGCTCTCCTCCCAAGAAGTAAGCATCTCCTGATTTCCTGGCTGCAGTCTGCGTCTGCAGTCATCTTTGCACCTAGAAATATTACATGTAATAGTACTAATAATGTTGCAGTATAGTGGTATAGTGCAATATAGTAATATATAATACTTATATTGTGCTATGCTAATAATATAATATATTCTTTGTACATATAACTTGTAAGCCGCTTTGAGTCTCCTTTGGGTTGAGAAGGGTGGGATACAAATTTCAGAAATAAATAAATAATCACGTGGGTTGCCTTTGAAGACTGTTTTGAAGCTTCAAATAGTCCAAGAAGAGGCAGCTAGGTTAACAACTGGGGTGGCATACAGGGAGGACACAATTCCCATGTTGTGTTAGCTCCACTGGCTGCCAGTTCGAGCACAATTCAAAGTGCTAGCTTTGGTCCATAAAGCCCTAAATGGCCCCGGCCCAGTTTACCTGTCTGAATGCATCTCCCTCTATGAACCACAGTGGAGATTAAGATCTTCCAGGGAGGCCCTGCTCTCGGTTCCGCCACTGTCTCACGTGTGACTGGTGGGGACGAGAGACAGGGCCTTCCCAGTGATTGCCCCTCGGCTATGGAACTCCCTCACTGGCGAGATTAGATCAGCCCCTTCCCCTCCTGTCCTTCAGAAAGATTTTCAAACCTTGAGTAGTCAAGTTTAACAATTACAAATCCGAATTGGCTAAACTGCCATGCAAATTGGTGGCTTCCTCGTTAGAAAAAAAGACGGTACAGATTCGCCTAGTATTGCCTCACTCCTTTTCTGCTCTTTCAGGCAGCGCCTTCCCACTTAAGTTCGGACAGGGACCCATGCGATAGAAGCGGGCATCTGTCCGTCAACCTGCCTTTTGCCACCTAAGGAAGCGCCACCCATTAGATACACTCACTATCACTCCACAAGGCTCGTGCTCTCACATGCACCGTCGAGATCCTATATATCACACCTTTACCCTCTGAGAAGTAATCTGCATCAGCACCACCATTTACAGCCAGGATCCCTTTATATTTCCTACCCGCCACAGATATATATTAATATATCCTAGGCCTGGGCGGGTTGTCCTTCGGTTCGTTAACTTTTAGTCTCAAATTCGTAAAACTAGGCCTGGGCGGTTTCGTTCGTTAATTTTGTAATTCGTTAAATATTCGTTATTTTTAACAATTACAAAATGATTACAAAACATATTTTCAAACCCGGAAGTGTTTTTAAATATCAAAACGGCATCCTCCATCTTTTTTACGAGTTTCCGCCCATTTCGGAAATGACGTTTTAGGGATGGAGGATGCTGGGTACGCCGGGAGCCAATCCGGCGCTCCCAAGCACCGTGGCTGATTGTGATTGGGCGGGCTGCCCTTTAAAAGCGGCTCCGCGTGGCTGCATTGCTCATTGCTGGGGAAGGCGAGGAGACGGGAGGTTCGGGAGGGAGGCTTGGCTTGGCTTGGATTCATTCATTGCTTGCATTCATTCATTCACATTGATTCATTCATTGTTGTTGGGAGAGCGAGGGCGGTTGTGAGACCTGGGCTGGGAGCAGCGGGGAGGCTTTGCCCTGTTTTCGCCCTACAACAGGGCAGGGAAAGCTTTTTGTTAATTTTCCATTTTTAAATATTTCTGATAAATATTTTTCTTTAATTCTTCAAAAAATTCAAAAAATAATCTAAAAAAAGAAAAGAATCTTGTGTGCCTGTGTGTGCGTTTCTCCCTGTCCTGTGGCTGTGTTTGCTCCACAAGAGGACAAGTTTTTTTGTTAATTTTCCATTTTTAAATATTTCTGATAAATATATTTCTTTTATTCTTCAAAAAATTCAAAAAATATTCTAAAAAAAGAAAAGACCCTTGTGTGCCTGTGTGTGTGAGTTTGTCCCTGTCCTGTGGCTGTGTTTGCTCCACAACAGGGCAAGCCTTTTGTTAATTTTCCATTTTTAAATATTTCTGATAAATATTTCTTTTTTAACGAATCGATTCGTTATCACCTTAACGAATCGACCCCCGTCTTAATAACGAAGTTCCGGGGGTGATTTGCGCATGCGCGGGGGGTCCGCCATCTTAACGAATCGATTCGTTAATATTAACGAAATTTCGTAAATACTGAACTTTTTTAAAGGAAAGTTTTGTAATTATTTTAAATATCGAAACGCAAAAACCCCCCAAAAATGAATCGATTTTAGAAACAAATTTTTGCGTTGTTACCCAGGCCTAATATATCCTATATATCTATCTCCTATATATATATCTATCTCCATATATATATATATATATATATATATATATATATATATATATATCCTATATATATATAGGACAGCCGTGTTCATAAGAGCACACTGTACCATAACCTCAAAATAGAAACAGATAAAGGAAACTGTTCTTTCACAAAATAGTATTTTTATCTTCCTCTGAAGATAAGAGACTGAACCAATAGTTTGGGGGTAAATTGAAACCAGCTTCCTGATGATGTCTCAACAAAAAAGGAGCCAAGTCAGCAGGGAAGCCACATCATCAATATTTATAAAGCTACTATTGAGTCTGAACTCTGCCAAATTCAAGAAGAGGACCAAACAGGAATAGCTTTCCATCTCTTCCTTGGAGTCCTGGTTGCCCAACATGAGAGTTCAGAGCAGGAATGGGCCAACTTGGGCCCTCCCTCCAGGTATTTTGGACTTCAACACTCACAATTCCTAACAGCGTCAGGCCCTTTCCTTTTCCCCCTCAGCCGCTTAAGGTGGCCTTGTTTGACTCAACTGCTGAGTAGGCCTGCATAAATCTGCCCATGCAAAGCAGGTGAATATAGGTCTGAACTAAACATACAGAATATGTTTGAGCATGTAAAAAATCAGTTGGTGAATGTGTTAACTTAAAATGCAGAGCATGAAACTGATTGGTTTGGCTATATACAAGAGACTAGCTGAGCCTGGGAGTTTTGGCAACAGTTACATTTTTAGGCTGTTAGCTGTGCAGGAGCTTACAGAGGAGCAGGGGTTTTGCTTCTGGGCTGCTGGGAGATCCTCCAACACGGACACCTAAAATCCATTTGAATTTCTCTCAAAGGACATTGTGTGAGTCAATGCAATTGTTCATATGATTGTATATATGTTGCTCTGCATTTTAAAGAGTTATCTTTCTGGGTTGTTGTAGGTTTTTTGGGGCTATATGGCTATGTTCTAGAGGCATTCTCTCCTGACGTTTCGCCTGCATCTATGACAAGCATCCTCAGAGGTAGTGAGGTCTGTTGGAACTAGGAAAAAGGGTTTATATATCTGTGGAATGACCAGGGTGGGACAAAGGACTCTTGTCTGTTGGAGCTAGGTGTGAATGTTTCAACTGACCACCTTGATTAGCATTTGATGGCCTGGCAGTTGTTTGGTGTGGCTTGTTAGTGCCTGGGGCAATCTTTTGTTGAGAGGTGATTAGATGTCCCTGATTATTTCCTCTCTGTTGTTTTACTATTGAAATTTTAGAGTTTTTTAATATTGGCAGCCAGATTTTGTTCATTTTCATGGTTTCCTCCTTTCTGTTGAAATTGTCCACATGCTTGTGGATTTCAATGGCTTCTCTGTGAAGTCTGACATGGTGGTTGTGAGAGTGGTCCAGCATTTCTGTGTTCTCCAATAATATGCTGTGTCCAGGTTGGTTCATCAGGTGCTGCTGCATTTGGTGGTCCCTATGTAGACTTGTCCACAGCTGCATGGTATACGGTAGACTCCTGCAGAAGTGAGAGGATCCCTCTTGTCCTTTGCTGAACGTAGCATTTGTTGGATTTTCTTGGTGGGTCTGTAGTTTGTATGTTGTGTTTCCTCATCAGCTTCCCTCTGCGGTCAGTGGTTCCCTTGACGTATGGCAAGAACACTTTTCCTCTGGGTGGATCTTTGTCTTTATTCTCGTGGCTTGTTCTCAGTTGTCTTGCAGCTCTTCTGATGTCTGAGGTGGAGTTTCCATTGGCCTGGAGAGCCCAGTTGAGGTGGTTCAGTTCATCTTGGAGGAGGTGGGGTTCGCAGATTCTTTTTGCACGGTCTGCCAAGGCTTTAATGGTGCTTCTTTTTTGACTTGGGTGATGGTTGGAGTTTTTATGAAGATATCTATCTGTGTGTGTGGGTTTTCTGTAGACGGTGTGACCCAATTGTTGATCTGGTTTACGGATGACTAGGACATCTAGAAAAGGCAGTCTTCCTTCATTTTCTTTTTTGTGAATTGGATGTTTGGGTGGATGCTGTTAAGACGGTCCAGGAACCTGTTTAGTTCTTCTCAATGGCTCCATATGGTGAAAGTATCATCCACATATCTGAACCACAGAGTGGGCTTTTTTGTTGCTGTTTCCAGGGGTTGTTTTTCAAGGTGTTCCATGTAGAAATTAGCTATTGCCCCAGGCACTAACAGGCCACACTAAACAACTGCCAGGCCATCAAATGCGAATCAAGGTGGTCAGTTGAAACATTCACACCTGCCTCCAACAGACAAGAGTTCTTTGTCCCACCTTGGTCATTCCTCAGGTATATAAACCCATTTTCCTAGTTCCAACAGACCTCACTACCTCTGAGGATACTTGCCATAGATGCAGGCAAAACATCAGAAGGGAATGCCTCTAGAGCATGGCCATATAGCCCGAAAAGACCTACAACAACCCATTGATTCCGGCCATGAAAGCCTTCGACAATACAGTTAACTTTCTGTTCTTTACTGGTCATCTGCGTGGCATATCTTTCCTCTAGCAAGACAGTGTGTGGACTGGGAAAAGCATGAACTACGCGTGATTTTCATTCTGCCACAGGTTATGGGCCCAGACTCACACCCAGTTCCACATCTGCTTGTGACAGTGCCACCGCAAAAGCTATTTTAAAAAGAGTGCTGTAAAAATTTCTTGAAGCCAAGCTTTGTAAGAGGAACCAAGAAAGATGGAGGCAAATCTCGCTGCCTTCCCAATGGCATGACTGAATGACAGTAACTACTCTGGAGATTGAGAATGGAGAGTTACCCAAGGAGGGAATCCCAATGCATGGCTATCAGCCTCCTCCCATTAGATCCAAAGCAAGGGAAATCTTCATGGGAACCACCACTCCTCTGAATGTTCCTCCAGCAACAGCAAGAGCATCCTCTGGGCAGCTGAACCAGGAAATCCCAAATGGATGCCCCTGTTCCGTCTCCCAGGAGCATGGGTTTTGCATTACTTGTTAGTTGCTGGAAACAGCCTCTCCTTGTGTTAATCCCAGGCTGCTGCAGCCTTTGCTAGGCCTAAAAGGTTAGCAGAAGGAGGCAGGAAAGCCAGTTTGCAGGCCCTCTGCAATGATTGGCCAAAGAGTAGCTCTTTGGGCCTGCCCCTGATTCCAGGGTAGAAGCAGCCATTTTGAGGTCTCCCTGCCCCTTCAGTCTTAAGGAAGAATCCATGATGTGCTGTTGGCAGACAGGTACCTCCGAAGATACCATTGTAAAAATAATTTTTAATAGAGACCTATAGATAATAGATAGATAGATAGATAGATAGATTTATTGAGTAATTGAATTTAATTGAGTTTAATTGAGTTTAATTGAGTCATAGATTGGGAACAATTGAATATAGATAGAGTTTATTAATATAGATGGAGTTTATTACTCATTGACTGTTTGTAACATTGATAAGCGGAGCCAAGTCTACCAGGACTTTGCGAATAAATACCCTGTTTGATGTTTCAAACTTGAAGTGGACTCAGTTATTCAAGAAAGCTCAATCTGCCTAAAGAAAGACCCCAGCAGTTTCACCCAGACATAGATAGCAGCACGTCAAAGTTTTATTTTAAAGTGTCTGGGCGTAACGGCACAGCCCCCCTACCCCCAGGGTCTTCCTCCAGGGGCAAACCAATAATAGAAACCAACTTGGAAGTTACTGAACAGACTCAGAAGTGGAGTCAGGAGATCAAAAGACAACCTGGCAAAATGTCATGACCTAGAAGAATCCTCCACCTTGTGTGACTGTGGAGCAGAACAAACAACTCCGCATCTCTATGCTTACTACAGAGTGCAAAATGACTGGAGCTATAAGACACCCCCCCCCCAATTTTAGCAAACAAAATAGAGAGTTGGGGATATACTCGCCGTTTAAGACGACTCCCCAAACCAGGCGCTCCTCAGGCAACTCTCCTTCTTCCTGTCCATGCCTTGCGAGAAGTGCCGCTTCTCCCGCAAAACAACGTTGTCCCACGGGAGAAGAGGCACTTCTCGCGAGGCATGGACAGGAAGGAGAGCAGCCTGAGCAGCGCGGGAAGCAGCCCAGGGGCCCAGCCGCTAACAAAGGAGAGGCCTGGGCCTGTGCAAGGAAGGCAGCCAGGAAGTGAGGAAAGACGGGGAGCCTGCCCAGGAGGCCGCCATGAGCCAAGGCGGAGGAGGAGGAGGAGCTGAGCCCAAGGTCAAGGCAGCCATATTAAGTCATTTTATTATTATTTTAATTTTATACCCGGCGTACTAGACGACCCCCAAAATTTTATAAAGTTTTACATGCCTAAAAAGTCGTCTAGTACCCCGGAATATACGGTAATACTATCCTGTAATGGATAGTATTAGAAAAATACTAATACTATCTTGTAATGGATGAACATACTGGCCAGTCTTTCTGTAAATGAGTGTAAGAAGCATTGCAAATGGATTCGAAAAGAAACCCATTTTGCCATCTCACACAGCTCACATTTTAAAATGTCAAAATGTAATTTTTTTCATTTTTTTGACCTCTTCAAAACATCTTATTTCATCACACAGTCTTTAAGTTATGCAATACTGATGTGCCGGCTGTTTCCCCAATCGTTTTCTTCTTTTGCAAAAAAAAAAAAGTGAATTTCCTGAAACCAATTGCTGGCTTAAGACAGGACTGAAGTACTTTTTCTGTAGAAAATACACAACATATGAACATACTGTTACAACTCAGGGTAGCTTTCATCTTGCTCCAGACACCACCAGACCAAAGCTGTAGGTTTTGTAGTTTATTGAGAAAAAGGCAAAATCAAAACAAAGTATAAGAAATGCAAAAGTTCCATAGGCAGGACAAAGGCTTAAATCCAAAGACAAAGTTCCCAAGATCCAAAGGCAAAAATATGAAGCATAATCTCTTAGCAATGGGCAAACAAGAGACCACGGTAAACAGTTGAAAACAAGGCCCAAATCCTAGACTCAGGAAGCCAGAAGCGTGCTGCTAAAAGCCAAAGTTAATCCACAGAAGTTTGCATGGGAAGAGCTACGTTGGACTGACAACTCCTGCTTGTCAGCTACAAGGCTAAATACCCTTTGCAGACATGAACACATTGCGTTGACCTTTGGCACCCTTGGCTTTTCGCTTGCTAGCAAAGCGAGTGCTTCTCCGGAGCCTTAATTGCAGACGATCTTGCCTGCCCATTCATTCATTATCTTCAAAGCTATGTAACCCCTTATCTTGGTCCAACTGGACCGGATCACTGTGGGGAGGAAAAGACGTCTCCACCTGGACGTGTGGGAATTCACTCTTGTTATCAGTCTCACTAACATTCCTTTCCCCTGGGAACTGACATGCTGTTTTTCCTTCAGCAGCCCCACCGTCAGCCCTGTCTGAAGCATGTACAGAAATCTGTAACCCATCATCCTCATCATCATCCTGTAGGAATTCTGGCTCAGAAGGCCCAAAGAGCTCAGCTTCAGACTCAGAATCAAGCTGAGTCACAACACATACAGCTTCATTTGGGCACAAAAGGGCAGCAAATGCTGTCTTTGTGTCTCTTTCCAAAACATTAAGGTCACTCACTTTATTAGTCAGTCAATATTAGAGACTTTTGCTAGATCGTTCCTGGTGCCGTTACGGAGAGAACAAAGAGTTTTCCAAAATAACAGGAGAAACAGATAAGCTTCAAATATGACCACAGATACAAGGACAATTTTTCATGTGAATGTTTCACAACCTTGGAAACAAGGACATCCAATTACAGTCACACTCACATTATTGGGAGGGGGATCATCCCTACTACCTCCTCTTCTCCTCCTCTACTGTAGGAAAATGAACAATAGCCCAATGTTATTAGCGTTAATTAAATATAGAGTCTTATTTCATTTTGAAAATCTATATAAATAAAAAGGTAATGTTCGTTTGTGGGATTAACTGAACTCAAAAACCACTGGACGAATTGACACCAAATTTGGACACAAGACACCTAATAACCCAATGTATGTCCTTCACTCAAAAAAAATTGATTTTGTCATTTGGGAGTTGTAGTTGCTGGGATTTATAGTTCACCTACTATCAAAGAGCATTCTGAACCCCACCAACAATGGAACTGAACCAAACTTGGCACACAGTTCTCCCATGACCAACAGAAAATACTGGAAGGGTTTGGTGGGCAGTGTCCTTTGGTTTTGGAGTTGTAGTTCACTTACATCCAGAGATCACTGTGGACTCAAGCAATGATGGATCTGGACCAAACTCTACACAAATACTCAATATGCCCAAATGTGAACACTGGTGGAGTTTGGGGAAAATAGAATCTTGACATTTGAGAGTTGTAATTGCTAGGATTTGAAGTTCATCTACAATCTCAGAGCACTCTGAACCCCACCGACGATAGAATTGGGTCAAACCTCCCACACAGAACCCCCATGACCACCAGAGTGGGCCACAGCAATGCGTGGCAGGGGACAGCTAGTACTTATAATAAAATAGTTATACTGACAGTGACTGCCTAACTTCCCCATATGAACATTTTGTGCACTAAGATAACCTACTGAGTCAATTGTTGCAAGTTCTAGGCCAATGGTTCTCAACCTTCCTAATGCCGTGACCCCTTAATACAGGTTTTCATGTTGTGGTGACCCCCTACCATAACATTGTTTTCATTGCTACATCATAGCTGTCATTTTGCTACTGTTATGAATTGTAATGTAAATATCTGATTTGCAGGATGTATTTTCATTCACTGGGCCAAATTTGGCACAAATACCTTATACGCCCAAATTTGAATACTGGTGGAGTTGGGGGAGGGGGGGGGTGTTGATTTTGTCATTTGAGTTGTAGTTGCTGGGATTTATAGTTCACCTAGAATCAAAGAGCATTCTGAACTCCACCAACGATGGAATTGGGCCAAACGTGGCACAGAGAACTCCCATGACCAACAGAAAATACTGGAAGGGTTTGGTGGGCATTGACCTTGAGTTTTGGAGTTGTAGTTCAGCTACATCCAGAGAGCACTGTGGACTCAAACAATGATAGATCTGGGCCAAACTTGGAATGTGTCGTACCTCAGAATAGATTCACCTTGCTGAAATCACCAGAACTGCACACAGTCTGAAGTCTTTGCAGTTTATTGAAAAATAAAAGGTGAAAAGTTTAAAAAGCAAGTAATGTTCCAAGGATCAATAAAACATAGCACTGTAAAGCAGAATTCCAAATGGCACCAACGAAACAAAGTCCCATGAACACATGACAAAATCCCAAGACCATGGACACAGGAAAACGAGCATAAGCTGCTTGGTTGAGTGAGAAGTAGCTCTGGCCACGGCTTGTTTTCAAACACACTGCTTAATACCCTTTGCAATACATGAATCATTTCTTTGGCCTCTGACCTCCTTCTTGTTGGCTATTCTCATATTCCTTGGAACTCTGAATTCCAAACGTCAGCCCGATTCCGGTTTCCTCAAGGTCAGGCTGCTCTTTAGTGTCAGCCTGTTTGGCTTCCTTCCTATCAGGCTGAGAACTGTCCTCCTTTTCAGAGTCAATTTGCACCTGATTAGTTTGAGAATCAAAAACATCATTCCCTGCTGTGGGAAACTGAACTTGCACACCCTGTTCCTCATTGTCTACAACAGGAACATTTTGAACCTGATTGTGAACCTGAATCCCATAATCCTCGTCAGAATCACTCTGAGACCCCATCTGAGTCAGAACACTATCAGTCTGTGTCTGAGGTTCCAGCTGAGTCACAACAGAATTAATACTAAATATACCCAAATGTGTACCCTGGTGGAGTTTGTGGAAAATAGACCTTGAAATTTAAGAGTTGTAGTTGCTGGGATTTATAGTTCGCCTACAATCAAAGAGCATTCTGAACCCCACCAATGAGAGAATTGGGCCTATCTTGCCACACAGATCCTACATGCCTTGAAGGGACTCGCTGGCGTGAGCCTCCCTTCAGCCTCACACGCTCTTCCTCACCCGCACATGCGTACCATGCTAATATGCGCCAAGCACACCTGCTCTCTCCTCCCTGCTTGGAGTCTCAGGAACAGCCCTCCCCTTGGCTTAGAGACCGGCCAATCACAGTGGAGAAGGGATTTTGGTGGACGGATTCGCCATCTGTTTCCAAAAAGGAAGAGAAGGACAGGCAGAGAGATCGTCACACTTCTCCGCCAAAGGTTTCCTAAGACCATCAGAAATATATGTTTTTCTGATGGTCTTTAGCAACCCCCCTGAAACCCACTTGTGACCCCCAGGAGTCCTGACCCCCAGGTTGAGAAACGCAGTTCTAGGCCTTTAGCAACCTCTGTCTGAAACTTTGCCCAAAATGTCTTAGCTTTATCCCTCTTTTTATTCCATTTCATTGTTTATGTTACTATGGCATGAAGATCCAAGACCAGGGTTAAACTCCTTAACCAATAAATCCAAGGTAACGTGTTTCAGAAAGCTCAGTTCTCAACAACTCATGCAAAAAGTCATCAAAACAATGAGTGGCATTTTATTTTAAAACAATTATTTGGCTGGTTTTAAAAAGAGGATAATTAACAACCATGCAAAAAAGAGGATAATTAACAACCATTCTTTTTTGAACTGAATTCTTCACCCAGAAGCAACAAGTATGTCTATTTTTGAAACTTTTGTTTTCCCAGCCCATGTTCTTAGAGAGACACACCCTGGAAAAAAGCCCTGAGGAGCAAAACCTATTAGTTGGATGCCTGCTTGTCTAACCAAGGAAGATCGGTCCAGAAGACCAGGTTTTCAGTACAAAACTGAATTGATTGCTCAAGAGTAAATTAAAAACTTACATCAGATCACAACCCCCCCCCCCCCCCCCCCCCAAGCATTGTAAGACCGAAGGGGAAAGAAATTGAAAAAAATTGAGGGACACCAGTCTTAAAAGTAGAACTTGCAAAGTTACTCTTTTGGACCCTCCACCCAGCATGAGAACATGGGAAGTGTGAGAAGTTATACAAGCTATGCTGCTTGAAAGCTAGAGTTGGAGTCTAGGCTTGTGCATGGAATCGGATTGGTGGGTTCCCTTCAGCTTGTTCAATAAGGGATCAGCCTCCATGTTATTTTTGGCCACAACAGAACAGTGGCTGTTGAAAATTGGCTGCCTTTGGTTACAAGTGGGAGTGCAAGAGGGAAGCAGCCACTAGAAGGAAAAGCACGAAGGGGGGGGGGGGGAAGGCACCACTCCAGGGCCTGCAAATCAAAAGAAAAGAGAGGGCCTTTTTAAGGAAGCCCAGGGTAAGATAGATCCAGGTCAATCACTCTTCCTTCCCTGGGAAGGAGGGAAACCTCCTTAAAATGCCTTGAAAAGTTGAGTGCTGCAAGGAAAACTTGCCATACACGTCTGCAGCACCTGACTCCTCTAGAGTAGAAACAGATTTAACTACTAGTAAACAGCATTAAAAGCTAAGCAGAAGGAAGATTGAAGCGTGATTGGGGGGGTGGGAGGCTCCACTCCAGGGCCTGCAAATCAAAAGAAAAGAGAGGGCCTTTTTAAGGAAGCCCAGGGTAGTGTAGCTCCAGGTCAGTCACTCTTCCTTCCCTGGGAAGTGGGGAGACTTCTTTAAAATACCTTAGAAAGCTGAGTGCTCCAGGGAGAGAGTGCCGTGCACTCCTGCAGCGCCTGTCTCCTCTAGAGTAGAAACAGATGTAACTACTCGTAAGCAGCATTAAACCCGAAGCAGAAGGGAGACTGAAGCGTGAGGGGGAAGGGAAAAGGCACCACTCCAGGGCCTGCAAATCAAGAGAAAAGAGAGGGCCTTTTTAAGGAAGCCCAGGGTAGGGTACCTCCAGATCAGTCGCTCTTCCTTCTCGGCGAAGTGAGGAGACATCCTTAAAATACCTTGGAAAGCTGCATGCTGCAGGGAGAGAGCGCGTGCACGCCTGTTCGCCTGTCTCCTCTAGAGTAGAAGCAGCTTTAATTAAGCATTAACCCTGGTTTCCTCTACAGATAGAAGCCAAAGGATTGCAGAAAGAGTGGTATCTTAACTCTGATGCTTTTAATCCAGGTCTTACTAAAGGATAGGACAAATGATGCTTAAAATGATGGGGAGCCTGGGAAGTCCACTCCATAATGGTCTGGATAGAAAACAAATCTTTCGGCTTCCTGGATCAAAAATGGATTTCTATCCCCCCGAATTCAGGAGGCTCCTGCAAAACAGATCACCGAAATCTGGGACACCAAAACGGATTGCAGTTTACTCGGATTCCACAAGCCTATTGGAGTCTGGAATCCATGCTTTCTCAATCGTAAGTAAGTACCACAGTGTTTTCACTAGGGCTTCCTCCCTAGCAAACAAGGATAGGACTGTAGGCTCAGCCTCTCCTTCAGCAACTATGGAAAAGAAAATACATACAGCTTGGGGGGCGGGGGGGGGGGGCGGCAGGGGTTGTGATCTGATGTAGATTTTTAATTTACTCTTGAGCAATTAATTCTGTATGTACATATCTGTCAATTATATGTACATTTAACTAGAGAATGACAAGATTGCACAACTACTTCCTCTTCTAATCACCTCTCAACAAAAGATTGCCCCAGTCACTGCCAGGCCATCAAATGCTAATCAAGGTGGTCAGTTGAAACATTCACACCTAGCTCTAGCAGACAAGAGTTCTTTTCCCACCCTGGTCATTCTACAGATATATAAACCCACTTTCTTAGTTCCAAAAGACCTCACTACCTCTGAGGATACGTGCCATAGATGCAGGCGAAACGTCAGGAGAGAATGCTTCTAGAACATGGCCATATAGCCCGAAAAACCTACAACAACCCAGTGATTCCGGCCATGAAAGCCTTCGACAATACATTTTCTAGAAGAGTTCAAACATCTTTCGTTGGGACTCCGTACTGTCCCTAGATCTCAAGTCAATGCAAGTGTCCTGTGAAATACAATGCAATAAGGTGACCAAAGCAGACAACATGCAAAAATGAAAAATTAACCGAATCCACAACTGGGGAGGAGAGCTGTAACTTACTTTAACATACATATAGTCCAATTTTTCTGTTGTTTCCCAGTAGTTTTCCTGGCCCAAGGTCTTGGTAATCCGAGGAAAGGCCATTTCCTCTTCGCTAGGCAAAATGTCCTCCATGTCTCAAAACACAATCTGTCCCGCAGACAGTTTGGGGTGATGCTGGCAAGAATCGTTTCCCTCGTCTGCACGGAAACCGATATTCCCGACTTTTAAAGCTACATGTGAACAAGCCCTACAGGCTCTGGAAAGGCTAACGTGTGACAGCCATGGCCGATCGCTGAATTCCTTCATTGTCAGGGCTGTTCACAAACTTGCAGTCGGCTTCTTGGCCAGCACAAAGGGCCAGAGTGTTTTCTTTCTATGACTCTTGACAGAATGGCAAAACCTCACTGTCTTGTGATAGTCATCAAATGTTGAAATTCAAAAACATTGCTCCAAGCATCAATAAACAATTTGTTCTCCCCATGTGCACTAAGAAGTGGGCATTTTGACTGTACTTCTAGCCAACGGAATTATGTCCTCATTGGCCCCCACCAATAAAAATGGTAATTTGACAGGAACAGATTACAAAATCCGAAGCTAAATATAGTTTCCTAAAAATATGAAGTCTTCAGGGCCGGGCTTTAGCACAGCTGGTTAATCACCAGCAGCAATACATCTTACCAATTGAAAGGTTGGCAGTTCGAAGCCCGGGTCTGGGTGAGCACCCGACCTTCAGCCCAGCTTACTGCCCACCTAAGCAGTTTGAAAACAGATGTTATTTATTATTTATTTATTTACAGTATTTATATTCTGCCCTTCTCACCCCACAGGGCACTCAGGGTGGATTACAATGTACACATATATGCAAACATTCAATGCCAAAGACACACAACAGATATAGACAGACAGTCAGAGACTAATTAACTTTTCTGGCTGCCAGGGGACCTGTTGCTTTTGTTGCAACTCAGAGTAGGCTTCACCTTGCTCCCAAACACAACCACACAAGAACTGTAGATTTTGTAGCTTATTAAGGAAGAACAAAGTCAAAACATAGAGTAAGCAATGCAAAGTTCCAAAGACAAAGGTTAAATGCAAAAACACAGTTCCCAAGATCTAGAGGCAAAAACATGGAGCATCCTATGACCAACAGAAAATACTGGAAGGGCTTGGTAGAAACAGGTGGCACTGGAAGATAAGCAACATCATTAGCTTTGCAAACCAGCATGATACTATTGATTCTGCATCATCTTGTTGATTTCCCCAATGCTGACAATGCTTTTTCCAAGTGGTAATAAAAAAAATCCCCAAATTTCTCTTGAGAGGCATGCAAATTCTCAATCAGGCTTTCTAACCCCCTTCAGAAGTGGTTCTCAACCTGGGGGTCGGGACCCCTGGGAGGGTCGCAAGTGGATGTCAGAGGGGTTGCCAAAGACCATCAGGAAACACAGTAATTTCTGTTGGTCATGGGGGTTTCTCTGTGTGGGAAGTTTGGCCCAATCCATCATTGGTGGGGTTCAGAATGCTCTTTTTTTTTTAGGTGAACTATACATCCCAGCTGATGGGGAGATATTGGGAAAATAGATATTTATTTATGCATATATTGTATGTACTTGGGAGAGATTAGCTGTTGGGAGAGATCATCCGGAGTTTCGGGGTACGGTGTCATCTGTACGCAGATGATGTCCAACTCTGTCACTCCTTTCCACCTGCTACTAAGGAGGCTGTTCAGGTCCTGAACTGGTGCTTGGCCGCTGTGACGGACTGGATGAGGGATAACAGATTGAAACTAAATCCAGACAAGACAGAGGTACTCCTAGTCAGTCGAAAGTCTGAACAGGGCATAGGGTTACAGCCTGTGCTGGACGGGGTTAAACTCCCCCTGAAGGCGCAGGTTCGCAGTTTGGGAGTTCTCCTAGATTCATTGCTGAGCCTGGAGCCCCAGGTTTCGGCGGTGGTCAGAGGAGCTTTTGCACAATTAAAACTTGTGCGCCAGCTGTGCCCGTACCTTGGGAAGTCTGACTTGGCCACGGTGGTCCACGCTTTGGATACATCCCGTTTAGACTACTGCAACGCTCTCTACGTGGGGTTGCCTTTGAAGACTGCCCGGAAGCTGCAGCTAGTCCAACGCTCGGCAGCCAGAATACTAACGGTTGCTGGGTACAGGGAGCACACCACTCAGCTGTTACACCAGCTCCACTGGCTGCCAATTAACTTCCGAGCACAATTCAAAGTGCTGGTGTTAACCTATAAAGCCCTAAACGACTCCGGCCCTGTTTACCTCTCCGAACGTATTCTCCCCTATGAACCATCAAGATTATTAAGATCGTCTGGAGAGGCCCTGCTCTCGGTCCCACCGGCCTCGCAAGCACATCTGGTGGGGACGAGGGACAGGGCCTTCTCGGTGGTGGCCCCTCGACTCTGGAACTCTCTCCCACTGGAGATCAGAACCGCCCCGTCTATCCTGACATTTAGGAAACAGGTGAAGACTTGGTTATGGAGACAGGCATTCGACGAGTGAGCCAACACCCTGAGATATGGATGGAGGATGATGAGCAACGATTTTAGTGTGACGACTGACCATTATAGTTATTGATTGTAATTGCTGTTTTAATGTTTTACTGTAATATGTATTATGATGTTTTATTGATTGTATGTGATATTATGGTTGGAAACCGGTCTGAGTCCCTCAAGAGGGGTGAGAATAAATAAATAAATACTTTACAAGCATTGAAATGTATAGAAAAATCAGGTTATCTCTGTGTAAGAAAGCCAGCAAGACAGAGAAGGGATGTTGGAAGGGAGGATGAGGGGGGCATGTTATCTATACATTCCAGAGAGAGAGAGACTGGTACAACATAGCCCAAGCTATAGCTAAGTAAGGAGCTTATCCCCCTTCCCTCCTGACAGGACAAAGTAGGCCCCTTGATTGATGAATGTAAGCTGTAAGCTGTATGCTGCTCTTTAGAAAGAAATACAGAGACATGCCTTTTGTATGTTGGAAGATAGAATTTGATATTCCTATAATGCTAAAGTGACACAGTGAATGATGTCAATGTATGTAGAAGCATGTTTCTTTGTTTGCCTGCATCTGAAGTGTATAAAAGGCAGTCAACACCTTTATGATTGCTTTTGGACACAGCTCCACTCCAGGGTCCCAGCTGGAAAAAGCCGTACTTTTCTTTCTCCAGAGAGGATCTCTCTTGATATTATCTCTCCTATATGCTGCAACACAGCACCTACAATTCCCAAATGTCAAGTCTATTTTCCTCAAACTCCACCAATATTCACATTTGAGCATATTGAGTATTCGTGCCAAGTTTGGTCCGGAACCATCAATATTTGAGTCCACAGTGCTCTGTGGATGTAGGTGAACTACAACTCCAAAACTCAAGGTCAATGCCCATCAAACTCAGTATTTTCTGTTGGTCATGGGAATTCTGTGTGCTAAGCTTGGTTCAATTCCATCACTGGTGGAGTTCAGAATGCTCTGACTGTGGGTTAACTATAAATCCCAGCAACTACAACTCCCAAATGACAAAAATCAATCCTCGCCCCAACCCCACCAGTATTCAAATTTGGGTGTATTGGGTATTTGTGCCAAAGTTGGTCCAGTGAATAAAAATACATCCTTTGTATCAGATATTTACATTATGATTCATAACAGTAGCAAAACAACAGTTATGAAGTAGCAATGATCATAATTTTATGGTTGGGGGTCACCACAACATGAGGAACTGTATTAAGGGGTCGCAGCGTTAGGAAGGTTGAGGACCACTGCCCTACAGAAATGTCTTGGGGAGTAATGGTTTTTATTCTGATAGGCTTTGGGGAACTGGTTGTTTCATAACAGATTCAACCATACGCTGGACTATTTTTATTTCTCCTCCTTTGGTTATGTTAGAATTGAGTGGAATAAAGAGATTTGATTGTCCTGCATAAATCAATCAATAAAAATTGTTCCTGCCTCAAAGTTTAAAATCTCTTTATATTTAAATGATGCTTAGATCAGTAAATATTGATATCAGAGCAGAATATATCTTTTGGAGGGGAAATTATCTACTTCAACTAAACATTAGCGAAATAACACAGTGTTCTGGTGGCATACAATGTGGGTGTGCCTGGTAATCAGTCCTTCCTGAGTAAGATACTAAAACACATACATTTTGCAGAACAGCTTTTGTTATTTGCAGATGTATAGCCACCGCTGGTGACCTGAAAGCTAACTGATGGTCAACAGCCAGGGAGTGGCATGGTTCATGGGTTGTCGCTAAGACTCCAGGAGACCAGAGTTCAAATTCACCCTTGCAGATGTGTTTCAAGATGCATGGGTAAAACATCATGCAAATACACTCTCACACACATACATACATACATACATACATACATACATACATACATTGTGTTTTCCATAAATGATGTGCAAATCTACTCTTACCAATGAGGGCAGCAGAAAAGCTGTGGAATTTAATATAATAGGTGAAATACAAATCCCAGCAACTACAACTGCCAAATAACAAAATCAATTTTTTTGAGTGAAGGACATACATTGGGTTGTTAGGTGTCTTGTGTCCAAATTTGGTGTCAATTTGTCCAGTGGTTTTTGAGTTCTGTTACTCCCACAAACGAACACTACATTTTTATTTATATAGATATAGTTTATTGGGGGGGGGATGTTTAAGTCCGTTCTGCTGGGGGTTTTGTGTGTGTTTTAGGGGTGATAGACATTTATTGGCCTGATAGGTGTTTTGTGTCCAAATTTGGTGTCAATTCATCCAGTGGTTTTTGAGTTATGTTACTCCCAAAAAACGAACATTACATTTTTATTTATATAGATATAGTTTATTGGGAGGGGGGGTTTAAGTCCGTTCTATTGGGTTTTTTGTGTGTTTTTAGGGGTGATAGACACTCATTCGCCTGATACGTGTTTTGTGTCCAAATTTGGTGTCAATTCATCAAGTGGTTTTTGAGTTATGTTACTCCCACAAACGAACATTACATTTTTATTTATATAGTTTGTATGTGTGTGTGTATATATACATACATACATACATACATACATACATATATATATCTTGTAAGCCGCTCTGTGTCCCCTTTGGGGTGAGAAGGGCAGCATATAAATGTCGTAAATAAATAAATAAATGTGCCATTTGCTAACCCCTTTAAAGAAGCGGAATCATTAATCTTGCAAGACGCTGATTCATTTCATGTGTCACATCACCAAGGAGCAGAATCCAGGGAGTGGTTAGTGGTTTCCATATGTCGTCTATTCAGCACTTATCTAGTGGTGAACTGCCAACGCCCCTGAGTAAATTGGCTTTGCTTTAGGCTTTAAAGGTATTTAAGACTCAAACAGTAGTGCTCATTATTAGGAATGTGTTAAGAACATATCTTTAGATAC